>CM066039.1:67843299-68388299 GCA_033557465.1 Ichthyophis bannanicus | reverse complement strand
TGATCCTTAAAGACCTGTGTGCTCATTGCACGGTTCCATTTGCTCAGGAAGCTGGAAAGAGTCAGGCGTTTCAAACGTTTGTATTCCGAGTGATGGTGGCAACAGGGTCAGGTCTGTCCGACAGATACTTCGCGGTGGTTCTTCTATTTTGGCGTGAGGATACCAGCTGGGTGATTTTGATTGCGGAGTCTAGGGTTCTCTTCGCGTAAAGGGCGTCTCGTCTTCCGGCGTTTGTGGGTTCATCCAAGATGTACCGTCTTTTCTGGGGCCGGAACCTTCTCCGGTGGAGTCCAGAAAGTTGCCGATGGGTGGCAGCTTCGTCGGGGCACTTTTCATACGAATAGGTGTCGGAGGGGCCCTTCGATCCTGGCCGCCAGGGCGATCTCTCTGGCTGAAGTGCATATTTTGGTGCCAGTAGTAGGCAACGGCAGACGTTGGTCCTATGCCATTTTCTTCCGCAACCGCATTCTCACTGTTTTTACCCTGCCGTGGTGTTCGTGGGGCACACTCAGGTGGTCTATCCCATTCTTGAGGTGATAGAGCGATTGCTTCAGAAGGAGTGGGACCATCCAGAAGTACGTTTCTGGGGGTAGGCTCTATGAATAAGCTTTAGCTCTTGTCTGTAGGGAGCCGACCGGTTGGGCTCCTTGGCGGTGTATCGGTTGGCTGCGGTTTCTGTTTCGCAGGTGATTAGATTTTCTCTTATGACCTAGCATTCGCACAGGGTGCGTTTCTAGGGTATGCCTAGGGTGGGTTTCGGGTAACCAGCCTAGGTTGAGGCAAGGGCTGTACCATTCCTTTTCGCGGGAGCAGTTATGGCGTGTTGTCCAGATTTTCTCTGTTTGGCGGTCGATCCCGTTTTTGGCGGTTTCCAGTTCTAGGGGTCTCGGGCTGCGGCCGCGACCCGCCCGCCGGATGGTGGTTTCTTCGGGGGCCCTCAGTTGCATATTGGAGGGGGCCGTCGCTGGTGATTCTTCGAGGCCTGGGGGCATGTTACAGCCTAGGTTTTGGGAGACTGTGCTCTAGTAGCTAGCTGTTGGGTTTGCTGAGCTTGGTTGACAAGAATGGTCTTGGTTGGAACCGTCCTTGGTCTTGGCTCGGGAACGGTTGGTTCTATGCACAGGTCTCTACCTCCTACACCTGGTGGTTCTACCGTTTCTTGACGCGGTGGTCTCGTTTTCCTTCTTTGGAGTTATTGGTAAAGGAGTTTTTTGCGTTAGCAGTCTGCGTCTCTTGGTTGTAAGCAGAGTTCCGCGGGCGCGCGATTGTGTACTGGGGTTTTTTAATTAAAAAAGATAAATTAAAAAAAAAAAAAAAAAAAAAGAAAATATATAAATATATATATATATATATATATATATATATATATATATATATATATATATATAACCAGACCAGTACTTGGTTATTTGCCTTTTTCTTAGGGTTCTGCCAAAGGCTTCTCGGCGGTCTCATATCAATGTTTGGTGGTACCAGGAAGGCATTAGTTGAGGCTAGGTTCTTTCCTGGGTGTCAGGCATTTGTGGGATTGCCCTTTACTGGGTCTGCAGGACAGTCGTTTTCCTGGACAGAACGGTGGGTGGTTCTGGCTACGCAGACCTTACAGTCTGGTGACGTGGTCGCCTGGCCATACTTTCAGTTGACGCATTTGGCTGTTCAGTTGCCGGGCGTGGCCGGTTTCGGACGGCGGTGTGGCGCTATGGCTGAAAGGGTCCCTCCCAAGGGTTACTGCTCTGTTACATCCCAGTGGTGGAGGACTGAACTGTAGGACCGATAAGGAAATGGAAATTACACTTACCTGGTAATTGTTGTTCCTTGAGGGAGTACAGTTCAGTCCTCATTCCCGCCCAGGGATGAATGCCTCAGACGCGAGGTGTCGCTTTGGGGGGGCTTGCCGGTCCAGGCGTAGGCCACGTATGGTGTTCTGCTTCCGATCTCGGGCGCAGCTTCTTTCTGTGATCTTTTCTTCCTCCTTCCTTACCTCTATCGGTCTTGCTATAGTCTGCGGGCAAGTGGATGGGGTGGAGGAGGAGCGTGTTATTTGCCCTTTATTTCAGGGCACTGCAGGTTGAACGTAGGGGTTTAACCCTAGTTGTGTATTTACTTCCTTAACTACTCCTTTGTTGTTCTTTCAGTCTGCTTTGTCAATAGGTCACTGGAGGATTCTGGGAGGAGACCAGCAGGATATACCCGGTGACAAGTTTGACTTGTCCAGTCTCCATGCTGCAGGAGGAGGTGCACTACCCAGTGGTGGAGGACTGAACTGTACTCCCTCAAGGAACAACAATTACCAGGTAAGTGTAATTTCCATTTTATGGACCTTTCCTCCAGGAACTTGTCCAAACCTTTTTTAAACCCAGCTACACTAACAGCCTTTACTACATCCTCCGGTAACAAATTCCAGAGTTTGATTACACGTTGAGTGAAAAAATATTTTCTTTTATTAGTCTTAAATAGCTTACCTTGTAGCTTCATTGCATGTCCCCTAGTCTTTCTATATTCTGATAACATAAACAATCGATCTACATTTACCCGTTCCACTCCGTTCATTAATTTATAGACTTCTATCATATCTCCCCTCAGCCGTCTCTTTTCCAGGTTAAAGAGCCCTAACCTTTTTAACCTTTCTTCATAGGAGTATCCTTCCATCCCCTTTACCATTTTGGTGGCTCTTCTCTGAACCTTTTCTAATATCACTATATCCTTTTTAAGATACGGTGACCAGAATTGCACACAATATTCAAAGAGCGGTCTCGCCATGGAACGATATAGAGGCATTATATCTTTTGTTTTATTTTCCATTCCTTTCCTTATGATACCTAGCATTCTATTTGCTCTCTTGGCTGCCGCTGCACACTGGGCCGAGGGTTTTAACATGTAATCCACAATGACGCCTACATTTTTTTCCTGGGTGGTGGTTCCTAATGTGGAACCTTGCATCGTGTAACCATAGTAGCATGTAACAGGAAGGACCGGTTGTCACAGGACCCAGTGTGCATGCCTTAAGTGGCTCAATTCTCACTTACGGCGTGGCGCTTGAGAGTGGCCTTCAGGCACCGAGGGTATTCGGCACCAGTGATTGCTGCCTTACTTAAAGTATGACGTCGGTCCACTTCTCTGGCGTACATGCGAGTCTGGAAAGTGTTTGAGGTCTGGTGTTCAGAACGGCGGTGCCATCCTTTCGTGGCAACGATCCCAGAGATCTTGGGGTTTCTCCAGGCTGGCTTAGAGAAGGGCCTAGCCTTGAACTCCCTCTGAGTACAAATTGCAGCTTTGGCCTGCTATCGGGGCCGAGTTCAGGGGATCTTCCTGGCAGCGCATCCCGACATAGTCCAGTTTCTCAGAGCGGTCAAGCTTTTGAAGCCTCTGTGGCAGCCCACTGTATCCTCTTGGGATCTCAACATGGTGCTGGAGGCTCTCTTGGCTGTGCCATTTGAGATGTTGGTGACAGCTTCACTGAAGAGCCTTACCTTAAAAGTAATGCTTCTGATCGCCATTTGCTCAGCCAGGAGGATTTCCGAGCTGCAGGCTTTGTCCTGTCCAGAGCCCTATCTCCTCATGACGAAGTACAGAGTAGTGTTGCGGACGGTGCCTTCCTTTTTGCCCAAAGTGGTTTCTCCTTTCCATGTCAATCAGGCTGTAGTTCTTCCTGTTTTCCTGCGGGGGCAGGATGATAGTCTTCGTGTCCTAGATGCACAAAGAGCGCTACGCCACTACTTGAAAGTTACAGAGCCTTTCCAAAAATCCAGTTGTCTTTTTGTTCTGTTTGGGGGCTACTGGAAGGGAGAAGCAGCCTCAAAGGCTTCCATTGCTCGCTGGTTGAAAGAGGCAATTGGGTCGACCTATCTATTGAAGGGAAAAATAGTGCCCTCAGAGCTGTGGGCACATTCTACAAGGGCGCAGGCAGCGTCATGGGCAGAGTGAGCACTGGATCCTCCAGCGAAGATTTGTCGAGCAGCCACTTATGCGTTGTTGCATACTTTTGTTTGTCCTTATAAGCTAGATCTACATGTACATTTGGAGGTACAGTTTGGGGCTCTGGTTTTGGAGGCTGGGCTTGCCAGTCCCGCCCAGGTTTGAGTACTGCCCTGGTACATCCCAGGAATGTGGAATGGATTGTAGGAGCGCTATGGAAGGTGAAATTAGACTTACCTACTAATTTTCTTTTCATTAGGACCTACAGTCCAATCCAGATCCCACCCGTCTCGTTGGTGGCAAGCCTTTTTTCAGGTGTTAAACTTTAAGGAGCAAGGCGCCTGCTCTGCTGCAGGGAGAAGAGGTCTTTCCTTGCCAAAGGGTTCAGTCCTGGGAGCTTGGAGGGAGCTAGCCGTGACCTGGTTCCCCTCGGGCTATCCTAAGTCATCACATGTGAGTTAGCTAGTTTGTATATGGTTGCCCTCAGGGGCATTTTTAGTTTTGTTCTGATTCTGCTTTGACATGTGAATACTGGCTTGGTAGGAGGAGTGGTTGTTCCTTATGTAGTGACATCACCAAAAGCTAGAATGCTCAGTCTCCATTTGCTGGAATAGGACACAACACAGGAGTCTGGATTGGACTCCTAATGGAAAGAAAATTAGCAGGTAAGTCTAATTTCACCATATTTTTCTTACTTTGTTAAATGGAACAGATATGACCTGAAAACCCCAGAGCAGTAACCCAGAGATTCACTTCAGCACTTTCAGGTAGTTTTAATTGGAAAAGTAAATAACAAATAGATTGGATAACGGAAGTTAGGTACAATGCATCATATTTCTTAAAGTGTCTCTCATGTGTAATGTCTCCAAATGGGTTAATATTGCAATTTGTGCATACCATGACAATAATGAACATCACTCCTAAGCCCAGGATATGTGGCATATGTTATCAGTCTCCCAGATTTACAGCTAATGCTTGCCATAGTACTTGCAGCTTGCCAGGCACGTAAAAAAGATGCTGTGAGCAATGCTAATATGGTACAGTTGTGGTCAACATTATTGGCACCCTTGCATTTTAGGTTTGTAGCATACAATATCTTAAGAAATAATTGGAAATATTCTAACTGTATGTCGTCATAATATTTTGATAGTATGTTCAAAGGTATACAACAAAAAATGATGTCTGTGCAACTTAGATGTTAAAATATGACCTGGACAGGATTAATGGCACCTTTTCACTAAAATTTGATTGCACAACCCTTGGCAGTGAAGACAGCCTCCAAACCGTTTCTTGTAATCATCTATAAATTTCATACATCTGTCTGATGGTAGTTTCTCCCACTCTTCAACTATGATTTGTTCCAGCTTATGAATGTTTCCTGGATTCCTTTTACCAATGGCAGATTTCAGCTGTTTTCAAAGGTTCTTGATTGGTTTGAGATCAGGATTAATTTTTGGCCATTTTAGAACAGTCAATTTGTTCCTTTTTACCATTCTTTGGTACTTTTGGATGTATGTTTTGGGTCATTGTTCTGGAGGACCCATGACCTTGGACCCAGATCTAGCTTTTAGATAGCACATTTCTCTCCAAAATACCATGGTAGTCCTATGACTTTGATTCTTTTAATACGTTCCTTCTCCAGGACCAAGCAGGAAGTCAGTCCTCACTTATGGGTGACGTCGGCGCCGACGGAGCCCTCGCGGAGCAATTTTCCCCAGCTTTCAAAGAAAGCCTTTGGGAATTGCAGCGCGCATGCGCGGTCGTCTTCCCGCCCGAGGGTGCCATCTTAGCCAGTCTTCTTTTTTCCGCAGAGCCCTACAGACGTCCCCGTCTTGTCCCCGCGAAAAAGTTGATTTTCTTCTTTATTTTATCCTTTTTTCTTTCGGTTCGACGCCGATCGTTTTCCCGCCCGGACTCGCGACGCCGGTCTCGAGTCCTCTCACTTTTTTCGGTTTTTCTGACTTAGTCAGCTTTCGTTTTCGTTTTCCCTGGCAGCCCGGTCCTTTGACCTCGCAGGGGCCCTTTTTCCCCCGATGGCTGCCAGTGGGTTTAAGCGGTGTGGTCGGTGTGACCGAAATATGTCACTAACCGACACACACGACTTTTGCCTCCGCTGCCTGGGCCCGGATCATGAGGAGCTGATCTGTGGGCCCTGCAGCAAACTGTCCTCAAAGGCGTTGAGAAGTCGGCGGCATCAGCGTGAGAGAATCTTCGCTGACCCCAGCCGTACCCGGACCTCGTCGGAGGCCTCCGTGTCGAAAGGCTCCAGCTCGGACCGTCGCCGGAGCTCCTCCGACCGGGGTTCTCCCTCCGGGGACCATCGTCGGAAGGAAAAACCCGCGAGGGCGGCGTCGGTGGACGCTCCTGGTTCCGCGAGGGCCAGGTCGCATAGCCCCGACAGCCGCCCCGGGTCCTTGGAGAAGGAACACGTCCCGAAGCGACCTCGCCTGGAGTCGGAGATGCCTGCCCGGGTAAGTCCTGTGGTCCTTCTGGACTCGCCTCCGCGACAGCCGACGTCGGGCCCGACGCCGTCGGGGCCCGAGTCGGGGGCTGCTGGGTCACCTGAGCTCGGACTCAGGTTGACGGCCTTGGAGAGCAGACTGTCTGCCTTCATGGACCAGCAGAGGGCACTGCTCGCTGGCTTCGCTGGCGTCGCTGCCCCGACCGCCGGGACGTCGACGTCCAAGTCGACCCCGGAGACCGAGCCGATCCTCGAGTCGATGAGAACTCGAGTCGATCCTCGGTCGAGGTCGCCCTCGGCCTCCCGTTCGGGACCGAGGTCGCCGACGCCGACTCCCTCGGCGTCGGGGCGGCTGGCGCCGCACCCTGCCCGGGCCGACCCCACCGAGTCCTCGTCGGAGTCGGTCTGGGAGTCTGAGGAGGAAGAGTCACCTGATTCTTTCCGGACTCGGTGTGTCCCATCGGACTCACCGGAGTCCGAGCCTCGGAAGCAGTCCCCCCCGGAGGATGCCCGGTTCTCGGACTTCGTTAGGGATATGGCCAAGGCTTTGGCCTTCCCTGCGGATCCCGAGGAGGAGCCTCGAGCCGAAGAGCTCGACGCCCTCCAGTATGACTCTCCCGCGAGGGAACACTTTACTGTGCCGGTTCCTCCTATGCTGGAACGACTACTCTTCCGCATGTGGGAGAGTCCGGCCTCCTCGCCGGTCCTGAGCAAGCGGGTCGATTCTATCTATCGAGTCCGCAAGGGCCCTGGCTTTCAAAAGGCACAGCTGCCACACCATTCCATGGTAGTGGAATCGGCCATGCATCGTCTTAAGAGCCAGAAGATGCACTCCTCGGTGCCTCCTGGCAGGGAGGCCCGTAACCTGGATGGCCTTGGCAAGAAGTGCTTCCAGGGCTCTATGCTCGCATGTCGTGTCCAGACTTACCAGCTATACATGGGCATGTATCTCCGGGATCTGGAAAGAGCTAGCCGGATTCTCCGCTGGTCTCTCCGAGGAGCCCTTGCGGAGGTTCCTAGCCTTGTCCACTGGCATTCGGGAATGCTCAAAGTTCATGTCCCGAGCAGCCTATGATGGCTTTGAAGCCTCGGCTCGAGTGGCCGCAGCCGGCATCGGTGCCCGCCGACAGGCTTGGCTTCAGTCGTCAGACCTTGAGCCCTGGGTGCAGGACAAGTTGGTCGATGTCCCCTGCCGAGGCGAAAACCTCTTTGGCAAGCCCATGGCGGAAAAGGCTGCGCAAATTGAGACTGAGACTCTCACCCGGACCAGGCTTTCTAGGAAGACCTCCGCCCCTTCCCAGAAAAAGAAGGGCTCGGGGAAAAAGTCCTTTTACCCGAGGAAGGCGGCTGCCTACAAACAATACCCCCATTATCAGGCCCCTGCAGCTCCCCAACAGGGCCAGCAGGCCAAGGGACGGGTAACGGGTCCCGTAGGCAGCAAGCCCCCAAGCCTGCACCACCAGCCCCTGCTCAGCAGGGTGGGGGCTTTTGACTCGCTAAGCATAGCCTCTCCCCCCCCCGCTGGTTCCTCCCAGCACCGGAGGCCGGCTGGTTCACTTCGCCCACAGGTGGTCCAGCATCACCGCAGATGCCTGGGTGCTTCAGGTCGTGCGAGAAGGCTATCTTCTCCACTTCCATCAGGTCCCTCCCTCCTATTTTCCGGGGGAACCTCCGCGCCCCCCTCTGCACAGGGAGTTGCTCCTTCAGGAGTTAGCAGGTCTTCTGCAGGAACAGGCGGTGGAACCGGTGCCACACCACCTGAGAGGTCAAGGCTTTTATTCAAGGTATTTTCTGATACCAAAGAGAACAGGGGGCCTCAGACCCATCCTGGACTTGCGCAACCTCAACAAGTTCCTTGTGCGGGAGAAGTTCAAAATGCTTACCCTTGGAATCCTTCTGCCCTACCTCCAGCAGGGAGATTGGCTATGCTCCTTGGATCTAAAGGATGCCTACACGCACATCCTCATCCACCCAAGCCACCGCCAATACCTAAGGTTTGTGGTGGCAGGAAATCATTACCAGTACCGAGTACTGCCCTTTGGCCTGTCCTCCGCACCGCGAGTCTTCACAAAATGTCTCGCGGTCGTGGCGGCCCATCTCCGGCTTCACGGCCTCTATGTCTTTCCGTACCTCGACGACTGGCTCATCAGAGCAGCGTCCGCTCAGGAGGTCACCAACGCCACGTGCCGCACGGTGACTCTGCTGCAGCACTTGGGCTTTGTCATAAACTTCGCAAAGTCCACTTTGCTCCCCTCACAGGATCTCGAGTTCATCGGCGCAAGGCTGCACACTCCTCAGGCGCGAGCATTCCTACCGCTCGACAGGGCTCAGCGGCTCATGGACCTAGCCGACCGCTTTCGCAGCCAGCCCCTGGTCTCCGCCAGGCGCTTCCTGAGACTGCTCGGCCATATGGCTTCCACCGTCCATGTGACCCCCAATGCCCGCCTGAATATGCGGTCTGCTCAATGGTGTCTCCGCCAGCAGTGGCGACAAGCCACGGGCGGCCTAGCAGACCTAGTGCGCGTTTCCGAGCCGCTGGTCTCGTCTCTCCGGTGGTGGCTCCGGCAGCCGAACCTGATATTCGGAATGCCTTTCCAGTCGCCTCGGCCGACCCGGGTGCTGACCACCGATGCATCCCTCCTGGGCTGGGGAGCACATTGCCAAGAGGCACGTACTCAGGGCCTCTGGACCACGTGGGAGTCTGCTCAGCAGATCAACTTCCTGGAGCTCAGGGCGATCCGCCTGGCTCTCAAGGCCTTCTCCCACCTGACTTCCCAACAGTCCGTCCTTGTCCAGACGGACAATCAAGTTGCCATGTTCTACGTGAACAAGCAGGGGGGCACGGGCTCCTTCCTCCTCTGCCGGGAGGCACAGAGGCTCTGCTCTTGGGCCGTCAGTCACGGCATTCTCCTCAAGGCAGTTTATCTCCCGGGCCAAGAAAATTGCCTTGCAGACAAACTCAGCAGGGTCCTCCAGCCGCACGAGTGGCGTCTGGATCCCTTGGTAGTTCAGAAGCTCTTCCTCAAGTGGGGTCTCCCCACGGTGGATCTCTTTGCCAGTCCTCACAACCGGCAGCTTCCTCGCTTCTGCTCTCGTCGGCCACACCCCCTTCGGGTGGCGGCGGACGCCTTTCTGATCTCGTGGTCGGGGAGCCTTCTGTACGCTTTCCCTCCCATCCCGCTGGTCTCTCGGACTCTTTTCAAGGTTCTCCGAGACAAAGCCTTCATGATCCTGGTGGCCCCTCGCTGGCCCAGGCAGCCGTGGTTTCCGCTCCTGCTGCAACTGGCGGTGGAGGATCCAATCCCTCTGGGGGTGCAACCGGATCTCCTCACTCAGGATCAGGGGTCCCTCCTGCACCCCAACCTCAGGTCTCTCAACCTCATGGCCTGGCTGCTGAGAGGGTAGTCCTTGCTCCCCTTCTCCTGCCGGCGGAGGTGGAGGAGGTCGTCTTGGCTTCGCGACGGCCTTCTACCCGCAAATGCTACGCCCTTAAATGGCGTCGCTTTGCAGTCTGGTGTACCCAACAGTCTCAGGATCCCTTCTCCTGCCCGGTGTCGGTGATCTTGCAGTACTTGCTCCACCTCTCTAATCTGGGACTTAAGTCCAACTCCGTCAAAGTTCACCTCAGTGCTCTTTCAGCACATCATGTGCCGGTGGACGGCAGACCTCTCTCCAATGACCCTCTCGTAGCGAGGTTTCTCCGAGGTCTCCTTCTACTTAAACCACCTCTGCGCCCGCCAGCGCCTGACTGGGACCTGAATGTGGTTTTGCAGCGGATCACCTGTCCGCCTTTTGAACCTATGGCTACCTGTTCTCTCTCCGTTTTCTGTCTTGGAAAACACTGTTCTTGATAGCCCTCACTTCCGCTAGACGCGTAAGTGAATTGCAGGCCCTCGTGTCTGATCCCCCTTACACTAGGTTCTACAAGAATAGGGTAGTCCTACGGACTCACCCAAAATTTCTGCCTAAAGTGGTCTCCCCTTTTCACATCAATCAGGAGGTGGTACTTCCAACCTTCTTTCCCAGACCACACTCCAGCCGAGCTGAGACGGTCCTCCATACCCTGGACTGTAGAAGGGCATTGAACTTCTACCTTGACCGTACGCGGGAGCACCGTAAAGCTGCTCAGCTTTTTGTGTCTTTTGACCCCAATAAATTGGGGCTCCCGGTCTCCAAGCGTACTCTGTCCATCTGGGTTGCGGACTGTATCTCTTGGGCTTATGGGGCAGCCGGACTCTCCTTAGAAAGTCGAGTCACGGCTCATTGCGTTCGGGCAAAGGCCACGTCAGTGGCTTACCTCCGCTCTGTTCCGCTGGCAGACATCTGCCGGGCCGCTACTTGGTCTTCGAGCCAGACTTTTGCGGTCCATTACTGTCTCGAGAGGGAGTCCCGTAGGGACAGTGCTTTCGGACAGGCAGTCCTCCGTAATCTCTTTGAGGTCTGAGCAACTCCTACCCTCCATCCCGGATGTGGGCTACCGGTGGGTGATAATTCAGCGAAGATTCTATCCTTCTGTGCCGCTGAGCTAGAGGGAGCTCATTTTTGTGCTTAGGGTCTCCGGTAGCCTTGAGCTTGGGAGTCCCATAAGTGAGGACTGACTTCCTGCTTGGTCCTGGAGAAAGCGTAGTTACTCACCTGTAACAGGTGTTCTCCAGGAGCAGCAGGAATCAGTCCTCACTACCCTCCCTCCTCCCCTTGGAGTTGCAATCGTCTGCTTATGTTTTGCAAATATTTTTATGCTGTCTTTTTTAGCTATGTCATCTGACTGGCTAAGATGGCACCCTCGGGCGGGAAGACGACCGCGCATGCGCGCTGCAATTCCCAAAGGCTTTCTTTGAAAGCTGGGGAAAAATTGCTCCGCGAGGGCTCCGTCGGCGCCGACGTCACCCATAAGTGAGGACTGATTCCTGCTGCTCCTGGAGAACACCTGTTACAGGTGAGTAACTACGCTATACCTCCAGTTCCTAGGGCATCAAAACAGCCCACAGCATTATGGAAAGGCCACCATATTTAACTGTAGTAAGGGTGTTTATTTTTCCTTCTTTGCCAAATATCTCAAGTTTGGTTTCATCTGTCCACAGAACATTTTCGTAGAAGGACGGTGGTTTCTCAAGGTGGGTTTGAGCAAAGATATTTTATATTCACTTACTCCCATATACTAACGCGTCACTACATAAATTTGAGACTCATGCTTACTAAGGAAATCTACGAAATAATCTGGGTCAAAAAAAACATAACGTTTCCCCTGATGACCAACCACATTTTTGCATGGGAACTTAAGAAAAAAGGTAGCTCCCACTGCAAGAGTGTGAGCTTTTAACTCTAGAAACGTCTTACAATGAAGCTGAATTGTACGAGACACATTGGGGAAAAGAATGACCCTTTGGCCACAGAAAGATACATCTTTGTTAAGAAAATACACCTGTCGCCGTGGCATTGAATATCTGGGGTTACGGGTGAGCAGGTGCATAGCCTGCCTTTTTCAGTATTGGGCCCCATACTTTTGGGGCCTGATATTCAAAGGGTATTTACACGGTTTACAGCCTAGTAAACTGTGTAAATGCCTTAGATGGGGATATTCATTGGCACATACATGGGTAGTGCCGTTTTGAATAGCACCATTTATGTCCCAGCTATCCGGCTATCATCGGAGTGTGTCGGGGGTGTTCCGGGGTGGAGCGGAAGTGGGGGTGCGAGATAACTGGGTAGCAGCGGATATTGCATGCTGCTCTGTTAGTGCTGTGTGCTGAAAAGATAGGTGAGGAAAACCCTTGCTTAGCCCAGGTGCTACTTTTATTAAATAAGAGGTACCGTTTGCAAGACACGGCTTAAAGTATCTGTAAATTTCGCATGGAATGCTTTTGTCTTGGACTCTGCAATTGCCTTCCTGCTTCTTTTCAGCTTCCAGGACTGGCATCGGATGCCACAAACCTATATTCAAAACTTCCTAGAGATTTTTTTTCTTCTAGTTTATATTCCTTCCTTCCCCACATACCTTGTTCGGTCACTGCACTGACATTTCTGTTGGGGACTGTACTTCAGGGTTCCTTCCAGAAACCTCTAGTCATTGGCCATAAATCTGGTCATTTTACCGTGAAATCCGATATGAATAGCATTCCTTGAGCAATAACCATGATGCTCTCTCCTGAGGACTGTAAATGCTGTCTTCGTAGTATCCCCACCCAACCCTGGAAGTAGAGGACTCAGCTGGGAGATCAAACCAGAAACACAGTGTCATCACTACGCGGGTAGAAAGCTCAACTTCTGTGGGTGAGTTATCTGTTTCCTTTGCCAATCTGGTTAAAACCATCCCCTGGAGACACTTCTCTCACATGGGCTAGAAGGAGGTGAGCAGCACAGGCTTAGGTGGTGGTAGCGGCGGCAGAATCAGCTTCTGTGGTGGAAGATGGAAAGGAGCAGCTGCGGCGGTGGCTGAATTGTCCTGAACTTACCCATAGCTTCAGAGACTGGTGGGGTTGAACATGCTACAGGAAGGAGGAGAGTGTTTGAGCCCATTCTAGGGAGAGGAGAGGAGACCTGGGAGAGTGTTGGGGGGGGGGGGGGCGGGGGTCTGTCCTGGGAAGGAGGGAAGAATGAATGCAACATAAAGAAACTACAGTATTTCCGCCTTAGGTGTCACCTTTGATTGAGAGCTCATAGATGCTTTGGTCCAAAAATCATTTCTAACCTTGTGTTTAATTTGATCTATTCGACCCTGTCTAAGAATATTTCTTCATTTTATTTTTTATTTTATTTATTTAACATTTTTTATATACCGCACTATTTACATCAGCGCGGTTCACATGTAACACAAATGTCCAGTGTGGGGAAACTACATTGGACTTACAATAAACAGGAATTTGAACTTGGAGAACATGTCAAACTATGTACATCACTCTTCGATCTATCTATGCATGTATTTAAAATCCATTGTGAGGTGTAGAGTTAATGCATTACAGTTCATGCATTAGTAATGAAGTGGCTTGACTATTGTAATGCACTTTTGGTTGGCTTAGCACAATATTCCATTAGACGCATTCAATGAATCCAGAATACCACAGTTACATTGATATATCATGCAAAGTGGTTCAACCTTGTTAACCTTTTCCTAATTGATGAACACTATATTTCCGGTAGAATAAATGTTAAAACTCTCATGTTTACCCACCATTCTTTTTATTCAGATCTTCCATTATTCATGTCTTCCATCTTATCTCGTACACTCATCTCTGTACCTTAAGATCCTTACAAGCCCATTTTTGAGAATGCTACCCTGGAGGTCCTGGATTTAAATTTTCTACCTAAAAGTCTAAATTTGGCTTCCAGAACCTCCCTCCCACACTTTCCTATGTCGTTGGTGCCCCTTTGTGCCAAGACAACCAGATCCTCCTCCAGCATTGCCTTGTGTAGGGGTTGTGAAAGGAGGGGAGTGCTGGGGTTGGATTGGGGGAAGGTGTATGAGAGTCCATAGTGGTGGAAGGGGATGGAAATTGGAAGTGTGGAAGACAGCGAAAGTTCATATGCTCTACTCCTTTTCCACTTTCTCATTTCTTAGAGTGATCAGAACTCAAATGTTCCCTTTTGTGTTGTTTTTTTTTAAGTTTCCAGTTCACCTTTTATCCGACATTTCTGTTTCTAAATTTGTGGTCCCTTAGTCTTGAGGTAGTGATGGTCTGTCTGTGTTTTCTGTGTACTGGGTTAGGTTTTCTGCTTGTGTGTAGCTTCTGTGTAGAGATCGGTAGCCAGGGCTGGTGGAAGGATACAAGGCACTATAGGCGAACCTCATTCCTGCCACCTCTTTCTCCCACCCCACCTCCATTGCTGTCACTACTGCCCTTCTCTGGGACCTGCAGTGGGAAATTGCTTTTAAAAAGTGGTGATGCAGTACGTGCAGTTCCTGCTTGTGCCTCTGATGCAGACTTCTGTGAACATCTAGTTTGCCAAATGGTAGAATGGGCCCTAACTGCAGCCATCCCGTTTGTTCTGTTTTCTCAGTAGAAGGTTTAGTGAAGCTCTAGGGCCTGCTGCAGTATTTACAATGCTGCCTTCTCATAGGTAGGGTTGGTGGTGTTCAGGTCCTGGGAGTTAGTGCAGTTATAGTGGGGCAAACTTTCTGTATAGGTTCTGAATAGCTTCCTGGCACAGATTTTGTGTTGTGTCACAAGATACCCAGTAATGGGAGGAGTGTATATTGCTGTTAAATTACATTCTGGTATCATTTAATTATTTCTTTTGTATAGTGAAAGGGAAGGTACTAGCTCTGCTCTGTACTGCTGTTGAGGAAGTCTCTGTGAATGTGGAATATGTGTGCTAAATCCCCGCAAATCACAATATATATTTCCACATTAAATTTACTCCAACATGTAAAATAAATGTGTTTTTAAGATTTTAGCACATGGTCTAGGCAAGGCAGGGAAAAACATGCATAAGGAATTCTTTTGTATATAGGGTTATTTTCTAGTTCACCTCCTAGAACTGGGTTTTAATTCCAGCTCTAGAGCTGGAGTAAAGTTTTTAAATTTCCATTTTTCTTCTGTTAAAATAAAAAACATCCTGAGACAATTAGGTCCCCCATATTCCATGAAAGCCAAGCATAGGACTCCTGATCTTGGACCCCTGGGTGGACTTCAATTCCCCGCTATTGGTCTAGTGGCCTCAAAGTCTGTCCAGCCCACTGTACAAAGAAAAGACCCTTCCTGGCCCTTGGGATCCCTTCCACCCCATTCATCCTGTTCCACTGTTGCTCAACCCTCCCCCATCAAAAGCCCCAACTCGCCTCCAAATAGGGAATACTCCCTTATTTGGCAGGCAGACCCCTAGCAGTATGTTTCGATGTATCACTAGGGGATGAGCTCCACCATTTTACAACATGACAGTGCCAGAGAGGAGTGAGTGGCGATCATTCCTGCTCCCTAACATGGAGGTGAGTTGGGGCTGAGAGGAGGCCAGGGAGCCACCAGGACTGTTTTTTTTTTTGATAAAGGGGGAAGAGTTAATTTTGGGAGCCACTGGATTACCAGGGATTTTATGGCCCTCCTCTTGTAAGGGGTCCACCGAGCCACCAGGAATTTGAGGATCCCCTCATGGGAGGAGGCCTTTCCATTGGACCTTCCATTTTTTGGAAAAGATGCTGAAGTTTTAAAATTTATTGCCAGTTTCTAGCACTCAACTTAATATAAAAGGCTCCACCAAGCTTAATGCACTCTTTTATTTAGGTCACTTTTTTTTGGTTAAAGTGGATTTGTTAACATCTGGTGCATCAGCATATCGTTAGCTTACTTTATTGAGCATTAGCATATTTTTTGAAAAACATGAGTAAACAAAAATCCATGCTGAAAATGAGCACATTAATTTTGCTCACATTTTATTACATCAGTGCCTTTATTTAGGTGTTCTCTCCTATCGTGTATAGACATCTTCACCCCCTCCTTGCCCCTCCC
Source organism: Ichthyophis bannanicus (assembly GCA_033557465.1). NCBI lineage: Eukaryota > Metazoa > Chordata > Amphibia > Gymnophiona > Ichthyophiidae > Ichthyophis > Ichthyophis bannanicus. The sequence continues at coordinate 68,372,483 of CM066039.1, read as the reverse complement.
CCCTGATTTCACACCCACTTTTTTTCAAGAAATGTTTTCATAGCCAGTTTAACACTAGAAGCCCCAAAGTGCGTCAGTTGACGCAAATGCATCTTTGAAGTTGTATACCCGTGCCACTGCTAGAACCATGTCGGTCATGTTCCATGACTTTGTTAGCAAGGTCAAGATGTTCAAATATGTGCATTGAAAATTAATGACAGATGCACCACCTAGCAGGAAAATGAATTTATACCTAGAAGCCCCAAAGTACGTCAATTGACGCACTCAGTTGTATTGGATGCGTCATTTGACGTACTTTGGGTCTTCTAGGTATAAATTCATGTTCCCACTAGGTGGCGCATCTCAATCACTGTTTACAGTTTTACTCCGACATTACAAACAATAAACACATGATGACGTCATCGAATGATGTCACATACGTGCAGTATTTAACAAATAAGTAACTTCACATTCCTTATTGGTCCTCCAGTTCAGTCCTCCACTTCTGGGTAGTGTACCTCCTCTGCAGCTTGGAGACTGGGCATGTCAAAACTTGTGACATCACTGATTGTAGCTTGCTGGACTCTCCCATCAGCCCCAGTGTGTCCAGTCTCCATGCAGCAGGAGGACGTAGCGAGCCTAGGTGCTGGGCTCACTGGAGGAATAGATAAGGAGAAGTTTAATTTATAACTTATTTGATTTGGGTAGCTGTAGCTGTTGCTTTAAAAAAAAAAAAAACGGAAGGGATATTCGGGATTTGAACCGGTCCCCAGACTACCTTCTCTCCTCTTTCCTCTGCAGGGTCAGTTGTGCTTAGCAGCTCTCTTCCCCTGGACGGATCGGGGGAGAGCACTGCAGAGTGCGAATCAGTCTTTCTTGCGGCTCTGGACCGCCGGGGCAGATCGGGAGTCCTGCTGTCCTGTGGAAGGCGGCTGAGCAGTCCTGCAGGAGTTGTGTGGCACGACGCTCGGTTATGGCAGGCATCGTTTTGTTGTGGGGAGTTCTTAGGGAAGCAGGGACTCCCTCTGAGTCACCCAACGGCCCGGGGCATTTTTCTCAGCAACTTTGTTCATTTTGGCGCCAAGACAGAGTCTGATTATTTTGCGACCATTTTGCTGCACGCTGAAACCGCGTGGCAGTTTCCAGCGGGACGACCTGCGTTGGGGCAGTGAGCAGAGCAGTATTGGAGGTTAATGTTGGCTGCTGTGGGCCCTTTATTTGCTTGTCTCCCATTTTTTCTCTTTTTCTTTCTTTATTTGCCTTTTTTGTTTCAGTTCTATGCTAATTTGGAGGAGCTAAAAGGGGAAACTTTCCTTCCCCATTGTTTTCAGTAAAAAAAAAAAAAAATCACACACACACACAATGATAAGTAAATGAATAAATAGTATCCAAGAGCTCAAGAGTGTCAAGCCTGATAACTAATGCTGTCACGTCCTCGGTGCCTGGTGTGTGGCGCACGCAGGGGCACGGCCTTGGACACCGGAATCTGCTGGGACTGTGCAGCAGCCTCCACCAGTGTGGCACAGGAGTCACTTAACCCTTCGGCCATACCCGAAGGGGACCTTCTGGTGGGGAGTCAGGCGTTATCCCTGCCAGAGGAGACGATGGGGCCATCTAGCGCATTACCGCCAACAGCGCCCGGACCTTCTTTCAAATCCCACTGGAGGACAGCAACCTTGGGCCGGAAGGACTGGGGTTTCTAGTCCCACAGGTGCTCCTTGTGGTCTTGGGCAAGCCACTTAACCCTCCATAGCCCATGTTCCCTGTAAAATAGTTCTCTGTGTGCTGTGCTTTCCTGTCTAATCAATGTGTTTATACCTCAAAAATTTCCTGTCATGATTTGACAATTTCCAATCTGTAATCAAAAAACCGCTGCTGATCGCTGGAAGTAGCGGTATACTAAATAAATAAATTGTGATATCTTTCCTATCATTTAAATAAATAATAAATAAAATTTCTCCTCAGATTTCGTTTTACTAATGCATCAAGCTTATTGCTTGCGGCAACAGCGGAAACTGCCCGAGCCAATACCACTCGCGGCTCTGGGGAAGCAGTCCGGGCTGGAAGAGCTCAGTAGCAAGCTTACGAGACCGCTTAAGAAGGCACGGACGTTGGAACACCTACTCTCCGATACGGAGTGGCCAGAATCTGAGGCCAAGATAGACCTCGAATCTCAAATGGAGGAATTGGAAGAAGGGGAAATCCCGGAGCCTGAGGATCAGGCGAGAATCATTTGAGTTTTCAGGAGGGACGAGCTCAAGGCCCTCATAGCGGAATCCCTTCAAGCGCTCAATCTGGTTGCGGTGCAGCCAGCAGACGAAGAGGGTTTGGAGGACCCTCTCATCCAGGCGGTGAGGGAATCTCAGGTGGTGGTTCCTGTCCACAGAGTTGTTGACCGGATGATCCAAGATGAATGGGATCTGCCAGAAGCGGGTCTGTGGGGAGTCCAGACCATGAACAAGCTCTATCCCTTAGCAGACAAGGAAAGGTTTTGTTCCCCACATATCGACGCGGCAGTGTCCGCGGTCACAAAGAAGACGACTATTCTGGTTGAAGGCAGCACAGCCTTGAAGGATGCACAGGATAGGAAGATTGATGGATTGTTGAAACAGGCTTTTGAGGCGAATGCTCTTTCACTGCAAGCCTCCATTTGTGGGGCCTGGATGATGAGAGCATGCCTTAGGTGGTCCCAGCGGCTGCAGCAGTCTTCTCAGCTGGACCAACTGGAGGTGAAACGGCTAGAATCTGGATCGGCATACTTAGCGGATGTTCACTAGGACCTGATAAGAACCCTAGCCAATAGCATGGCCTCCTTTAGTAGCTGCATGTCGTTATCTGTGGTTACGTAATTGGGTGGCGGATGGTTTGTCCAAGTCGCGCCTAAGTAAGCTCCCTTTTAAGGGTAAGTTGTTGTTTGGGGAAGACCTAGACAAATTGGTGAAGGATCTGGGGGAGTCCAAAGGGGGACGGCTCCCGGAGGACAAACCTAAACAGGGGACGTCCTTGCCGTCCACGAGGGGCCAGTTCAGGAATTTCAGGAGATTTCGCTCGTCACGGTTAGGAGGTTTTCAAAGAGGCCGATTTGCTGCCAGAACCCAAGGGTTTCGTGGGTTTCAGGGAGCAGGTAGAGGTTTTGCAGCGGCCTCAACAGCTTCGAGTCAAACCACAATGAAGCGAGGCGGGCCCAGGTAGGAAGTACGCCGATTGGGGGAAGACTTCGGGAGTTCCATCCTGCCTGGGCCCAAATAACGTTCGATCAATGGGTGTTGGAGCTAGTACGCGAAGGTTATGCTCTAGAATTTGCCCGTCTGGTTCTAGACTTGTTTGTCCTTTTCTCCTTGCAAAGGCCAGCAGAAAACCCTTGCAGTAGGCAAATGGTGGATCACCTCTTGAAGTTGGGGGCAGTGGTACCGCTACCAGCAACAGAGTGCGGCACAGGTCATTACTCCATTTATTTTGTGGTGCCAAAGAAAGACGGGTCACTTCGACCTATCCTGGACTTAAAAAGAGTGAATTGCTGTCTATGGGTACCGCATTTCCGGATGGAAACGTTGCATTCGGTAATTGTGGCGGTGCGACAGCCTCCCTCGATCTCACGGAGGCGTATCTGCACGTGCCAATCAGAGCTGCCCATCAGAGGTTCCTGAGGTTCGTGCTCCCCTGGGGACATTACCAGTTTTAAGCACTGCCCTTCTGTTTAGCGACGGCTCCACGCACCTTCACCAAGGTCATGCTGGTGATGGCGGCGGCGTTGCGAAGGGAAGGCGTTCTGGTTCATCCTTACTTCGACGATTGGTTGATTCGAGCAAAGCCCGAGGTCAAGAGTGCAGGTTACGGACAAGGTGGTGAAATTTCTGCAGAGTCTCGGCTGTGTGATCAACCCGGGCAAGAGCCGGTTAGTTCCATCCCAGGATATAGAATACTTGGGAGTGCGCTTCGACACAAGGAAAGGAGCGGTATTTCTACTGGGTCGTTGGGCTCTAGCTTTGCGTCAGTTTGTACACAAATTCTTGTCTACTCTGGCACCGACATCTTGGAGTTATCTTCGCGTGCTAGGGACAATGGCAGCGACCCTGGAGGTAGTGCCATGGGCCAGAGCCCACATGCAGCTGTTGCAGAGGACTCTGCTTCGCCGTTGGTTGCACCAGAACGATTCACTGAGCAAACGCCTCCCCTGTCCCCTCCCCGTAAGGCGATCGCTTCAGTGGTGGCTTTGTCCAGAACACCTGGAAGCGGGCTCACCGCTGGATCAGCCACGGTGGCTCCCTATGTTGACGGATGCGAGACCTGCAGGGTGGGGAGCACACTGCAGGGATCGCTTCACGCAGGGCACTTGGAGCGACCAGGAGCTCCAATGGTCGATCAACCGTCTCGAGCTGCGAGCGGTGTTTCTAGCGCTGCAGGCGTTGGAAGAAACAATGAAACACCGGGCAGTGCGAGTTCTTTCAGACAATTCCGCGATGGTGGCCTATATCAATCGTCAGGGCAGAACGGGAAGCTCAGCCATTGAAAAGGAAGCAGGGGCGCTGTTCGCCTGGGCAGAACCTCGACTGCAGGCAATATCAGCGGCGCACATTGCAGGAAAGGACAATGTGACAGCAGACTTCCTCAGCAGAGTACAGGTGGATGCGGGGGAATGGGAGCTGCATCCGGAAGCGTTTGCCCAGATAGTCCGCAGATGGGGTCCGCTGCTTATGGATCTCATGACGACATTTCGGTCGGCACAGACGAGTCGGTTTTTCAGTAGAAGACGAGAGAGGATGTCTGAAGGGATCGACGCTCTGATACAGCATTGGCCATCGTCGGGGCTTCTCTGTGTATTCCCCCCGTGGGTGCTCATAGGGCGAGTGGTGCAGCGCATCGAGGCTCATGGGGAAGAGTGCTGTTGGTGGCCCCGGATTGGCCAAGATGCCTGTGGTATGCCGACCTAGTCCGCCTTCTCGACGGGGAGCCTTGGAGATTCCCAATGATGAAGAATCTATTGGTGCAGGGTCCACTTCGAATGCCACAGGTGGATTGGTTCTCGCTTACGGCTGGGCCATTGAAAGGGCGAGGTTAAGGAAAAAAGGCTATTCGAGTGCTGTCGTCGCAACTTTGCTACGAGCCAGAAAGAGATCCACATCCCTGGCATATACGCCATATGTGCACATCTTTGAGGACTGGTGTTCTCGACGGCAGATCCAGGCTTCTACTGTGTCAGTCCCGACGGCGTTAAACTTTTTGCAAGACTGTTTTGATAAAGGCTTGGCGGCCAGTTCTCTCAGGGTTCAGCTGGCAGCCCTGTCTTTGTTAAATAGGTAAGATCCAGGGAGTTTCCTTGGGTTCTCATGCAGATGTGGTGCATTTTCTCAAAGCGGTTTCTAGACTCTGACCCTCTCGTAGAGTGGTGGTTCCGCCGTGGGATCTCAACTTGGTCTTGGGAGTGTTAGCTAAGCAGCCTTTTGAGCCCTTGAGTCATGTTTCTGTCAAGGATTTAATTCTGAAGATGGTATTCTTGATGGCCATCTGTTCGGCATGGCAAGTTTCGGAGTTGCAGGCCCTATCCTGTCGGGAGCCGTTTTTGCCTTTCTCTAGGGAAAAGGTGGTGCTGCGGCCTGTGCTGTCTTTTTTTTTGCCAAAGGTAGTTTTTCCATTTCACTTGATTCAAGTGGTGTCCTTGCCAGTATTGGGTTCTACGGAAGGGACCGCCTCAGACCGTAGTTTACGGTTTTTGGACATAAAGAGAATGTTGAGGCAATACTTAAAGGTATCAGAGTCCTTTTGTAGGTCGGATCGTCTATTTGTCCTGTTCGGAGGTCCCCGTAAAGGGGAAGCAGCTTCTAAAGCTTCAATCTCCAGATGGGTTCGGGAGGCTATAGCGTCAGCGTATATTTTGCAAGGTCATCAGGTGCCAGCAGGTCTATGGGCTCACTCTACTAGAGCGCAAGCGACTTCCTGGGCGGAACACAGTTTGGTTCCACCGGTAGACTTTTGCAGAGCGGCTACTTGGTCATCTCTTCATACTTTTAGTAAACATTATCGTCTCGATGTTCTCGCAGCCAAGGATGCCTGTTTCGGGTCGGCGGTGTTGCGAGCCGGGTGGAAAGGTCCCTCCCAATGAGTACTGCTCTGTTACATCCCAGAGGTGGAGGACTGAACTGGAGGACCAATAAGGAAGGAGAAATTACATTTACCTGGTAATTGTTGTTCCTTGAGGGAGTCCAGTTCAGTCCTCAATCCCGCCCGAAGATGGGTTGCAAGAGCTGGTTTTTTTTTGGTTGGGAGGACTGCCAGTCATTAAGGGCGTGCAAGCCCTTCTGTTTCTGACTCTTTATTTCTGGCTATCTTTCCTCTCTCTCTTTCTTCATCCTGATCGGGTCAGGGAGGAGAGGGAAATATTAGAAGAGGTTGCTCTCTCTTCATTGAGGGGGTATTAGTCAAACGTTAAGAGTTACAAGTTAATGTTGCAGTTTAAGTGGAATTGATTAATATAGCTACTTATTTGTTGCTCCTTTGAGTCTGCTTTGTCAATAGTTCACTGGGGCTGATGGGAGAATCCAGCAAGCTACATCCAGTGATGTCACAAGTTTTTTGACATGCCCAGTCTCCAAGCTGCAGGAGGAGGTACACTACCCAGAGGTGGAGGACTGAACTGGACTCTCTCAAGGAACAACAATTACCAGGTAAGTGTAATTTCTCTTTAATTCACATCTGCATTTCATGCTAAACGCATTCGTGATAATGCGTCAATTGACACACTTTGGGGTTTCTAAGTAAAATGCCTTTTGGGACTTCTAGTGTTAAAGGTGGGAGCTGTGATGTGTGGTGACCTCACTTCATGCAATGTCTAATTTTAAATATTGTACCACACTTAGGGGTATGTTTACTAAACCGGGCTAACGGTTAACCCGGGCTATCTGCAACTAGGTCCCATTGAATAATATGCTGTATTATTATTATACATATTATATATTATATACATATTATATTATTATACATATTATAATATGTATATATTATACATATTATTCAATGGGACCTAGTTGCAGATAGCCCGGGTTAACCGTTAGCCCGGTTTAGTAAACATACCCCTTAGAATGAATTTATAGTGTATTATAAATAAACTGGTAGACTTTGGCTTGCCTTTCCCCCCCGCCCCAAATATTTCTGTCTACAGATGTCAGGGGAGCCACTGGACTGGCCCATTCCGTGGCTTTAAATAAAAATTAAAGTATTTTAAAAAATGTTCTCTTTAAAATTGTCAAGCATGGAACTGCCTCCCTTGCTGCCCATCTGGGGAAACAAGGTGTGGGAATCACACTTTTAGCCCTGTTTTGGTTTGGTTTGGGGGGCTTCCTGATAACCCCCACCCTGTGCTTTCTCTCTTACCCCTTTCCCCATGCAGCGCATGTCCGCCAGACCATGACCCGTTTCTGGCAGGAGCACTCGCAGAATGCCACCGTGGAGGAGATGATGCTGGACTCTAGTGCCCAGACCCTGTCACAGGAGGATAAGCCAGAGATTATCTCTCTCCTTCCCCGGGTTGACAGCAAGGATGTACTGGAGCTGGGGGCAGGAATTGGGTAAATACCTATGCTAGCTTTTCCTTGGTTGTTTGGGGAAAGCAGGGGGGGGGGGAGAGGGGGGCTATGAATGAATTAATGCACCTAAGAGAGCAGTGCCAGCTTTTTAAATTTAATTTAATTTTTGGATTTAACTCGCACCTTTCCTGGAAGGGTTAAGGCGAGCTACATTCGGGTACAGCAAGTATGTCCCTCTGCCTAGACGGCTCATAGCTTAAGTTTGTATCTGAGACAGTGGAGAATTAAGTAACTTGCTCAAGGTCGTAAGGAGCATCAGTGGGGTTTAAACCCTGGCTTCTCTGATTCTCAGCCAGTTGCTCTGACCACTAAGCTGCTCTTCCACTCTGCTATGAGATTTCACTTTGCAGGGAGATGTTGGCGGCACAAAGGAGAAAGGGCCTGCAGTGCAAAGGAGCCATTCAGAAAGCAGGGTGCATTGCCTGGCAGCTGTGTCCTGTCAGGGAAGGGAACGTAGACTGGAGTTTTTATGTTTTATTTCTCCCTATGGGTTTATGTCATGCATTTTGTGGTTTACGGGTGGGGGGTGGGGGGGTGTCCTAGGTAATGTTGTTGCACATGTATAGTGACTGATGTGATGGTAGCACTTTTCCATTCCTTAGCGTCTCTCCAGTCCGGTCCCTTCTACTGGGTTGTGCCCCTCTACCAGCAGCTTGTGGACTGAGCACGTCATCTTTTGATGACCCTGGGGTATAAGTAGACTGGCACCGCCCACCAACTCCAGTTTTTGTGCTCAGTCTGCTAGCAGCTGGTAGGGGTACAGCAAGCCAGGGATCTGGCTTTCTGGAGAGACTAGCTTAGGCAGCTCTTGGGTTTTCTTTCCTTTCCTTTCTTTTACTTTAGTTTTTCCTTTATTTTTTATTTTATTTATTTAACAAGAGCTTATATACCGCTACCTTCCAGAAAAGATCAGGTGCGGTTTACAATATAACAATATTAAACAGGGTAAACATTCTGTTTTTTACATGGAACATAGGAAACTGTAGTATACATTACAATAAACCTTTTAAACAAGATAAACATAAACATAAACTTTGGTTATACATTAACAATTCTACTTGTGATATATCAACTATGTACAGATCAAATAACTATTAGCAAAGGTTTGATTCTCCATTGATTTAAATTAGTATTACATGTTTAATTTCCTATTATATATAGGGTAAGGTTTGAAGAAAGAGTGGTTCTTTAGATGTCTTATTGATAGTGATAGTCTTATTTGTCTTATTTGTCTTATTCATTTCTTTTTATACCCATTTGGAGACTTCCCCCCCTCCCCTCTCCCCCCCCCCCCCTCTGGTGTGGGAGCGGTCGGAAGGAGGCCTTACCGCCGAGGAGGGAGTTGGGCTGAGGCCGGCAGAGCTGGGGCCGTTCCCTCTCCCTCGCTGGTGAGGGAAGTCAAGCCTTTCCGCCTTGCCGCGGAAGCCCTTGAGGCGGCTGAGCGGGCGGGCGGTGGGCCAAAGAGCCATCGGGCTTTGCGGCGCAGAGGAGCAGCGCGACCGAAGAGGAGGTTTGCGGCGGTGCGCAGGAGAGGCGGCGAACCGCCAGGGAAGCAGCTCTACACGCGGTCGCGGACCGCGTGCTTGCTGAGGCCCGCATGTCGGGAGGTGAGTCACCTGCTGTTTTTTTCCCCGCACGTGGCGCGCGCACGAAATTTGCAGGGGCTGCAGTCTCCAGTACTTTGGGCTTAAGCCGTTGGGACTTAAAAAAAAATAAAAAATAAAAAATAAAAAAAAATAAAAAAGGCAAAGGCATCAAAGTGGCTCTGAGTGACTCCAGGGCCTGATTGGAGTCAGCAAGAGCTAATTTAAAAAAAATAAATAAATAAATAAAAGGAGACAAGGTTGCTGTCTCGGAGGTAAAGTGAGTGAGGAAGGGGGATTGTAGGCTTCGGCCTGCCTCTGTTTCCCGCCCGCTCATTCTCTCTCTCAGCCCTAGTGCTTGCTGAAGTAATTATGCCAGCTAAGGCCCAGTGCATGGTGTGCGGGTCCCGTAAGGGGGGAGCCTTGGACTCAGGCCTCTGCAAAGCCTGTATGGCGGAGGCGACCTCGGGGGAGTTAGGGAGCCGGGCGGGGAGCCGGCAGGATCTTCCTCCCTCTTCTTCCCAGGATTTGGGTGCTCCTTCTGGGGAGGGGGGCCGTCCGGATTCCCCCTTGGGTATGCCGGGGGGCTCCTCCACTCAGACACCTCCCAAACCGGGTCCCTCCTCCGCGGAGCTGGAGTTGGAGGAGGGGGGTGGCTGGTGACTTCTCCCCGGAGTTTGTTCTTCTGCACAAGGCGTTTTGCCTCCGCAAGCAGGGGCGGCATGGGCAGGAGCCGGCGCAGGCGGGGGCTAAGGCTCGGCAGGTGGACACCAGGGAACTGGCGGAGGTAGGTGCGCTGCCGGCGAAGCGTCTGAGATTGTCACAGGAGGAGGAGTCCCACCCCCCATTGTCAGAGTCCTTGGAGGGGGATCTGTCTGACAGGGAAGGGGGGGACGAGGAGGAGCTGGAAGAAGGTGAGATTCCCGAAGAACAAGCCAAGATTGTTCGGGTCTTCCGCAGGGAAGAATTGCCAGCGTTGATCGGTGAGGCCCTCAAGGTCCTGAACATGTCGGCCGGGGGACCAGCGGAGGAAGAGGCGCTGGAAGATCCTTTGATTCAGGCGGTCAGGAAATCTCAAAAGGTTTTCCCGGTTCATCGGGTGGTGCACCAAATGATCCAGGAGGAATGGGGTCAGCCGGAGTCGGCCATTAGGGGAGCAAGGTCCATGTCTAGGCTGTACCCGCTACCGGAGGGGGAGAAGGAGTTGCTGCGTTCTCCCAGGGTAGACGCGGCGGTGGCGGCTGTCACCAAGAAGACCACGATTCCGGTCGAGGGCAGTTCAGCCCTTAAGGATTCCCAGGATAGGAAGCTGGATACGCTGCTGAAGCAGGCCTTCGATGTAAATGCCCTAGCGCTTCAGGCCTCGGTATGTGGGGCGTGGGTCACCCGGGCCTGTTTGCGCTGGTCCCAACAGATCCAGCTGGCGGGGGGAGAACCCCGTTGAAGGCTCAGGAGAGGCAGCGAAGATTGAGTCAGGTGCAGCGTATCTAGCTGATAGTCAGTATGATCTCATTAGAAGCCTAGCGAGGAATATGGCCTCGGTAGTTGCGGCCCGGCGGTATCTGTGGCTCCACAATGTGGGCAGCGGACGGTTCTTTGAAGGCTCGTCTCGGTAGGCTGCCCTTTAAGGGCAAATTATTGTTTGGCGAGGACCTGGAGAAGCTGGTGAAGGAGCTGGGGGAGTCTAAGGGGGGTAGACTCCCGGAGGATAGGCCGAAACAGAATAGAGCCCCCTCCTTAGGGAGGGTTCAGCCGCGGGAGATGCGGCGGTTTCGGAACTCTCGCTCATCGTCCTTTCAGAGAGGGAGGTTTTCCTCTAGGGGACAGGGATTCCGAGGTTTTCGGGGGGCAGGAAGAGGTTTTGGAGTCTCGCCCTCCTCCTCGGTTGCCCGGAAGTCCCAATGAAGCCGCGGGGGCCCAGGGAGAGGACCTGCCAGTAGGGGGCAGGCTGAGGCGGTTCCTCTCCACCTGGGCCCGGGTCACGACAGACCAGTGGGTCTTGGAAGTGGTTCGAGAGGGTTATGCGCTCGAGTTCGCAAAGCCCGTATTTCCTTCCTTTGTTCTTTCCCCTTGCCGTGCTCCGGCCAAGCGGGCGGCGGTAGAGGGGACGCTCAAGAGACTGCAGGCGCTGGGGGCGGTTGTCCCCATTCCCGTGGCTCAGCGCGGGACCGGACGGTACTCCATTTACTTTGTGGTGCCCAAAAAGGAGGGCTCCTTCCGGCCGATCCTGGATTTGAAAGGAGTCAACAGGTGCCTGCGGGTGCCGCATTTCCGCATAGAGTCCTTAAGATCGGTGCTGGTGGCGGTACGACAAGGGGAGTTTCTGACTTCTCTCGACCTCACGGAGGCGTATTTGCATATTCCGATCCGCGAGTACCATCAACAGTTCCTGAGGTTTGCGGTCCCGCAGGGACATTTTCAGTTTCAAGCGATGCCGTTTGGCTTAGCGACGGCGCCACGCACCTTCACAAAGGTCATGATGGTGGTAGCGGCGGCCCTACGCAAGGAATGGATCTTGGTCCACCCATATCTCGACGATTGGCTGATCCGAGCAAAGTCCGGGCAAGAGAGTCTAAACGCCACGCACCGGGTAGTCGCCTTTCTGGAGAGCCTAGGTTGGGTCATCAATGTCTCAAAGAGTAGGTTAGTTCCCTCCAGAGAGCTGGAGTATTTAGGAGCAAGGTTCGAAATGGGCAAGGGCAGGGTGTTCTTGCCGGAGCACAGGATAGGGGCGCTGCGGGAGTTGCTGCGCCAGTTCCTGGCCTTGGGGGTGCCCTCGGCATGGCACTACCTTCAGGTGCTGGGAACCATGGCGGCAACAATAGAGCTGGTCCCGTGGGCCAGAGCTCACATGCGGCCCCTTCAGCGGGCTCTGCTCCGTCGGTGGTCCCACGAGAGACAGGCCTTATCGGTGACACTGCCCTGCCCGGTGTCGGTCAAGGAATCCTTGCAGTGGTGGCTCCTCCCGGGGCCCTTGGAACTCGGGATGCCCCTCGAACCGCCGGAGTGGTTACAGTTGACGTCGGATGCCAGCCTCTCAGGTTGGGGGGCACACTGCGAGGGTTGGATCGCTCAGGGGCTTTGGAGCATGCAGGAGGCACAGTGGCCCATCAACAGATGGAACTGAGGGCGGTTCGCCTAGCCCTCAGGGAATTCGGAAGCTGGCTGGGCCGGAGGGTGGTCAGAGTTCTTTCCGACAACATGACCGCCGTGGCATATATCAATCGTCATGGCGGAACGAGCAGCCCCGCCTTGGAGGAAGAGGCGGAGGAGCTGCTGGCTTGGGCCGAAGTCCATCTAGTGGCCCTGTCGGCGCAACATGTTGCAGGAACAGAGAACGTGACGGCGGATTACCTAAGTCGTCACAAGGTGGATCACGGAGAGTGGCAGCTGTCGCAGGAGATCTACCAAAGGATAGTGTGCAGATGGGGTTCCCCCATCATGGATCTGATGGCGACGTGGGAGTCAGCCAAGGCAAGCCATTTCTTCAGCCGATGGAAGGAGAGGATGTCCGAGGGCTTGGACACCCTAGTGAGAAGCTGGCCGACCGACGGCCTTTTGTACATGTTTCCGCCGTGGGCGCTCATCGGCAGGGTCATTCAACGGATAGAGGATCACGCGGGGCTGGTGATTCTTGTCGCCCCGGACTGGCCGCGCCGTCCGTGGTATGCCAACCTCATGCGTCTTCTAGCCAATCGTCCGTGGCACCTGCCAGTGAGGGACGACCTTCTGTTCCAAGGGCCGGTGCGCATGCCGCAGGTGGATCGATTTCTCGCTTACGGCCTGGCTATTGAGAGGGCTAGGTTGCGAAAGAGAGGTTACTCAGGGGCGGTGATCTCCACCCTGCTAAGTTCCCGCAAGCGTTCGACCTGTCTGTCCTATGTGAGGGTCTGGCGTATCTTTGAGGCCTGGTGTGCAGATAGGAAGATGAGCCCCCTCTCGGTTTCGGTGCCTGAGGTTCTGGAATTTTTGCAGGTAGACTTCGACAAGGGCCTAGCCACTAGTTCTTTGAGGGTGCAGCTGGCGGCTATTTCCTGTTATAGGGGCAGGATTCAGGGAAAGCTCTTGGGTGAGCATGCGGACGTAGGTAGGTTTCTGAAGGCGGAGCGGCGGCTTAGGCCGCAACAGCGATCGCTGGTTCCTCCGTGGGACCTCAACCTCGTTTTGGACGCCCTTTCCGCTGAGCCCTTTGAACCCATCCAGCGGGCGTCTCTGAAGGATCTTACTCTTAAGGCAGTGTTTTTGGTGGCCATCTGCTCGGCCAGACGCATTTCGGAGTTGCAGGCGTTATCTTGCCGTTCGCCCTTTCTGTTTTTTTCTAGGGAGAGGATGGTTCTCCGGACGGTCCCGTCCTTCTTGCCGAAGGTGGTTTCGGCTTTTCATGCGAATCAGTCGGTTTCTCTTTCCTCCTTCGCGGTTCGCCGGGAAGGGGATGACGCTCGACTGCGTCTCCTGGACGTGCGCAGAACTCTAAAGCGATACTTAGCTCGCACGGAGCCCTTCCGCAAGTCGGAACGGTTGTTTGTGCTGTTTGCGGGGCCGCGTAAGGGGGAGGCGGCAGCGAAGTCCTCCATTTCCAGATGGATCAGGGAGGCCATTTCTTCGGCTTACATTTTGAGAAGTAAACAGGTCCCGGCGGGGCTCCGGGTGCACTCCACTCGGGCCCAAGCGGCCTCGTGGGCGGAGTTCAGCCTGGTTCCCCCGCTGGACATCTGTAGAGTAGCGGTTTGGTCATCCCTGCATACCTTTGCTAAGCATTATAGGTTGGATGTTCAGGCGTCTGAGGAAGCAGGTTTTGGGGGTGCGGTTCTTCGGTCCGGCATTGCTGGGCCCTCCCGATTTCGGAACTGCTCTGGTACATCCCAGTAGAAGGGACCGGACTGGAGAGACGCTAAGGAAAGAGTAATTAGACTTTACCTGCTAATTAGCGTTCCTGAAGGATCTCTAGTCCGGTCCCTGTTCCCTCCCGGATCTTGGATGTCCTTTTTTTCAGGTATGCTCGGCCCGAAGAAATAAGCGCAGATAGGAGCGTTCAGTTGCTCCTCTGGGGCCTTTACGGTGAGGCGGGCTGGATGGTCAGGCGTCTCGCCGGTGCGAGCGGGTCAGGTAAGCCTTTCTTCTCCGGGGACGGTGGGAAGTTCTCCCGGGGGAGGGGGTCTCAAAGTTTCTTTTGTTTAAAGTTTCTAGTGCAGTTAAGTTTGGTATGTATTCACTTGTGTCTCCGTTAAGTCTGCTTTGCCAATAGGTCACTGGAGTTGGTGGGCGGTGCCAGTCTACTTATACCCCAGGGTCATCAAAAGATGACGTGCTCAGTCCACAAGCTGCTGGTAGAGGGGCACAACCCAGTAGAAAGGACCGGACTGGAGATCCTTCAGGAATGCTAATTAGCAGGTAAGGTCTAATTACTCTTTTCTCAACCTTCTGTCCCCTGGTGCTATGGCAGGCGCTTCACAGGACACCTTGCCAAGCTGGCCAGCCATGTGACAGTGGTAGACTTCATGCAGAGCTTCCTGGAGAAGAACAAGGAGGAGAACGGCCACCGGGGCAACATTACCTTCCTGCAGGCCGATGTGGCTACCCTGGAGATGCCTAACCACAGGTGAGATGGGGTCCTGCTCTCATCAGCTTTTCTCCTGCGCACAGCCCATCTCAGCTGGTTCTTGCTGAGTATCTACCCATGCCAAAACCTTCCCTCACTGGCTCTTATAAGGGGTCCTTCTCCCTTGAGATCTTTCTTCTTACTGCATCCCTCTGACTCTCATCAGGCATTCTTCCCATTTTCCTAACAACCTCTCATCGGCCTCACCCAGGCCAAACGTTTTGATGCTTTCTTATGGTTGGGATGTAGGTTGCAGCTCTTTCAAACATTGCTGCATATTTTCACATGAGGTGTCATTGGAAGAAGAGCATTTTTACAGAAGCTCGAGCCTGGCTTGAGTCCCAGATATCAGGTGTAGTAGTGGAGAGAGTGTTGACTCCCAGCTAAGCTCAGATTTCTCTAGAAATCGAGATAAGGTGGTGTTTTGGGTTCATATTCTTGAGCAAGATTTTGTGCTAATGTTTAATGCTGATTCTGCTCTGTGTGTTTTTTCTCATGCACCACTTCTAGCTTTGATTTCATCTTCTCTAATTGGCTGTTCATGTACTTGACGGACGGGGAGCTCCTGCAGTTGGCGCAAAGGATGCTAGGATGGCTGCGACCTGGGGGGTACTTTTTCTTCCGTGAGTCTTGCTTCTTCCAATCCGGTGAGTACTTCCGAGATACTCACAATTGGGTACACATGGTCAACCCTCATCTGGCAGAGGGACAGGGTGCAAGTCAATGCTTTTATCCACGCACAAACTTCCCCATCCTGATTCATAAGCTATGTAACATCGCCCCATGAATAAAATAAGTAAGTACCTTCTACTTAGTCATCTACGCCCTCAGGAATATGGAATTAACAGATTAGCCATATATAATGGACTACCCTGTTGCAATACACTGTGTACAAATAGGAACTTTAAACATAATATGGTAAGATATTGGGAGCCAAAACATTATTAGCCTTCGCTTATCTCCATATATGTGTAGTAAGGAATGGATCTATTCCTTAGGATCCTGCAGGGTACTTGGGATGCTGAGACTGATGGACCCTAGGCCATATTGGGACAGACCTATCTTAAGTTTTCAGGTTCATTCCAGACATTTTACTACCTGTCAGACTTCTAAACCAGAGAAATGACCATAGTAAAAGTACAAAGTCATAGTTACGTTATAAACAATTCTAGAAAAATAAGAATAAAAGCTCATCAACCACCAAGCATCTAACAAGGCTTTTCTTTGCAAAATCTGAGCTTAGTTATATATTCAGTCCACCATACATGTTTTCTGGCCATGCGAAGGATATCCATGAGGTCTGTCCTCCAATAAAGGCAAGAGAGGGACACATGGGACGTTTCTTGTCATCGATGCCCTGGACACTGAGGAACATGATAAACATCACAACATCAAAGGCAAACCTGCCAACGTCCTTACCAGAGGCATTGGCATTGCTGCATGATGCTTCTGTGGAGGCCACATTTTATTTTATTTATTTGCAGAATTGAATATAACGCTAGTGGTATATACTGTATATCATAAGGACACAGGAAAACAACAACAAACAAGATTCTGGGAGCAGAGAACATATGGGGTAGCACACCTCTTTTTAAATGAGGATTACTCATGTTTTTATTGCCATGATACAAAAGGAAGGGGACAGCAGACACTGGGAAATAGCAAAGACTTGGATGAAAAAGCAGGTTTTCAGACCTGCCTTGAATGAACAGATGACTGCCTTTTATTCTTCTGAGGATATGTAAAACCTTGTCATGTACACTGTTAGCAGGGGTGTCAGCAGTACTGAGTGTACAGTGTGCTTTTTTTTTCATCTTTGGAACAGGGGACTATAAGAGGCATTTCAACCCCACGGTGTACCGCACACCTGCTGACTACAACCATCTGCTCACCTCGGTGGTACACACGGCTGAAACGGGAGACAGTAATGGCTTTGAGATTGTAATGTCCAAATCTGTCCAGACATACATTAAGGTAGAAACCCATGCCAGTGGGGTGCTGAAAAGTGGGGATGAGGTGCGTCGGCAGAACTGTGCGTATGTGTGTGCGCGCGCTTGGGGAAGGAGGGGTCTCTGTATTGGTCTAGGAAGGCACATACTTTAGAGCCAGGTGTGGTGATTGACATACATTGACAGAGCTGTGTGTATGTGTGTGGTGGGGGGTCTCGGTATTGTAATAGCAGAAAGTGTGGCAGGGCAGGAGTGAGGTGCCTTGGCAGAGCTGTGTTAAAAGGATGACATCTCACCCAGGTTAACCAGACAGACTGATCCACTCTTAATTTGTAATGTATATTTTACCCAATAATTTCCATAAGACAATCAAAACTATAAGTCCCTGCATGAAGTGGAGAAAAACCAGGGTTGAATCAGCCTGTGTGGCTGCCATGGAATGAGATGGTGACCCTAATTAGGACTGAGGTGCATTGCTATTCCTCGTGTCTCTGGCAGATCAAGAAGAATCAGAACCAGGTTTGTTGGCTGCTGCAGAGGGTCCCTCACAACCACTTGGCCAATCAGGGCTACAACACTTTCCAGCAGTTTCTGGATAATAAACAGTACTCTCGTCATGGGATCCTGCGTTACGAGAAGATCTTTGGAGATGGTTTTGTCAGCACTGGTGGGCTGAAAACCACCAAGGTATGTAGGCTACTCATCTCCAGGCCATGGGAACTGCATATGTTGCCACTGTCCAGGGAGACCTCTGAGAGCATGAGGTGGGATTACTGGAAGTGCTGGCTGCCTCTTTCCACCCCCTCTCACATCTTGGCTCTTCATCTTTCTGTGTGATGAACAGTGAAACATATTCTTCCCCTTTCTCTCTCTCCTGTCTGCTCACCCCTGTATTTTTGTCTTTTTGCAGGAGTTTGTGGCCATGCTCAACTTGCGTTCTGGCCAAAAGGTCCTTGATGTGGGCTGTGGGATCGGTGGTGGAGATTTCTACATGGCAAAGGTGCATGAACCCAGCTCTAAACAGGGAAATGGAGTACCAGTAGAACCCATGGCACTGCAAGTTTTCTGCCAAAAAACAAAAGGAGATCATAGGCCATGCCTTGGTTTTGGCCCAGTACATTTTGGGGTTTATACATCTTTCAGAAGAGCCACTGTTAATGTTAGTCTGTAGTTGCAAAACCAGTGCAGACAGTGGTGGCCCGAAGGTTTCTGCCGTGCTCCCCCCCCCCCCCCGCCCTAAAGATTGTGCCGCTGTCCAGCCCGCTATGCTGCCCCCCTTCTCCTTGTGCTGAAGTGGTGGAAGCTGACCTGCCCCTTCAGCACTGTATTGGACCTTAAAGTGCCCGTGTGCATGCGCTCACAGCCTGCCCCCCCCCCCCCCAATTCCCCCTCCGATGCAACTTCCTTGGAAGGGAGCAGACGCGACAGGCCAGAACAGCATGCATGTGCATGAGTGTTTTAAGGCCTGACGTGACACTGAAGTGGCAGTTAAGCTGTTGTGTCTTGGGGGGGAGGGGGGTTAGTGATGTAGCTTCCAAGGTCTGCCGTGCTAGGTGGCCACCTAGTTTGCCTAATGGACAGGCTGGCCCTGAGTGCAGAGCCTGTTGGTATGGACCAAGAGAGAGACATTGGGTGATAGTCCTGAGAATCGCAAAACAGTGTGATAAGATGTAGGCTAGAGCCACAGAAATGCTGAGCTGCACAGAGAGGCATAACCAGCAGAAAGGAGGAGGTGATAATGCCCCTTTCCAAATCTCCTGCTAGATCAATCCTTACAAGTGGGTTATATTCCCCTGCCAGCCGATGTTGGAGACAGATATAATACCAAAGGCTTCACTGAGCATGCCCTTGCACCTTTGTGACTCCCCTAGGTGTCACCTTCAGTTTTTTTCTGTCTCCAGCAGATGCTGGTTGTTACTCGCCTTGCTCCTCAAATAGTTTTATTTCAGGACGACGTCCGTCAACTTTCAACTGTGGAGGTCTCTAGGGAACACTGGAGGTGTCCACACAGAGTTTCCCACATTCTTGAAGCCAGTCACTGGGCAAGTAGCCACTCATCACGAGGATCAGAAAGGTCTGCCGTCTGCACAGGGGATCAGGCTCCAGGTCATGAGGGCTGTGTAGCCTGTCTGGAGAGAGCTGAGCACTGCTATCTGAGCCTAAATTGCCTATCCTAGTACAGCCATTGCTATTCAGCGATTTTTGTTTTTTTATATTGGGATTCCACTTACAGAAGTATGGCCAGCTACTGCTCAGCTCCCAGACAGCTTGTCGGATCGGCTCTCTTGCAGTGTCTGTGAAATTTATGAGTGACTTGTTTTCCCCTCCTCTCCCCTCTCCCGCTGGCGGCACTTTCTTTCTCTCTCTCTCTCTCTCTCTCTCTCTCTGAATACTGCGGTGTTGCCGCCGCTGCTTCTGATGCCGTGAGGCCCTCTACCGCTGCTGACTGCTCCTGCGAGTCACCGCCAACCTTACAGCTACCTTTTCACTGCGGCTTAGATTCCACTTCTGTTTGCTGCCCTTCTCCTCCACTGCTGGCTCCTGCTTCAGCTTGACAACATTTTCAGCACATCTGCTCCAGCCTGCTGGCCTGCATCTTCCCGCCTTTGTGGTGGCCATTTTAAACCGCTGGTTTTCATGCCTACTGCATGTGGCGGCCATTTGCTCCCCAGAGACTCCAGGCAGCACTCCAGAGCCGGTAACTCAGCAGGAGATTCTATTTTTCAGTCTTCCATGACTGTACAAGGGCATCACATTAACTTAGCACTGGAGGAGACAACGCAGCGCTGCTATAACTCTGCTTCTTTTGTGGTGCCTTGCCTGTGGGCGTAAAACGGCGGCAATTAATAAACCAAATTTGTACCACCTGCTCTTCCCATCCCGGTGAGGCCTCGGCATCCACATAGCCACCGAGAGCCAGGAAGGCAGGATGCAGCCCCTTCCGGCGACGGACCACGTGGCTGCTACCCCTCGTGCCGCTCGAGCTTCAGAAGAAGGACCCCCCCCCCCGGCTGCTCCCCCAAAGATCCAGGGCAGCAACTCCAGACTTTTCAACTGCAGACATGGACCTCAAATCTGACAGATTTGTGGCTCTTTTTAGAAAGGCATGGGATGCCTGGCACGGTGCACTGCCTCTCTCTCACAGGGTTCTTCAGTGCCGTCGCCGACTTCATCTTCTTTGCACCAACATTCTACCAGGAAACGCACCTCAGATGCTCAGGGGATGGAGGTACCATTTCGCACACCCAAAATAGGGTGGCTGGGGTCGGTGACTCACCTCCTCAAATTGACTTGGATCATCCCTCGGAGGCTGGCAGCCAGCATTCTGTCTCAGATTGTGAAGACGGCAAATGGTCCCCATCAGAAGATCCAGACGAGGACTCTAACGACTCCCAAGATGTCAGGCTATTTCACAGAGACTAGCTGGCAGCGCTTATTGCACAAAATGTAGAGGCTCTTCATATTTTAACATAAGAACATAAGATATGCCATACTGGATGAGACCAAGGTCCATCAAGCCCAGTATCCTGTTTCCAACAGTGGCCAATCTAGGTCATACGTACCTAGCAGTTTCCCCAAAAGACACAGGTTCCGCAATGCTTGTACTGGGTCAAGCATTGATATCCTGGGTCCCCTCTTAATAATGGTTTATGGACCTTTCCTCCAGGAACTTGTACAAACCTTTTTTAAACCAAGCTACACTAACAGCCTTTACTACATCCTCCGGTAACAAATTCCAGAGTTTGATTACACGTTGAGTGAAGAAATATTTTTTCTTTTATTAGTTTTAAATAGTTTACCCTGTAGCTTCATTGCATGTCCCCTAGTCTTTCTATATTTTGATAGCGTAAACAATCGATCTACGTTTACCCGTTCCACTCCGTTCATTAATTTATAGATTTCTATCATATTTACCCTCAGCCGTCTCTTTTCCAGGTTAAAGAGCCCTAACCTTTTTAGCCTTTCTTCATAGGAGTTTCCTTCCATCCCCTTTACCATTTTGGTGGCTCTTCTCTGAACCTTTTCTAATAACGCTATATCCTTTTTAAGATACGGCGACCAGAATTGCACACAATATTCAAGGTGCAGTCTCACCATGGAATGATATAGAGGCATTATAATATTTTTTGTTTTACTTTCCATTCCTTTCCTTATGATACCTAGCATTCTATTTGCTCTCTTGGCTGCCGCTGCACACTGGGCCGAGGGTTTTAACATGCTATCCACAATGACACCTAAAACTTTTTCATGGGTGGTGGTTCCTAATGTGTAACCATAGTTTGGGTTGTTCTTCCCTAGGTGCATAACTTTGCACTTGTCCACATTAAATTTCATCTGCCATTTTGATGCCTAGTCTTCCAATTTATCAAGATCCTCTTGCAATTTTCCACAATCCTCTTGGGTTTTAACAACTTTAAATAGTTTTGTGTCATCTGCAAATTTGATAACCTCACTCGTTATTCCACTTTCCAGGTCATTTATGAATATGTCAAAAAGCAGCGGACCCAGCACAGATCCCTGGGGTACACCACTATTCACTTTTTTCCATTGGGAAAATTGGCCATTTAGCCCAACCCTCTGCTTTCTATCTTTTAACCAGTTCTTGATCCACAGTAGTACACTCTCTCCTATCCCATGACTCTTTAGTTTTGCCAAAAGTCTCTGATGAGGGACCTTGTCAAAGGCTTTCTGAAAGTCCAGATACACTATATCAACCGACTCACCTTTGTCCACCTGTTTATTCACATTTTCAAAAAAACATAATAGATTAGTAAGATAAGATCTTTCTTGTCTAAAACCATGTTGGCCGTCTCCCATTAGGCCATGACTATTTACATGCTGAGTAATTTTATTCTTTATGATGGTTTCTACCATTTTTCCCGGTACTGACGTAAGGCTCACCGGTCTGTAGTTTCCCGGATCACCCCTGGAACCCTTTTTAAAAATTGGCGTTACATTGGCGATCCTCCAATCTTCAGGTATTACAGATGATTTTAATGAAAATTCACAGATTATTAATAGCAGGTCTGCAATCTCATATTTCAGTTCTTTCAACACCCTTGGATGTATACTTTCCGGCCCAGGTGATTTGCTACTCTTCAGTTTATCTAATAGTTGTAATACATCTTCCCGATGTATCGATATTTCCTTCAATTCTTCCGCACCTTTAAATACCACTTCAGTCATGGGTAACATCCCTACATTTTCCTCAGTGAAGACTGAAGCAAAGAATTTGTTCAGTCTCTCCGCTATCGCCTTGTCACCTCTTAGTGCCCCTTTAACTCCTCTATCATCTAATGGACCAACTGACTCTCTCACAGGTTTTTTGCTACGAATGTACTTGAAAAAAATCTTTATTTCGCGTTTTTGCTTCCGCAGCAAGCTTCTTCTCAAATTCTCCCTTTGCCTGCTTTATCAATGCCTTGCATTTGACTTGCCAGTGCTTGTGCTGTTTCCAGGTTTCGTCATTTGGCTCTTTTTTCCATTTCCTGAAAGATACTTTTTTGGCAACAGCAGCCTCTCTGACCTCCCCTTTAAACCATGCTGGCAGTTTTTTGGACTTTCTTCCACTTTTCTTAAAGCGTGGAATACAGCTGGTCTGGGCTTCCAAGATAGTATTTTTCAACAACGCCCATGCTTGATGTAAGTCTTTAACCTTTGCAAGTGCTCCTTTTAGTCTTTTCTTAACTATTTTCCTCATTTTATCATAGTCTCCCTTTCGAAAGTTAAAAGGTAGTACTGTGGATTTCCTTACTGTCCCTCCTCCACTAATTAAATCAAACCTGATCATGCTATGATCACTATTGCCAAGTGGCCCCAACACCCTTATCTCTTGCACTAGATCTGGTGTTCCACTAAGGACTAGGTCTAATATGGCTTCCCCTCTGGTCGGTTCATGAACCAGCTGCTCCAAGAAGCAGTCATTTATGTCATCTAGGACATTTATCTCCCTAGCATGTCCTGCCGTGAAACTGACCCAGTCGATACCGGGGTAATTGAAATCACCCATTATTATTACCGCGCTATAAATTTTGTTAGCTTCCTTGATTTCTTTGAGCATTTAATCATCCATTTGTTCATTCTGGCCAGGCGGTCGATAGTACACCCCCACTGCCATCACCTTCCCCTTTTTACATGGAATTTCAATCCATAGAGATTCTACAGCAAATTTTGTTTCCTGCAAAACTTTAATCCTTTCTGACTCAATGCCCTCTCTAACATAGAGCGCAACCCCTCCACCAATTTGATCAGCTCTATCATTACGATATAGTTTGTATCCAGGTATCACAGTGTCCCACTGGTTGTCCTCCTTCCACCATGTCTCTGATATGATTGGAATATCTAACCTCTCATTTAGTGCTATATATTCTAACTCTCCCATCTTATTTTTTAGACTTCTAGCATTTGCATACAAGCATTTTAGAGAATGTATTTTATTCATATTAATTTGGCTATTGGTAGACATGGGTAATTTGGGATCTTTAAGCTCTGTCTGCTCCATACTCGAGGGCATTTGAGCTACTTTACTCATTAAAAGAGGGCTGCTACACATTACCCTGTCCTGTGCTGCTGAGGTAAGCTATACTCTTATTTGATTTTAAATTATAGCTCTTTGCTGCTGCTAGGCTCTAACTTATTATGAAATTTAAACTACAAGCTCTATGCTGGGTTCTAAATTTAACCAGAAAGCTCTCTTCTGTGTGTTAAATTTAAACTAAAAGTACTTTGCTGATACTAGGCCCTGAGTGACTATTACATTTAAACTATAAGCTCTCTGCTGGGTATGATATGTAACCAGAAAGTTCTCTTTTGTGTGTTAAATTTAAACTTAAACTGCTGCTACTAGGCCCTGACTGATTTAACAAAAAATAGTGGGTTCACAGATTAATTAGCTTTAATACAAAGAATTCCTTACAGAAAATTCCCAGAAGTATATATTCACAATTGCAGATCTCTCTCCAGAAGTGACAGTCCCCTTTTGTAGTCCTGCAAGACTGAAGATCACAGAGCTCTGGTTGAGCTATTTATGCCTGTGCTGATGAGGTAAGCTGTGACTAACTTCCTGGATGATTACCAGTCCTTGCTTGGATAGAAGGAGTCTTTCAAAATGGCCTTTTATCCTACCACCTGGTGTTAACACCTATTGAAAACATTTCACAGGTCTCTTGCCCCCTAGGTAGAAGGCCTCTTTGTAAAGGTCTCTAGAAGACTTTATTTGCTCTTCAAAGAGTACTGACCCTGTTTTGCCTTTTGTGCTAATCTATATTCTTATTTAAATTATAGCTCTTTGCTGCTGCTAGGCTCTAACTTATGAAATTTAAACTACAAGCTCTCTGCTGGGTTCTAAATGGCCCTGAGGCAATGCCAGCTCAAAACATTTGTTGCAGACCGATCCCCTTCTGGCAGGCATCTGAAAGCCAGCTAAGACCTTCCTGTTGGAGCTCCAACTGATGATCTCCTTGGAATGGCAAGCCCCGAAAGCAGCACTCTGGTCAGCGCAACAGTTAGGGAAACTTTGTGTGGTCACTAGTTGACCTCAACAGCTGGCTTCGCTTCCCCACAGTGGACACCTTGGTCACAGTTGTGACCAAGCATGCCACCATTCTAGTGGAAGGAGGAGCAGCAAGGTGGAAGGCTTGTTGAAGACAGCCTTCTCCTCCTCCTCACTTATTTGCAAGCTTCTGCCTGTGTTGGCCTGGGCGGCTTGTACCCTCTTGCGTTGGGTTCAACTCATGCCTGAGGACTCTGTCTCATCGTGCCTGGTGTCCGCTATTGTGTTCGTGGCGGATGTTCTCTATGATCTCATTAGGCTAGCGACCCAGTCCTTCGCAGCTGTAACGATAGCACACCGCTGGCTCTGGCATTGGTCAGCCGATTCCGCCTCTAATGCCTGCCTCGCCAGGTTACCCTTTAAGGGCAAGCTCCTCTTTGGTGAGGATCTGTAGCGATTGGTCAAGGACCTTGGTGAGGTGAAATCTCAACGTCTATCAGAGGACAGACCCTGATTTTCCTTGTGCAGGGGCACTGGTGGATCTGCGGCTCCTATAGCATCATGATCTCGCTTTAGGAGCAACCGCCGATACCACCCCGGCAGATCCTTCTTGGTGTCATCGGCCTGCAGGTCAGTGCCCACCTCACAGTCCTTTGGGGCTTTTTGCAGAGCAAAGGATTCTTTCTCTACCTCTACAGCCAAGTTCCCTGTATCCCGCTGACTCCTCCGGGCCCTGCTCTGGGACACCGCCGGTGGGATGGCACCTGTCCCTTTATCTCCCGTGAGTGGGCCTGCATCACCACAGATCAGTGGATCTTAGGCATCATTCAGCATGGCTATGCCCTCGAGTGTGCCCGGCCCATCCGGGATGCTTTTTTAATCTCCCCTTGCACGACTCAAAAACATCTGGCCTTGCATGCAACTCTGCAGCGCCTGCTGGACCTCCAGGCCATCTGTCCCATGCCAGTCCCCGAACGAGGGTCCAGATGCTATTCCATCTATTTTGTCATACCCAAAAAGGACAGGTCATGACGCCCTATTTTGGACTTCCAGAGAGTCAATCGCTTGCAACGGGTTTCCCGGTTTTGGATGGAAACTCTCCAGTCGGTTATTCAAATGGTCAGACAGGGGGAGTGCTTGGTATTCTTAGATCTTGCTGAGGCTTACCTCCACATCCCCATCCACGTGGACCATCAGCGGTTCCTGCGGTTTGTCATCCTCGCACAACATTTTCAGTTTCGGGTGCTGCCTTTCTGCCTAGCAGTGGTGCCCCGTACCTTCTCCAAGGTCATGATTGTGGTTGCCACAGTGCTGAGACGCAAGGGGGTGCGGGTGCACCCCTATCTCAACCACTGGCTCATCCGGGCAAAGTCTTACCATGAGCCTCTGCAGGCCGTTTGTCACATTGTCCACGTTTTGGAAGACTTGGGCTGGGTAATGAACCACACCTTGAGTTCCCTCGCCCTCACGCAATCTCTCACATTTTTCGGCACCAGCTTCAATACCCAACAAGGCAGGGTTTACCTCACACTGGAATGGTTTCACTGGTTTACCGATCAGCTCCGCAGTTTTCTACAGACAGCGTGACCACAAGCCTGGGACTATCTTCAGGTGCTTGGGGGTCATGGCAGCCATCATCAATGTCATCCCCTGGGCACGGGCGCATATGCAGCCTCTTCAGGGGTCATCCAGGGAACCTGCTCTGGGGGATCCCCTTAGAGGCACCACAATGGATAGTCATGGCTACTGACACCAGTCTCTCTAGCTGGGAGCGCATTGTCGTGACTGCACCACTTGGTGTCTGGAACCCTCGGGAGGCATCCTGGCCCATCAATCGCCTGGAAGCCAGGGCTGTGCGCCTGGCCTTGCTGCACTTTCTGCCTTACATCCATCACAGAGCAGTATGGATCTTCTCGGACAGTGCCATGACAGTGTCCTACCTCAACAAACAGGAGGGCACCAAGTATCTGGAAGTTGCGAAGGAGATGGCTCGCTTGTTCGCCTGGGTGGAGAGACATGTGTTGATGGTATCAGCTCAGCATATTGCGGGCAAAGACAACGTGCAGGCCGACTTTCTCAGCCGACATGCCTTGGATTCTGGGGAATAGGAGCTTGCCCTGTGGGCCTTCCAACAGATAGTTCAGCAGTGGGGTCGGCTGGAGATCGATCTGATGGCAACCACAGCTGATGCCAAGGCCCCGATTTTCTTCAGTCAAAGGAGGGAGCTCGAGCTTGGGGTGGATGCGCTGATTCAGCCCTGACCGATGGTGACCCTCCTGTACCTCTTTCCTCCCTAGGCGATGATCAGGCGGGCCCTTCAATGCATCGAATCTCACCAGGGACTAGTGATTCTGGTGGCCCCCAACTGGCTGCACTGCCCGTGGTTCACCAGCCTCATTC
Organism: Ichthyophis bannanicus; assembly: GCA_033557465.1. NCBI lineage: Eukaryota > Metazoa > Chordata > Amphibia > Gymnophiona > Ichthyophiidae > Ichthyophis > Ichthyophis bannanicus. The sequence continues at coordinate 68,345,901 of CM066039.1, read as the reverse complement.
GCTTCATGTTGGGGCGGCCCTTCCCTCAGGGATCTCTCTGTGGACTGCTCAGATAGGGACCCATATGGACAGACAATCCGGCTCCTTATTCACTTACAGCCAGGCTCTTGAAAGGTGCCGCCTAGAGCACAAAGGTTATTCGCAGCGGGTCATTGTGACCCTGCTTCAGGCTCGTCAGTCATCTACCTCTTTGGCATGCATGGGTCTGGCGCCTCTTCAAGGCCTGGTCCACATGCCGCAGAGTTTTGCCTTGGTGTATACAGATTCCTGACATACTCACCTTCTTATAGGATGACTATGACAAGAGACTTGCGCTGAGCTCCTTGAAGGTCCAAGTGGCCACTCTCACTTGCTTTGGAGGGCCCTCACAGGTCGCTAAGTGGTGGCACATGTCGATGTCAGATGTTTCCTTTGGGGCATCAGATTGCTGTGCCCACCTCTGCGTCCTATGATTCCTCCATGTGACCTCCAGAGCCTGCTGTTTGTTAAGCTTTTCCTGTCCTTGCCTGCCTGAGTGACTCCTCCCCCTGTGTGTGTGGTAGCCATTTTGAATTAATCTCTCTCCCCAGAGCCTGCTGTTTGTTAAGCTTTTTCCTGTCCTTGCCTGCCTGAGTGACTCCTCCCCCTGACCCCCTCCCCCTGAGGTATCCTGTAACCTTGTTCCTGTTTTCTCCACGTGTGCATAGGCTGTTTTAGTTTGCTTTTCTCTGATCAGAGAAAGGCTGAACTTTTACAGAGCTCTGCTAGTGAGTGGATTTTTGCCTCCTGGGACATCTTACTGTGAGTTCTAGCTGTTTATTTAATTATTTACTGTTTGTCTAACTGTTGTTTGTTTAATTATTTAGTGTTTGTCTTAGTGGTGTGCAAGTTTCAGCCTTCTCAGCTGTACTTACCTTGCCTCTCTCAATTAACTGGGCCTTGTGTGGTAGCCATTTTGAATTAATCTCTCTCCCCAGAGCCTGCTGTTTGTTAAGCTTTTCCTGTCCTTGCCTGCCTGAGTGACTCCTCCCCCTGTGTGTGTGGTAGCCATTTTGAATTAATCTCTCTCCCCAGAGCCTGCGGTTTGTTAAGCTTTTTCCTGTCCTTGCCTGCCTGAGTGACTCCTCCCCCTGACCCCCTCCCCCTGAGGTATCCTGTAACCTTGTTCCTGTTTTCTCCACGTGTGCATAGGCTGTTTTAGTTTGCTTTTCTCTGATCAGAGAAAGGCTGAACTTTTACAGAGCTCTGCTAGTGAGTGGATTTTTGCCTCCTGGGACATCTTACTGTGAGTTCTAGCTGTTTATTTAATTATTTACTGTTTGTCTAACTGTTGTTTGTTTAATTATTTAGTGTTTGTCTTAGTGGTGTGCAAGTTCAGCCTTCTCAGCTGTACTTACCTTGCCTCTCTCAATTAACTGGGCCTTGTGTGGTAGCCATTTTGAATTAATCTCTCTCCCCAGAGCCTGCTGTTTGTTAAGCTTTTCCTGTCCTTGCCTGCCTGAGTGACTCCTCCCCCTGTTTGTGTGGTAGCCATTTTGAATTAATCTCTCTCCCCAGAGCCTGCTGTTTGTTAAGCTTTTTCCTGTCCTTGCCTGCCTGAGTGACTCCTCCCCCTGACCCCCTCCCCCTGAGGTATCCTGTAACCTTGTTCCTGTTTTCTCCACGTGTGCATAGGCTGTTTTAGTTTGCTTTTCTCTGATCAGAGAAAGGCTGAACTTTTACAGAGCTCTGCTAGTGAGTGGATTTTTGCCTCCTGGGACATCTTACTGTGAGTTCTAGCTGTTTATTTAATTATTTACTGTTTGTCTAACTGTTGTTTGTTTAATTATTTAGTGTTTGTCTTAGTGGTGTGCAAGTTCAGCCTTCTCAGCTGTACTTACCTTGCCTCTCTCAACTAACTGGGCTTTGTGTGGTACCCCCATCCCCCTGCTGAGGGTTCAGGACAGGGTACCTTGTAACTGCCCTCTTTAATAGGACTTATCTCCCCCCCTCCCTCCCCAGCACCCACCCACCCCTGGGGAAATTGTAGTTTTATAGGTACTTGCACATCTTAGAGGAAAGGGGCTGCTCTCAGGTGCAGCTCTTAATCCAAATCAGTCATACACAGAGGACCTGTGATTAATTAGCTTCAGGTACACAGGGTGTATTAGGGGTATTAGATACACTTTTATTAGTATAAGCATCTACACCAATCCTTATTATATACCGATTTAAAAGACCTAAACACAAGCTTTAAACTAAGATGCAGTCAGAGGTCCAGCAACGAGATGGGGGTTCTCCAGTCTTTTGCATCGAGTGTCACATGTATGATTATCTCCCAGTTGGTGAGAGGTCCTACATATGCACTAAGTGCAGGGAGCTCTTTGCTCTCAGGGAACGAGTCCGTTCTCTAGAGGCTAGAGTAGCAGACCTGGAAGACATAAGAAAGACAGAGAAGTACATGGACGAGACCTACAGGGATATAGTCCTGAAGTCCCACCTCCAGTCTGGCAGCATCCCTGTTGCCATGGAGGAGAGAGGTCACGTGACAGGAGAGCATCACCCTGGTGTGGCAGGAAGTGATCCTGTAACTAGGACCTGTCCTCCAGGTGATGTAAAACCCTCTCGCACCGAGGACGTTTCTCCAGGGCCATGTCCCCATGAGGGGAGGGTCAGGACAGCTGTTATAGTTGGTGATTCAATCATTAGGAATGTAGATAGCTGGGTGGCTGGTGGACGTGAGGATCGCCTGGTAACATGCCTGCCTGGTGCGAAGGTAGCAGATCTCACGCACCGCCTAGATAGGATCATAGATAGTGCTGGGGGGGAGTCTGCTGTCTTGGTACATGTTGGTACCAATGACATAGGAAAATGTGGTAGGGAAGTTCTGGAGGCTAAATTTAAGCTTTTAGGTAGGAAGTTGAAATCCAGAACTTCCAGGATAGCGTTTTCCGAAATGCTTCCTGTTCCACGTGCAGGACCCAAAAGACAGGCAGAGCTCCGGAGTCTCAATGCGTGGATGAGACAATGGTGCAAGGATGAGGGTTTTGGATTTGTTAGGAACTGGGGAACATTCTGGGGAAAGGGGGGGCTCTTCCGAAGGGATGGGCTTCACCTTAATCAGGATAGGACCAGACTGCTGGCATTAACCTTTAAAAAAGAGATAGAGAAGCTTTTAAACTAGAAAATAGGGGAAAGCCGACAGTCACCCAGGAGCGCACGGTTCGGACAAAGGTATCCTTGAAGGATACTACCAAAAGCAGTGAGGTTCCAAAAGGGAGTATAGTAGCCCAAATGCCCTTGAGTAAGGAGCAGACAGAGCATAAAGATTCCCAATTACCCATGCCTACCAATAGCCAGATTAATATTAATAAAATACAGTCTCTAAAATGCTTGTATGCCAATGCTAGAAGTCTAAACAATAAGATGGGAGAATTAGAATATATAGCATTAAATGAGAGGTTAGATATGATTGCACTCTCAGAGACATGGTGGAAGGAGGATAACCAGTGGGACACTGTGATACCTGGATACAAACTATATCGTAATGATAGAGCTGAACAAATTGGTGGAGGGGTTGCGCTCTATGTTAGAGAGGGCATTGAGTCAGAAAGGATTAAAGTTTTGCAGGGAACAAAATATGCTGTAGAATCTCTATGGATTGAAATTCCATTTATGAAGGGGAAGGTGATGGCAGTGGGAGTATACTATCGACCACCTGGCCAGAATGAACAAATGGATGATGAAATGCTCAAAGAAATCAAGGAAGCTAACAAAAGCCACAACAGAGTAGTAATAATGGGTGATTTCAATTACCCCGGTATCGACTGGGACAGTGTCACAGCAGGACAAGCTAAAGAGATAAAGTTTCTAGATGAAATAAATGACTGCTTCTTGGAGCAGCTGGTTCATGAACCGACCAGAGGGGAAGCCATACTGGACCTAGTCCTTAGTGGAACGCCAGATCTGGTGCAAGAAATAAGGGTGTTGGGACCACTTGGCAATAGTGATCATAGTATGATCATGTTTGATTTAATCAGTGGAGGACAGATAGTAAAGGAATCCACAGTACTACCTTTTAACTTTCAAAAGGGTGACTATGATAGAATGAGGAATATAGTTCGGAAAAAACTAAAAGGAGCGGTTCCAAAGGTTAAAGACTTACAGCAAGCTTGGGTGTTATTTAAAAATACTATCCTCGAAGCCCAGACCAGCTGTATTCCACGCATTAAGAAAAGTGGAAGAAAGTCCAAAAAACTGCCAGCATGGTTTAAAGGTGAGGTCAGAGAGGCTGTTGCTGCCAAAAGAGCAACCTTCAGAAAATGGAAAAAAAGAGCCAAATGATGAAAACTGGAAACAGCACAAGCACTGGCAAGTTAAATGCAAAGCATTGATAAGGCAGGCAAAGCGGGAATTTGAGAAGAAACTTGCTACGGAAGCAAAAACACGAAATAAAGACTTTTTCAAGTACATTCGTAGCAAAAGGCCTGTGAGAGAGTCAATTGGACCATTAGATGATAGAGGGGTAAAAGGGGCAGTAAGAGGAGACAAGGCTATAGCAGAGAGACTGAATGAATTCTTTGCTTCGGTCTTTACTGAGGAAGATGTAGGGGTGTTACCCAAGACTGAAGTGGTATTTAAAGGTGATACTGCAGAGGAATTGAGAGAAATATCGCTACACCGGGAAGATATATTACAACTATTTGATAAACTGAATAGTAGCAAATCACCTGGACCGGATGGTATACATCCCAGAGTGTTGAAAGAACTGAAATATGAGATTGCAGACCTGTTATTGGTAATCTGTGAACTTTCATTAAAATCATCTGTAATACCTGAAGATTGGAGGGTCGCCAACGTAACACCAATTTTTAAAAAGGGTTCCAGGGGTGACCCGGGAAATTACAGACCGGTGAGCCTGACGTCAGTACCAGGGAAAATGGTAGAAGCCATCATAAAGAACAAAATTACACAGCATGTAGATAGTCATGGCCTAATGGGAGACAGCCAACATGGCTTTAGACAAGGAAGATCTTGTCTTACTAATCTGATCTGTTTTTTTGAAGGTGTGCATAAACAGGTAGACAAAGGTGAGTCGGTTGATATAGTGTATCTGGACTTTCAGAAAGCTTTTGACAAGGTCCCCCATCAGAGACTTTTGGCGAAGCTAAAAAGTCATGGGATAGGAGGCAGTGTACTATTGTGGATCGGGAACTGGTTAAAAGATAGAAAGCAGAGGGTAGGGCTAAATGGCCAATATTCCCAATGGAAAAAGGTGAATAGTGGAGTACCCCAGGGATCTGTACTGGGTCCGCTACTTTTTGACATATTCATAAATGACCTGGAAAAGGGAATAACTAGTGAGGTAATCAAATTTGCAGATTACACAAAACTGTTTAAAGTTGTTAAAACCCAAGAGGATTGTGGAAAACTGCAGGAGGATCTGGATAAATTGGAAGACTGGGCAGATGAAATTTAATGTGGACAAGTGCAAAGTTATGCACCTAGGAAAGAACAACCCACACTATAGTTACAAGATGCAAGGCTCCACATTAGAAACCACCACCCAGGAAAAAGATTTAGGAGTCATCGTGGATAACATGTTAAAACCCTCCGCCCAGTGTGCAGCGGCGGCCAAGAAAGCAAATAGAATGCTAGGTATCATAAGGAAAGGGATGGAGAATAAAACAAAGGATATTATAATGCCTCTGTATCGCTCCATGGTACGACCGCACCTTGAATATTGTGTGCAATTCTGGTCACCGTATCTTAAAAAGGACATAGAGTTATTAGAAAAAGTACAGAGAAGAGCCACCAAATTGGTGAAGGGGATGGAAGGCTACTCCTATGAAGAGAGGCTAAAAAGGTTAGGGCTCTTTAACCTAGAAAAGAGGCGGCTGAGGGGAGATATGATAGAGGTGTATAAATTAATGAATGGAGTGGAACGGATAAACGTGGATAAATTGTTTACGCTATCAGAATATAGAAGGACTAGGGGGCATGTAATGAAGCTACAGGGTAAACTATTTAAGACAAATAGGAGAAAATATTTCTTCTCTCAACGTGTAATCAAACTCTGGAATCTGTTACCGGAGGATGTAGTAAGGGCTGTTAGTATAGCTGGGTTTTAAAAAAGGTTTGGACAAGTTCCTGGAGGAAAGGTCCATAAACCACTATTAAAAAGGGACCCAGGATATCAATGCTTGGCCTAGTACAAGCACTGCAGAACCTGTGTCTTTTGGGGAAACTGCTAGGTACGTATGACCTAGATTGGCCACTGTTGGAAACAGGATACTGGGCTTGATGGACCTCGGTCTGACCCAGTATGGCATTTCTTATGTTCTTATGTTCTTATGTTCTCTTTCTGGTCTTGCGCAGCCTGCGGAAATCCCCCTTTCGAGCCTCTTAAGGAGGCTACGCCGTGTGATTTGCCTTATAAGACTGCCTTCTTGGTAGCCATCACATCCACTAGATGGGTGTCAGAGCTTCAAGCGCTTCCCTGTGGGGACCCCTTCTTGACCTTCTCTACAGAAGGAGTCTCTATTTGACCTGTGCCGTCCTCCTTTCCCAAGGTTGTGTCTCCGTTCCACCTTAATCAGCCTATCCTTCTGCCCGCCTTTTCCAGTCAGGACTGTGTGGTGGCCTCTAAGCATAATCTTAGGGCGCTGGATGTCAGTCGCATTCTGCGCTGCTACTTGCGGATAAAAATTCCTTCAGGAAATCGGATCGCCTTTTGTCCTCTTTGTGGGGCCCTGCAAAGGGCTCGCCGCTTCCAAGCAAACCATTGGCCGATGGATTAAGAGAACCATTGAATCTGCCTGTATTTTGCAAGGCAAACCGGTCCCATTAGACCAGGGGTTCTCAACCCTGTCCTTGGGACCCACCTAACCAATCGGGTTTTCAGGATAACCACAATGAATATGCATGGGAGATATTTGCATATAATGGAGGTAGTGTATGCAAATATCTCTCATACATATTCATTGTGGTTATACTGGCTAGGTGGGTCCCGAGGACAGGGTTGAGAACCTCTGCATTAGACCTTCGAGCACATTCTAGTAGAGCGCAAGTCAACTTCTGGGCAGAGTGGTCCTATGTGGATCTGGTGGACATTTGTCGAGCGGCCACTTCCCGGCCCAACGCACCAGGAAATGTAGCAGCGAAGTGCATGCAGTGAATAAAACCAGGAGTCAGCTGCAGGATCCAAGCCAATTTATTGTGCACAGGCTCAGACAGGAGAGCATCCAAAAAGGACTGAGCAATGGAATACAGGAGCAAATTCCTTATATACAATTTTTACAGTTTGATACAGGCAACCTTTCTATTGGTCCCAATGCCCCTTGCACTTGTCCAATCGGGGACCCTCTCTGGGTCTAGCTCCCTGTTCCCCCTTCTCAGGCTATTCTAACAAAGGCATAGTCTTAGACATTGATACATTTCTACTTCAAGGCCATTTCTAGCTCAGGGAATGCAGGAACATGTCTATCATCAGCATAAAGGAATTATACAAACTTTTCAAAAGCAGTTTAAAGCAGTTTCGCAAACTCTGGTTCTCTTCAACACTAGTCTCAGGTGGGGGTTGGGGTCTAGGCCTAGTTTACAGGCCATAGCCTACCACAGTCTCTCTCTACTTTTGTGCACCATTATCAGCTGGATATCCAGGTGTGGACTGCAGTGGCTCTCAGGGCCAGCGTAGTGTCTGCGGCTGCTTCACCCCACGCACAGGTGGGGTAGCTCTGGTACTGCCCATTTGTAAGGCCTGGTCTAGCAGGAGATTTGAAAGGTGAAATTTTACTTACTGCTAATTTCCTTTCCTGGATTCCTGCTAGACCAGTTCATCTCCTCCCCCCCCCCCTTCACTCTGTTACTGGCTGTAGTTCTTTGGCAGCCGCTACAACAGAGCTTCCAGTTAGCAGCTATCCTCTGCAGCCTGTTGATTTGTACATAGTCATGTGGCACTGGGCGCTAGTTGCACTCTGGTTCTCATTTATAGTGGTGCTCTGGTTCTTACTTTTAGTTTAATAGGGGCGTTAACTTGCGCTCACTTGATGCTTCTGCTTTGCCAGAGGTATACTGAAGGCGACACCTAGGGGAGACACATAAGTGCCAGGGCATGCTCAGTGAAGCCTTTGGTATCATCTCTGTCTCCAACATTTGCTGGTAGGGGAATATAACCCACTTGTAAGGACTGGTCTAGCAGGAATCCAGGAAAGGAAATTAATGTTAAGTAAAATTTCACCGTTCAGGTCATTGGTGTGTTTAGTGTTGAAGGCTGCATCTCAGTAAAGATATAGAGGCTGGAGAAGGGCCAGAGGAAGATCACAGAACCATTGCGGGACCTGCGCCAGAGGATGTATGAGATGAGAATGTATAATCTGGAGGACAGGAGTAATAGGGAAGATATTAAAAGGTATTAATGCACAAGAAATAGAACTTTTCCAAAGATAAGGAAGCAGTAGGACCTAAGAACATGAGAAAAGCTGCATCAAATCAGACCACGGTCCATCATTCCCAACATCCTGTCTCTGAAAGTGGTCCATTTGAATAACAAATACCTGGAAGGATCCCAAGGAGTAGATACATTCCTCACATCTCCCTCCTCCCCACCTCTGGGATAGGCACTTCCTTTTCCAGGCTGGCATGCTTAATGATGGTTTATGGGCGTTTCCTCCAGGAACTGGGGACGTGATATGAAGAAGAAAGGAAGTAGATTTAGCAGCCATGTTAAGAAATATATTTTTACAGAAAAGGTGGTGGATGCCTGTAATTCCTCTCAAAGGAGGTGGTAGAGATAATGATGACAGAATTAAAAAAAAAAAAGTGAGATGTACACAAAAGCTCGCCAAATGGCAAAAGGATGGAAACCATAATAAATGATGGCAGATAAAGATCAGCCTGGTCCATCTATCCTGTCCAGTAATAAATACTCCCACCTATGCCTTTGCTTAAAGTTGTACCTGCCATTCCTGGGAGGTTATCTCTCTCCTTTTGTGACGTTATATATGTTTTGCTTTGATTTCATCCTCTTTCTATGTAGTGATCCTCTGTGTCTGTCTTTTTGCATTTCGTCACTGGTTTAGCTTCTACCACCTCCTTTGGTGAGGGGCGTAGGGGTGGATTTGAGGCATTCACCTCTCTTTCTGTGAAAAAGTATTCCTTGGTGGTGTTTTTACCTCCTTGTAGCTTCATATCATGTCCTATAGTTCTACAGCCTCCCCGTCTTTGGAAAAGGTTTGCTTGTTTATTAATACCCTCTAAGTATTTTAGTGTCTATCATATCTCCCCTTCCCCTCTCCTTTAGGGTATATATATTTAGGTCTTGAAGTCTCTTTTTTTTCCTCATATGCTTTCTGGCGCAGGCCCCATATCATTTTGGTCGTCTTCCTCTGAACCATTTCAAGTCTTTTTATATCCTTTGCAAGATACGGTCTTCTAAACTGAACACAATGCTCCAAGTGAGGCCTCAACAATGACCTATACAGGGACACTAATACCTCCTCCTTCCTGCTGGTTATTCCTCTCTGTATGCAGCGTTGCATTGCTTCGCCCCCTTGAGATACTTAGTAACACTCTGATGTCCCTCTCTTGGTCCATACACACCAGCCTCTCGTCCTATATCATGTTTGGGTTTCTGTAGTTCAACTGCATCATTCTGCACTTGTGTGCATTAAATCTCAGTTGCCAAGCATTTGCCATACTTGGTCAGACCAGTGGTCCATCAAGCCCAGTACCCTGTTTCCAACAGTGACCAATCCACGCCACAAATACCTGGTGGGCTCACAGAAAGTAACAATGATTCTATGCTGCTTACCCCCTAAGGGTAAGCAATGGCTTCCCCAAGTCTTCCTTAATAATGGTTTATGGACTTTCCTCCAGGAACTTGTCCAAACTGTTTTTAAGACCCAGCAATGAGTGAAAAAAATATTTTTTCTTATTTGTTTTTAAATGTCCTACTTTGTAATATTATGGTGTAACCTATAGTTTTTGCATTTTTTGAAAGAGGAAACGATTGATTTGCATCTACCCATTCCACCCCACTCAGGTTTTTATAGACTTCTATGATGTCTCTTCTCCAAGCTGAAGAGCCACAACCTCTTTAGTCTTTCCTTGTGGGAGTCATTTCATCCCCATTGTCCTTTTCTGTTTCTTTTCTATTTCCATTACATCTCTTTTGAGATGCAGAGACCAGAACTGCATATACTACTGAAGGTGTGGTCGCACCATGGAGCAATACAGAAGCATTATGATGTTCTCTGTTTCATTCTCTATTCCTTTCCTAATTATTTCTAACATTTTCTGTTCGTCGAACCTACATTTGTTTGAAACGGCCATGTCCCATAATGGCTCATTTCCCCTCTTTCCAGAATCTTGCATGTGGGGGGTTCATATGTCGGTCTCATAGCATGTGTCGGGGGTTATGAGAGGCTAGATAGCTGCTTGTGTGGGTGTGTTACGGGGAGTGTCAGGGACTGCATGTGTGTTTGTGTCTCGAGGGGTGCATGCAAGTGTGTGCCTGTCCTTTTATCTTTACTCAGTTTCTTGATAGACCGCTCGAGCCCGGAGCATAAGAGCTGTTAACTATACAAAGGACTGCAAACAGAATGAGAGAGGAAAAGGAATGCCATTATCTTATAGGACAGGAAAGAGAAGGAAGGAGAGAGTAAAGTATGGGAAAAGAAAGAGAGACGAAAGTAGGTTTGGTTAAGGGAAGCATAGGAGGACAGGAGATGGGAGGGTAAAGAGGGCATGATGAGTGTTAGGAGGAGGGTTGGAAGAGTGAAAGGCTAATTGAAAAAGGTGGAATTTTAGGGCAGCCTTGAACTTGGCAAAAGAAAGCTCAGAGCGAAGGGTGTGGGGAAAGGAATTCCAAAGAGCGGGACCCAGGAAGAAGAAAGCAGAGTCCCATTTGCGTTTAAGGTGAGCCCGAGAAACAGATGGAAAAGCCAGACGGTGAGTATGAATTGAGTGCAGGAGATGGTGTGAGGTGTGGAAATTGAGGAGGTCGGCAAGATATTGGGGGGAGGGGTGATGGTGTGAATGGTCCTGTGGACAAATGTGAGTATTTTATATTGAATTCTGAAACAAACTGGTAACCAATGAAGGCAGGTGAGAAGTGGAGAGATGTGGTCAAACTGAGAGGAGTAAGTGAGGATGCGGGCAGCAGTGTTGTGAATCAGTTAGTCTGTAGAGGTGATATTGTGGAAGGCTGCTTAGAGCAACATTGCAATAATCAATTTTTGTGACAACGGGAGAGAGGAGTCAGGCAGAGGAGAGAAATGGACGGACTGCATGAATTTGATGGAGATGGTATGACTGACAAGTAATAGATGAGATGTGCTCTGTGAATGTGAGAGAGTAATCAAGAATAACCCTGAGATATCAGAAAGAGTAGACCAGCGGGATAGCAGTAGATAAGAATACAGGGGCAAGAGAGGGAGAGGGGGCCCCAAAGGTGATCCAAGTGGCAGTGGATTTGGAGGGGTTCAAATTAAGGTAGTTCAAGGTCATCCAGGTTTGGATGAGGGCTAGGCAGGAATTCAGCAGGGTAATGTCAGGAGCAAAGGAGTCAATGCAGTGAAGAAGAATATCGTCTGCATAATAGTACGTGGAGATACCAGATTGTTGAATTAGGAAGGGAAGGGGAGCCAGAAAGACATTGAAAAGCAGGGGGGGGGGGGGCAAAATGGAGCCCTGAGGGACACCACAGGACAGGGTATGGGAGGCAAAGCAAAAGAATTGGAAAGAACAGAAGAGGAACGGGCAGTGAAGAAAGACTGGAACCATCTCAAAGGAGTGCCACAGACGCCAAGATCAGAAAGACACATGAGAAGGGTGCGGTGATCCACAAGGTCGAAGGCAGAAGAAAAGTCCAGGGAAAAAACAAGAGGAAAGTCACCACATTCGTGGGTAACGTGAAGCTCGTTTAATAAGGAAAGAAGGATAGACACGGTAGTATGACCCACCTGAAAACCAGATTGATGAGGGTGAAGAGCACTGGTGGAGGTGAGGTGGACAGCTGAGCAAAGACAAACTGTTTGAGGAGTTTGGAGAGGAAGGAGAGATTGGAGACAGGGTGCCAATTAGCAAGAACAGAGGGGTGAAAGAAGGGCTTCTTAAGGATGAGACAGACCAGTGCGTGCTTCCAGGGGGCAGGGAAGCAACTGGTGCAGAGACTGGTGTTGAGCATTGAAAGAATGGGGGGAAGAAGAGTGAGAGAAGGCTCGAGTAGCCATTTGGAAGGGATTAGGTCCAAATAGCAGGTCATCTTCCTGGAGGAAGAAAATGTCATGGTCAATTTGGCAGTGGAAGGATGACCAGGTATGAGACAGGGGTAGCTCTGAAGAGGTGACGGTGGAAGAGGCGATGAGAGAGTAGGTGAAAGAGGACATAGGCAGGACGGGAATACCAAGCAGAGGGACAAGACCTTACTGGAGAAGAAATCTGCTAGGCTGGTGGGGTCTGGGATCGAAGACGAGGATAAGGAGGTATGGGGAAGAGAAAGAGACTGGAATACAGAATATAACTAACGGGTGGAGTTGGAAGGTGTAAGAACCAAGTTGGAGTAATATTGCTGCTTGGCTGAATGGATTATGGAATGGTATTTTCGATGGCACTGGCGAAAGATGAAGGTGTTGGGAGGGTGGGGTGCATGCGTCTGTGTGTGTTATGGGAAATGTTGGAAGGTATGTATGTGTGTGTGTTCACGTGTGTGTCATGGGAGTGTTGGAAACTTCATGCATGCATATATCTGTGTGTGTGAGAGTATCATGGGCTGCTTATGTACATGTCAGGGGCTTTGTGCTTGCGTGTGTGTGGGTGTGTCATAGGAAGTCTTGGGGACTTCCAGCATGCATATGTGTGTGCGTTTTGTCATAGGGAGTGTCGGGGGCTTTGTACGTGCATGTAGGTGTGTCATGGGCAGTGTCAGGGGCTTTGTGTGTGTATGATGGGGAATGTTGGGGGAGGCTGTATGCCTGTGTGTGTGTCTATCTCTCATGAGTTCTCTTAGTCTTCCTCCAGTCTCTCTCCCTCATATAATCCCCCACCCAGCTTTCCCCTAGTTATTCTGTCATAATCCCCACTCCACACCAGCCTTCACCCAGTCTCTCTCTATAATGACTCCACCAGATATGCCTCTTTCTCTCTCTCTCTCTTTCTCTCAGGACCTCACCATAGTGGGTGAAGTCTTTCTTTCACATTATCGGCATTGTGTGTGTGTCTGTCTCTCTCTCATGACTCCTCTCTGTCTTCTTCTAGTCTCTTTCACATAATCCCCACTCCCAAGGCTTCATCCACTCTCTCTCTTTCTCTTATACCCCCCCCCTTCATCCAGTCCCTCTTTCACCCACCCATTCTTGTTCCTGACTGCAGCAACTCAAAAACCCCATGGTTCAGGCTCCTTCCACTGCCATCAGCTCTCTGAATGATGGAGCTCTGTGGGGCAGGAAATTCAGGCTGATCTCCCGGTTTCAAGTCTCACAAGATTTCAAACCGTAAGATCATCCCAAACTTCCTGTATCATGCAGCTCCACCATTGATTGTGGTGAGGGAAGAGTGAAATGTGGCTTTGGTCCACATACATATGTTTGTTTGCACATGCTTATGTGTGTGTAAAGAAACATGAGTAATAACAGACAATTTTCCTGCCTTTGACAGTAGATGCTACATCTCAATGAAACGCGCTTAAAAAAGAAAAAATCTCAAAAACAACAAGGGAAACAAAACAAAACAAAATGGAAATTTCCTGATCGTCCCTCCAGTCTAGTCCCAGAATCTCTGGGGTTGTCAACCTCATCTAGCAGCTTTGGAGACTGAGAAACTTCAGTGCTGTGATGTCACCAGTATATATTTAGCTGCATTTATATCCCGCTTTTCACCGGGTCAAAGCGGTTGGGGGATACATTTTAACATGAGGGGATATGAGACACATACACTAATACTTACAGGGAACATGGGCAATGGAGGGTTAAGTGGCTTGCCCAAGACCACAAGAAGCACCTGTGGGACTAGAAACGCCAGTCCTTCCGGCCCAAGGTTGCTGTCCTCTAGTGGGATTTGAACCACCGACCTTCCGGCCTGTGGTACCTTGCCCCAACCACTAGGCCACTCCTCCCTCTTCACCTGGCACCGCCTTCTCACCTCAGTTTATCAGTCTCCAAAGCAGCTAGATGGAGTGGTGAGCCCAGGGGTCTAGGGGCTCACTTGAGGAACGATTAAGTATTTATTTTATTTATTTATTTATTATAGTTTCTTATATACCGCGCTATTCGGTATCAGCGCGGTTTACATCACAACACAACGACCATAACAACAAGCTGTCTGGTTTTACATTGAACAGGAGTACAAACTTGGACAACAGGGTTAACTATATACATAAGCTATTTACACTGCAAGGATAGGTAAAATCAGATACTGAATGTAAGGGCTTTTCTAGAGTGGGTCATTTCTTGAGAGGGATATCTAGGTTCAATTGCTGGTTGGGTAGTATTGGAGGAAAAGGTGGGATTTGAGTGCCTTCCTGAACTGATATAGGTTGGCGATGGCCCTAATGTCAGGGGGTAGATCATTCCAGCATTTGGGGACATAGAAACTGAATGCCCTGTTTGTGGTTGTCTTGTTGCACTTTGTCGATGCCTTTGGGGTTACTAGCAAGTTTACGGCTGTTGCTCTTCTGGATCTGTTGGGGGGGACAATGTGAATAAGATGTGTGAGTGAGGAGGATGAGATACCTTTGATTGCCTTGAATGCTAAGAGTAGGGTTTTGAAGGTGATCCTCCCATGGATAGGTAGCCAATGAAGCTGTTTGAGAATTGGAGTCACGTGGTCGCTTCTGGATGCTCCGTAAAGGACTCTAGCTGCGGCATTCATGGCCAGCTGTAAGGGGGTTAGTGTGGATTGGGGGAGACCTTGTAAGATGGCATTTGCAAAGTCAAAGTGTGGCAGGATTAGCGCTTGATATATGGTCCGGAAATCGTCTGGGTCCAACAGGGAGCGTAGGTGCTTGAGTGAACGGATTTTAAAATAAACGGCTTTGACTATGTTGCTTATGTGGTGTTTCATATCTAGACGTTGGTCCAACGTAACTCCAAGGTATTTTATTGCTTCTTTAGTTTATAAGTCAGCTTCCTTGACACTTATGTGGGATGGGGGAGTAAAGTTGGGGTCTCTGGTGATGAAAAGCACCTCTGTTTTTTTATGTTGAATGCATAGGTTCTGTGATTGAAGCCACGTTGAAACCGCATTGAAGCAGTCTATAATCGGGGCCAGATCCATGTGAGCTGTGGAGAACGGCATGTATAAGAGAATGTCATCTGCATAAATCAAACAATTCACCTTGAATGATCTTATGATGTTGCAGATGGGCTGCATGTAAATATTGAAGAGTAAGGAGGATAACGAGGAGCCTTGAAGGTACCCCTTGCTTCTGATGGAAATGTTTTGACTCTTCTGATCCAGACTTCACATATTGCCATCTACCATTCAGATAAGATTTACACCATCCTAGTGCATTGTTGCAGATGCCCTTCTCTTTCAGTCTTCCGAGGAGAATTTCGTGACTCACGGAGTCGAAGGCTGCGGCGATGTCTAGGAAGATGAGCACAAAACCTTGTCGGATGTTGTCAATTCCTGCGATGATATCGTTGAATAGACTAGTGAGAAGTGTCTCGACCCCATGATGTTCTCTGAACCCATGTTGGCAGCTGTCTAAGGGAGCATCGGCATCTATGTGATCTTGAATTTGCCGTTGTGCCTCTTTCTCAATTATTTTGGCTAAGAGAGGGATACTGGCTATTGGCCGGTAAGAATCAACTCTTTGGGGGTCAAGTTTGGGGTTTTTCAATAGTGGCCTAATGGAAGTCTGCTTGAGTGTTGTGGGAAAATATCCTGTGGTGAAGGAGAGCTTCAATTATATTCGCGATGACAGGGCTGAACACACCACGTAGCTCCTTAATCCAAAAAGCCGGACATGGGTCAGTCTGTGCAGTGGAGGTGTTGAGAGATGCTATGGTGTCCTCGATACATTTAGTGGATGGTGTGGAAAATATGTTCAGTGGGGATAGGCCCATAGGTTCATGAAATGGGACTGCTGAAACCTTGTAAAGCTAGAATAGGCGTTAGGTGGCTAAATCTTAGGGTTGGTTAAATTCTCTACCGGCAGTGGCTGGGTGAGCGTTTTGCTGGTATTGCCCTGAGATCCCCTGCTCCCCCCCCCCCTTTCCCGTTCATTGCTCAGTGGGGCGGTCAGGAGTCTGGACAGGGCTCTCAGTGACTCCGGGGAAGGGGATCTTCATCTGGTTACCTGTCCGGGTTGAACGGATAGGAGCCAGCTGGCTTCAGAGCGCAGCGAGTGCAGAAATCTTTGCCTGCCATAGCTGTCTGCTCGGGGAGTCACTCGCAGCTGTGTGGTGTTTTCGGGTGCGGAGCACTGGCGGGAATACGAATTCCGGTTCGGCCGGGCAAAGGTAAGAGAGGGGGAGAGTCCCCAGAGCAGTTGTGGTTGCTAGAGCACAGCGTCGGCCCTGGCGGCTGCACTTTCGGCGGTCAACGGCATTTGCCGGAGCAGGCCTGCCCGCGTGTGTGACAGGCGGGAAAATCGCGGTTTCAGCGTTGGGGCTTTGGCGCTGCTTTTCTCAGCCCAGGGGCTTCATTTTTAGTTCCTTTCTTCAAGGTTTGGCAGGGGGACTAATTCTGGGGCTACTGGTGTAAAAAAAAAAAAAAAAAAAAAAAAAAATTTTTTGTGGTGAGTGGTGGGGGGGGGGGGTGGGCTTGGCTGCTGGTGAGTATAGAGGCAGCATGCCTTCCAAACAGCCTTGTTTATTATGTGGGGCAAAGAGGAGTTCAGTATCGCAAGACGGTGTTTGTAGGGGCTGCGCTCCAGAGTTGGAAGCCAGAGACGCAGGGGCTGAGGCAGAGAGAGGGCAGGAGGTTTTGGAGGCCCCCATGGATCTGGGTCTCTTCCCTGCCAGCTCCGGAGCTTGGGCTCGGGTCTCAGTTGGCTCCAGCGCCTCAGCTCTCGCAGCAGCCTATAGCGGGCAGTTTAGCTGCGATTTTTTTCGCCAGACTTTCTGGCTCTGCTCCAAAGGTCTTTGACTGGGCCTCAAGGGGGGCCCATTCCCAGTACTTCGGGAACGGAGCTGGGGCAGAAGAGACCAGGTACGCCCGGGTCGGCGGTAGTGTCGGGCATCAGTGCCAAGAGAGCCAGGTCAGTTAAGGAACAGTTAGCTCCCTCCGTGGGGTCAGAGGAGGCAGATATGGACAGGGACTTGGACGATGTCGAGGAAGGGGAGATCCGCGAACAGGAAGATCAAGTGCGGGTATTTCGTAGGGAGGAGCTACCGGCACTCATTGCAGAGGCCCTCAAGGCCCTGAATATGCCCGACGTAGGGCCGTCAGAAGACTCTACCCTGGAGGATCCCTTGCTGCAGGCTTTTCGTAGGAATCAGAGAGCGTTTCCTGTACATAGGGTATTTAGAGAGATGATTCAGGAGGAGTGGGATATGCCAGAGGCTGCGCTTAAGGGAGCGAGAGTCATGGCGCGGCTATATCCCCTTTTGGATCAGGATCGCGAGTTGTTTAAGGCACCAAGGGTGGATGCGGCAGTCTCTGCGGTAACAAAGAAAACTACCATCCCGGTAGAAGGTGCGGTGGCGCTTAAGGATGCGCAGGACCGCAAGTTGGAAACATTATTAAAGCAAATGTTTGAGGCTAATGCCTTATCCTTACAGGCGTCTATTTGTGGGGCCTGGGTAGCAAGGGCCTGTTTGTGGTGGGCGCAGAGAGTCCGTGGCAACCACTTGGGGGAGGTCACCGAGGAGGCGGCAAGGTTAGCGTCCGGTGCGGCGTATCTCGCCGATCTTCAGTATGACTTAATCCGGGGTTTGGCCAAAAGCATGGCTTCGGTGGTCGCAGGACGGAGGTGTCTGTGGCTACGTAATTGGGCAGCTGATGGTTCGTCCAAGGCGAGGTTGAGTAAGCTTCCCTTCCGGGGGAAGCTGCTTTTTGGTGAGGATTTGGAGAAGTTGGTGAAGGATTTAGGAGATTCCAAAGGAAGCAGGTTGCCGGAAGACAAACAGAAGCAGAGCAGTTCGGTTCCCGGGCCTAGAGGTCAGCAGTGTGACTTTCGCCGCTTCTCTTCCCCGAGGGGAGGCCAATCCCAGCAAGGGCGTTTCCCTAATAGGTCCCAGGGTTTTCGGGGGTTTTGAGGAGCAAACAAGGGGTTCGCGTCTGCGTCCTCATCCTCCTCCTTCAAGAAGCCACAATGAGGTCAGGGGGCTCCAGGGAGAGTTAGTTCCCGTAGGGGGTCGGCTACGGGATTTTTACCCTGCCTGGGCTCAACTCATGTCCGATCAGTGGGTACTAGAGGTGGTTCGAGAAGGCTATGCTCTAGAGCTGCTACGGCCGGTTTCCGAGTCTTTCGTTTGATCCCCGTGCAGCTCGCGAGCAAAACAAAAGGCAGTGCAGGAGACGGTGCAAAGGCTTCTCCGGCTCAAAGCGATTGTCCCGGTTCCGGCCGACCAGTTAGGGTGTGGTCGATACTCGATTTATTTCGTGGTGCCAAAGAAGGAGGGCACCTGGCGTCCCATTTTAGACCTAAAGCGAGTGAATCGGTGTCTGCGCGTATCTCATTTTCAGATGGAGAGTCTGCGATCCGTTATTGTAGCTGTGAGGAGAGGGGAGTTTCTGACGTCCCTGGATCTATCGGAGGCGTATCTACATATCCCGATACGCCAGGAGCATCAGAAATTCCTCAGAATCGTGGTGCCCGCGGGTCACTTTCAATTTCAGGCGCTCCCGTTTGGCCTAGCAACGGCGCCGCGAACGTTCACCAAGGTCATGGTGGTGGTGGCGTCGGCCTTGCGGAAGGAGGGCGTCTTGGTACACCCGTATCTGGATGATTGGTTGATCAGGGCAAAGTCCAGAGAAGAGAGTGTTTCCGCCACAATACGAGTGATAGAGTTGTTACAGAGTCTCGGTTGGGTGGTCAACAGGGCAAAAAGCAAGTTGGAGCCGTCCCAAGACCTGGAGTATCTCGGAGCACGTTTTGATACAAGGGCGGGGCGAGTGTTTCTGCCTCAGCAGAGAGTATTGGGTCTCAGGCTTTTGATATGTCGCTTTCTAGGCCAGAGCTGTCCCACAGTCTGGGATTTTCTGCAGGTGCTAGGGACTATGGCGGCGACTCTGGTTGGTTCTGTGGGCTCGGGCCCACATGAGACCTCTACAACGGGCCCTGTTGAGAAGGTGGTCGCATCAGGACGATTCTCTCTCCCACAGGTTGTCCTGTCCTCCACAAACCCGGCTGGTGCTACGGTGGTGGTTGAGGCCGGGGAGTCTAGAGTCAGGAATGTCGTTAAGAGGCGCCGGATTGGATTTCGCTGACGACGGATGCCAGCCTGTACGGCTGGGGAGCCCATTGTCAAGGTCGCTGGGTGCAAGACCAGTGGTCCGACCTGGAAAGGTCATGGGCGATCAACAGACTGGAATTGAGAGCGGTGGTGTTGGCGCTTCAGGAGTTTGGCCCCGGGCTTCAGAGAAAGGCCGTTCGGGTGTTCTCGGACACCGCGACGGCGGTAGCATACATAAATCGCCAAGGGGGCACCAGCAGCGTGGCACTGGAGGCCAAAGCGGGCGGTTTGTTTGAGTGGGCTGAGAAAAACCTGGAGGCTTTGTCGGCTGTGCATGTCGCCGGAGTGGACAATGTGGAAGCCGATTTTCTGAGTCGAGTAAAGGTGGAACCAGGCGAGTGGGTTCTACATCCGGAGGTGTTTGCGATGTTAGTGCGGCGCTGGGGCACGCCGGTGATGGACCTCATGGCGTTGTTTCAGTCTGCACAGGTCGATCGTTTCTTCAGCAGAAGAAGGGACCGGATGTCGGAAGGCCTCGATGCTCTCATCCAAAGATGGCCAGAGGGGCAGCTGCTGTATGTGTTTCCACCGGGGGTGTTAATCGGGCGGGTGATACAGCGTATAGAGAGGCACCGGGGGCGAGTGGTTCTCATTGCTCCAGATTGGCCACGAAGGCCCTGGTACGCGGACTTAGTCAGACTGTTAGGGGAGAGGCCGTGGAGGCTTCCCATTCGCAAGGATCTCCTCAGCCAGGGACCTCTCTGCATGCCGCAAGTGGATCGATTCTCGCTTACGGCCTGGCTATTGAACGGGCGAGGTTGAGAGCGAGAGGTTATTTGGCGGCAGTGATTACTACCTTGTTGAAGGCGAGACGAAAGTCGACTTCCTTGGCTTACGTCAGGGTGTGGCGTATCTTTGAGGCTTGGTGTGCAGAAAGGGACTGTGTGCCTTTTGAGAGCGTCGATTCCGCACGTTCTCTCTTTTTTGCAGGATGGTTTTCAGAAGGGCTTAGCGGCAGCTTCTCTGAAGGTTCAGCTGGTGGCTTTATCCTGTTATAGGGGAAAGGTGCAGGGGGGCACGCTGGGGAGTCATCCTGATATTAAGCGTTTTTTGAATGCGGTTTCTCTTCTCCGACCACCCCGTGTGCGTACGGTTCCATCTTGGGATCTGCTGTTAGTGTTGGAGGCCTTAGGGAAGGCGCCTTTTGAGCCTTTAGGTGAGGCTTCTTTGAAGGATCTTACTCTGAAGGTGGTCTCTTTAGTGGCCATTGCCTCCGCTAGGCGTGTTTCGGAATTGCAAGCACTGTCATGTAGGTAACCCTTCTTAGCGTTCTTCGATTCTAAGGTAGTGTTGAGGCCAGTCCCGTCGTTCTTGCCTAAGGTGGTCTCTGCCTTTCATTTGAATCAAGTGGTGTCGTTACCTGTGTTTTTCGAGAGAGAGGTAAAGGTCGCTCGGCGGAGCGGCTTCATAGATTGGATATTCGGCGGGCGTTGAAGTATGTCCATAGAACTGCGCCGTTCAGGAAGTCAGACAGGCTGTTCGTGCTGTTTGCTGGACCCAGGAAAGGGGAGGCAGCGTCGAAGGCCTCTATTGCTCGTTGGGTTAGGGAGGCTATCGCTTCAGCGTATCTTCTGCGTGGTCGCGTGGTACCAGAGGGGCTTAAGGCTCATTCCACTAGAGCACAAGCGGCGTCTTGGGTGGAATGTTAGTTTGGTTCCTGCAGTGGACATCTGTAGAGCGGCTACGTGGTCGTCGCTGAATACCTTTGTGAAGCATTATCGTCTGGACATACAGGCAGGCAAGGACACCTGTTTCGGATCGGCGGTGTTTCAGGCCGGTCTAGCGGGTCCCTCCCGTTCATCATAATGTACTGCTCTGGTACATCCCCAGAGATTCCGGGACTAGACTGGAGGGACGATCAGGAAGGTTAAATTAGACTTACCTGCTAATTGTAGTTCCTGGAGTAAATCCAGTCTAGTCCTGTGTCCCACCCTGGCTCATTGGGAGCTCGGACCTGAAGCAGCAGCGGTGTTACTGGTAAGCACTTTTATTTTGGGTTTTCTTCATGATTATCGTGAATTGGGGGGAAAACCGGGGTACCTGTTTCAGGGTGCTGGACGGGGGATCTCGCGGCAGTTCTGCCGCGTAGTTCGTGTAGTCAGTGGGGGGGGGGGGGCTGGCGGACCGTTGTAGTTTAGTTGAGCAGTGATTTAGTTCTGCAGTGTATTACTTACTTGTTGCTCTGGTGAGTCTGCTTTGTCAATAGGTAAACTGAATTGAGAAGGTGGTGCCAGCCCCTATATACTGGTGACATCACAGCACTGAAGTTTCTCAGTCTCCAAAGCTGCTAGATGAGGTTGACAACCCCAGAGATTCCGGGACTAGACCGGAGTTACTCCAGGAACTACAATTAGCAGGTAAGTCTAATTTAACCATTTGGCCTCAAACGTGCACAGAGAGATGCCTCAGATCAAAACATAGGGCATGAGAGCAGATAAAGACCAAAGTGGCCCATCCAGTAAACCCAGTATGGTGGTTAGAATTGTAACTGCTCCTCTGTGCAGGTTACCCTTCCCGATAATCTTGGGAGGGCAAAAGTCATTTTTCTGCAGGTTCAGGCTGAAGTGCTCAGTACTTGGTTTCCACTCTCTTGCCATTTAAGGGTCCTTCTTGTTTATTGCAGGTCTTTTTGAATTCTTTCGCTATTTTTGTCTCTATTCCTTCCGTCCGGAGGGCATTTCAGGCATCTACCACCACCTCCATGAATAAGGATTTCTTGACATTGCTCCTGAGTCGTCTTCCTTGCAGTTTTACCTCAAGGCTTCAAATTCTGCAGCTTCCTTTTTTTTGGAATGAGTTTGTGCATTACATTAATTCCTTTCGGAGGGCTAATTTTATTCTGCTTCCAAGAAGGAATTGGGGTGGGGGTGAGGGATGTAATTCTGTATAGCTCTAAACACCTCACTAGACAGGCCAGATAGGCCATTTTGATTTTTATTTGCTGTCATCAACGTGATATGTTTAAGTTTTTTGATGCTTATGCTTTCAAGAGTTAGCTTGTCATAAACTTTGATTCTGTCGCTTCTCATGTGAAACAAGCAGTAAATGAGGGAGTGTTCCAGGGGCGGGGAAGGCTGGGAGCCATTTGCAGGAGTTTCACTCATACTTTCCTCTCTCCATGTTTTGGACGCAGGAGCACGGTGTGGAGGTTCTTGGCGTGGACTTGTCCTACAACATGGTGGAAATCGCAATGGAGCGTGCCATCCAGGAGAACACGCCCCTGGTAACTCTTTAGCTGCTACTCCTCCCTCTCCCCCCCCTCCCACTTCCCATGGTTCCGACACCTCACGGTGTTCCGTTTTGGAAGGAACAGCCACCAGCAGGGCCAGCAATAGTTGTGATTGCTTAGGGGGTCCCCAATTTTGGCTCCCATTTGAGATCAACCATCACAGGTTCTCTTATTTGCCACTAAGCCAAGGTTGAATGGGTAACTGCAGGCCATGGGGTATATGCTGATTGGGACTTGTAGTTCCAATTTATTTATTAGAGACAAAAATAGATTGAATTAGCACAAATTTGAAACCTGTGATTATCAAAGCTTCAGCCCTAACTACTGTGCATTCAGTCATCTTTCATATATTTCGAGAATTCAGCCATCTTAAAAAAAAAAAAGAAATACTATTTTACATTAGGCTTGCCACCTGGCTGGTTTTCAGCCAGTCTGGCTGGTTTTTATATGGCCAGGCCAGCTGCCGGCAGATAGCCAAAACCAGCCATGCAAAAGCTGTTTTTTAGAGGGAGTCGGCAGAGTGAGGCGGCTACTCAAGTGGCAAAAAAATGCCCCTAAAACAGCCCAGCCGTGGCCACCTCACTCTACCTTGACCTGGTGCTGCTGCCACTGCTGTCATCACTACTGCTTCTCCCGGGTCTGCATGCGGCGGCATAAATCACCCCCCAGCCAGCAACAAGCAGCGGCAGTGGCTTAGTAAAAGTGTGGGGTCCTGATTCCAGCACACTTGTCCACCAGTCCCGTCCCCTTCTGACATGGAAGTGTGCATCAAAAGAAGGTGAGACCGTCAGACAAGCACACTGGAATTTTACTAAGCTGCTGCTTGTTGTCATCTGGGGGGCAGGTGATTTATGTCACTGAGGGCAGAACCAGGAGAAGCGGCGGTGACGACAGCAGCAGCTTAGGGGAAAGATGCTGGATTTGGGGGGGGGGGGGGGCCGGGAAACAGATATTGGCCAGGGGGTAAGGGGGGCATATGGTGGCTTCAGAGGGAAGGCAGAGGGCAGATGCTAGCCATGGGATGAGGGGGGCAGTGGGCAGAAGGTTGCCACAGGAAGGATGGAGAGCAGATGTGAGGCATTGGGGGGGGGGATAGGGGAAAAAGGGTAGATGCTGGGCTTGATGGGAGCATAGGGGAGACAGGGTGGATGGAGAACATGGGGGTATGGAGGGCAGATGCTGGGCAGGGGGGGAGGGGAGTAAGGTAAAAGGGTGATAGGAGAAAAGTGGTCATCATGTGGGCTTTGGGGAGAGGGAGTAGATGCTGGACATAGAGGCTTGGAGGGCAGATGCTGAGTATGGGGGATGGGAGTAAGGGTAGATGGGGGACTATAAGGGAAAAATGCATAAACTGGGATTAATGGGGGCATAGGGGAGACAGGGTAGATACTGAACATGGGAGTATGGAGGGGCAGATGTTGGGCATGGGGGACAGACAGGTCAAATAATGGACATGGGGGCATGGAGTGAAGATGCCGGGCATGGGGGGGGGGGGGAATAGCAGAGAAAGGCAAATGCAGAACACGGGGGTGCTGGTAAGCAGCACACTGAGGAGAGATGCTGGACATGGAGAGAAGATTGTGGACATGGGAAAGATAGGGCCATAGAGGGGAAGTGCTGGACATATGGGGGGAGAAGGATAGCGACAGGAAACAGAGGCGAGGTGATGGACATGGGGAGAATGGGGACAGGGACATAGAAGAGAGATGCTGGGTATTGGGGGGGAGAAAGGAGGAAGAGGCTGGGGAAGGAGAGAGAGAGAGGGAATGGGAGGGTGGGGTGAAGGAAAGAGATTGAAAGCTGCAGCTAAATATAGTGTAAAAGAATAAAATTGAGAAGTGGTTGGTAAGAACGAGGAATGAAATTTGGATAGAGAAACAGAAATATAATTGGAGGAAAACTGAAAAGAAGAAATCGGTGTTACAGACTGACCTAAGGGAGGAAGTGAAGACAGGAGGAGAGAGAAGATATGGCAAATGAATAGGAGACCATGAAAGGAGAGGTAAGAGAAGACAGAGGAAAACAGACACCAGAGACTGGGACAAAAAACAATTTAAAATGACCTGACATCAAAGGTAGAAATAATAATTCTACGTTCTATTTAGTAATTGGACTATGTCAGTTTTGGAATGTACATCTGCCAGGACTGGTGTTAGACATAGCTGGGGCCCAGCCCAGGCAAAAATTTGGAGGGGGTCCTAAACCTTCCTAGTAAGCTGTTCCTTCTTCAGCATCAGACTGGTTTGGGGTCTTCTCTGTCTTGGGTGTCCAGAGCAGTTGCCCTGGTTGAATTCCTCCTAACGCAGTCCTGACATCTGCTTTTGTACAGTACAGGGGGAATGCATCTCTTTCTGTTTCTCTGCTGATGCACTGACTTTTTGAAGTTTCAATTTCTCTTTTGTGTACATATTTCTGTTTTCACTTTGGTAACTTATTTTTTATTTGGAGAAGGTCCATCTGTATTCAGGCTGGCTATACTGTTAGCATGTAATTTCTATTTAAGAACGTGTAGTAAGCATGTAATTGCTATTTAAAACGGGTAGTAATCTGGCTTATTCAGCTTTCCTAATAGATTTACTGATGTTCTAGGGCCCACTGCCATATTTACAGTGCTGCCTTTTCCTTATAGGGTCCTTGGGGGAGTGTTTTGGCAGTTAGTGCTGGCATGGTAGATTTGCTCTTGGCTCTGAAGGATGTTTTTGTATTCACTTTCAATAGACTTGGTACTCGGAGGGTTTATACTGCCATTACTGAGATCTTTGTTTTGTATGGTTAGTTGTGTGAGTAAGTGGCCTTGCTCTGCTCTGCACAGATTGTTGGGGAAGGGATGAGGGTGGGGGAGTCTGTAGGTGCAGAATATATATTTAGACTTAATAGCGTATGAGAGGGCATATGTGTATTGGGGGTCTGAGGAGGGAACTGTGGAAGAATGCAGCCTCTCGTACCCCACCCCCCACCCTTTGATATGGCCTGCAGATACCCTCTCTGCAGTTATTTTTTGGGAAGGGGCACTAGTAGCCATAGGTGACATGTTTTTCTCTTTCAAAAAGTTGGCAACCCTACCTTACGCATACATGCTTGGATCAGAGATAACTGAGCATTCAGGCTGCAAATACTTAAGGAGCTTCCTTGTAAATTTTTAAATAATAGGGGACAAGGTTTGTTGATGCATGTGATCATCAAGGGCAGCACCCTTCTTTGTTTCTGTGACCATATGAACAGACTATAAGCACTTATTTTTCAGTGCAGTTTCTTTAAGAAATCCATCTGGATCTACAGGCCTGTAGATGCAATGAGTGGGTAAACCCCGGATCTGCTTGACCCCTCTCATGACCTAGAACTCACTTCCCAGACCTAACTTCTCATAAAATTCATCTGCAGGGTCTGCCCTGGCCCTTAACCCCCAGTTTCCGCTCTCTTCCTGCAGGTGCAGTTTGAGATTGCAGACGCCACCAGGTGCATCTTTCCTGCAGAGTCCTTTGATGTGGTCTACAGTCGTGACACTATCCTGCACATTGCCGACAAAGCAGCCCTCTTCCAGCGCTTCTATGTGAGTGCTGGGAGGGGAGAGACGCGCTTGTTGGGAAGGAAAGGTTTAGGGATGGGATGGGATGGAGAGGAGATTGAAGTTTAGGAATGGAAAGAACACCACAGAGAGGGAGAACCTGTAGTCACTCAGAAGTAATGCATCGCTTTTTCTCTCTCCTGTTCCTGCACTCCGCAGTCCTGGTTAAAGCCAGGTGGAAAGGTGCTGATCACGGATTACTGCTGCGGCATGAAGCCCTGGTCTCAAGTCTTTGATGAGTACGTGAGGCAGAGAGGTTATATCTTGTACACCCCCCAGGAGTACGGGAAGGTGAGTATAAAGCTCTGATGGTATTAGTTTGCATAGACTGGGTGGGAAGAAATTCCTACCATGCCTCTGACACCCACCTTCACTAACCCCTACCTACTGTGTGTGAGCACTGACACTACACTCTCTGATACAGTTCTCCTCTGTTTCTTCCCCCAACACATCGCTCTCTAGTTCCTGGAGCAGGCGGGCTTCATAAATGTCTGGGCTGAGGATCGTACCAATCAGTTTGTGGATGTCCTGAACATGGAACTGTGCCGGACAGAGGGCATAAGGGAAGAATTCACCCAGGTACACTAAGGGATGGGAATGCTATGAGAAGTGAGGGACCTTATGTGGACATAATTGCTGAAGGATATGGTGAAAGGAGGGAACGTCGGGGGAAAGGAGGGAACATCAGGGGTAACTCAGCACCTTCCAAACCTGAAGACCTCACCACTTGTGCAAAGGTTAGGCATCCCCTGGTCAAATTACGTTTCAGTTAATCCCTAAGTGAACAAAAATTGACACATCCTCTACAGCAGTAGTTCTCAACCTTTTTTGTACCGCGACCCCTTTTACCATTGGTCTACTTGTGATGACCCCAATGATAAAATCAAATGCGTCTCTCTTCCTTTACCGTTAACGCGTTGTCGCTGTAATCATTTGTTGAATTAATATATTATAGGCCTTTGCAATATGTTTTTATTTATAAAATTTACTTATTTAAACGACAATAATTAATCAAATAACAAGTAACGATATTTGATTTCAAAATTATTATGATTTTGTAGTCAAATCACTAATATGAAATAAAATTATTTTTTCTACCTTTGTTGTCTGACCAATTTATTCTGTGATCATGCTGGTCCCGATCTGAGGCTTCTGCTTTCCTGTCTTCTTAGCTCTCTTTCTGTGGTCTATGGTCCATCTGCCATTTCTTATCTCTTCTTTTGTTTTCTTCACTTCTTTCTATCAGCCTATTTCCAGTCCCTGTAACCCTTCCCAGTATCCGCCCCTTTCCAGTCCTCACTCCCAGTACCTTCCAGTGTCAACTTGCATTCCCATGACTGCCACTGGTGTCCGTTCCCTTCCAGTCCCCCTCCTTCCCCACTGTCCAGCTCCTTCTAGTCCAAATATCATGGCAGCCCCTCTCAGCATCCACTCCCTTCCAGTCCCATTCTCCCATCCCCTCGCATCAGCCCATTTGTAGCTCTAGCTCCCAGTTTTCTTCCAAGGCTAGCAGCTCCATCATCCCCTCCTCACCATCAGCCCATTTCCAGTTGAAGCCCCCCCAATCAGCTCACTTCCAGTGCTAGTCCCCCTCAATCCCATTACCAGTGCTAGGTTCCCCTAATCAGCCCATTACCAGTCCTACCCCCTCCCCCTGCCCCCATCAGCCCATTACTAGTCCTACCCCCCCATCAGTCCATTACCAGTCCTAGCCTCCCCGATCAACTCATTTCAATGTTAGCCCCCCATCAGCCCATTACCAGTCCCAACTCCCCCCTTGATCAGTCCATTCCCAGTCCTAGCCTTCCCTTTTCAACCCATTACCAGTCCTAGCCCCCCCATCTGCCCATTACCACTGCTAGCCCCCCCCATCATCCCATTATAATCCTAACCCACACTGTCTTTCCCCTCTGTCCAGCATTTATCCCTTGTCTGTCCAGTCTGTCTCTCCCCTTTGTCCATGCCAGCCCCCCCCTCTGTCATGTCAGGCCCCTCCCTCCCCCATGTCAGCCCCGTTTCAGGTTCCTTGCCCCCTCCTCCCCTCTCCCTATGTCTGCCTGCTACTGCTCTGTTCTTCTGCAGCTGCGGTTCCCTGTCTCTTAGGGAACTGCAGCTGTGCCTGTGAAGCCATTGCGGAGCCTTCCCATCTCTCGACGGGCTCCGTGCAGCATTGTCCCGCCTCCAAAGGAAGTTGTTTACCACTTCCTTTGGAGGCGGGACAATGCTGCACGGAGCCCGTCGAGAGACGGGAAGGCTCCGCAACATTTTCACAGGCACAGCCACAGTTCCCTAACAGGCAGGGAGCCGCGGCTGCAGAAGATTGGAGGCGGTGAGTTTGCCGCTGCCGAGAAGCGTACTCGGCAGCGGCAACAACTTGTGCGCTTTATTTTTATTTTTTAACTTGGCGGAGTGAGGCGACCCCTGGTAAATCCTGTGGCGACCCCCGCGGGGGTCGTAACCCACACGTTGAGAACCGCTGCTCTACAGGATACAAAGGAAAACATGACATCTTTCTGCAATTCTTAATCTGTAATTATTATTTGCTCAGCTTAACAGATAGAAAATAAGAAAGCAGTGAATATGATAGGTGCCATTGTTTAGATACATTCTCAGTTGGTGTTTTGTAATCCCTAAGAGTCTTTCTAGTCTTGCTTTTGGAATTTTTTCCTACTCTCTTCCAGAACTCTGCTCCTACGGGGAGACGTCTCCCCAAGGAGTCTGCGTAGGGCCTGGCAGCCTGCGTAAATGCGTCTCCAGACGAAGAGCCTCTCTCAGGAGGTGAGAGTCTCGACTTCTCTGACTGGGAGGCTGGGGAGTGGTCACTCCTCGGAGGCCTCCACTGACGAACAAGACAGCTCGCAGATGATCTGGCTCTTTCGCAAGGAAGAGCTTCGGCCTTGATTTCCCAGATATCGAGGCATTGCGTCTCTCAGGCCCGCCTACATAGGATCCTGCTCAGGCTCCCTCCCAGATGAATCCCATTCTGCAGGGTATTAGGAAGCCCTCCAGGGCCTTCCCTTTTCCACAGGAGATCCAATAGATGGTGTCTCAGGAATGGGGCTTGCCCGATGTGCCCTTGCAATCCGCTTGGCATCTGGGTCAGCATTACCTTTGGTCCCCAGCGGACCTAGAGAAATGGCTCGCATATCCAAAGGTTGATGCATTGGTATCAGGAGTCACCAAGCATGTCACCATTCTGGTAGAAGGGGGGGGGCAGCCCTTCAAGATCAGCAAGATAAGAAGGTTGAAGGGCACCTCAAGACAGTCTTTTCGTCCTCAGCTCTAGGGCTTCAGGCCTCTGTATGCGGGGGCTTTGCAGCCCGTGTCCTCCTATGTTGGATTCAGCCCCTACTGGAAGAGCGCTCATCCGAAGATTCAGCGCTGGTTTGATTGGAATCGGTTACAGCCTATCTCCAGGAACAAGTAGGAATGTAGCCTTCACATATGGGTATCGTTGGTACCGACGGAGCCTACGCGGGAACGCTCCCCAGCGTCCAATAGGAAAGCTTTTGGGAGCATCCCACAGCGCCTGCGTGCTGCCTTCCCGCCTTTCCCAACTGTCCCTCTCCAGTTCTTCGTTTTCCGCTGAGCCGACAGGTCACACATCCTGTCACCGCAGAAATAAATTCCCTTCTTATTCTTTTTTGTGGTTGCGTCTGCTTTCCCTCGACGCTACACCGGTACTGCCGGTTCTTCTTTCCTCAAAAACAAAACAAAACTTTCTTTCTGGAGTCTTTTCCAGTAAATTTCTCCTCAGGTGCCACGCGCCATTTTGGGCACTAGGCCCAACTTTTTCCTTCAAAATGGAAAAACCTGCTTCGGGAGTTAAAAAGTGTTCTAAGTGTGGCGGTACCATCTCTGTCACCAACACCCATGAGTGGTGCCTCAAATGTTTAGGTCCTGACCACTCTATTTCAATGTCTCTTGCCTGTGGGATGATGTCGAAAAGGGGTTGGCAAAACCGAGCTGCTAAACTTAGCACCCTTTTTCCCTCTGATGCAGCCTCCATGGCAATGACGTCTTCCAGGGCTTCGTCTTCCTCCCATGGATCTCAGGTAACTAAACATAAATCTAGCCGGTCCTCAAAGGGTAGATCTCCTTCTAAACATCGAGATGCCTCCTGGCGTTGCCCTTGAGGGACTTTCACTGACAAAATTGCCCCGGCGGGAGGCTTTGGCTTCCAAAGCACTAATGGGGCTCCAGGATGTTCTCGAGGCTTCAACCTCGGCAGAACTACTGGTGCCATGCTCTGGGATGCCGGACGCTCTATCCGGCACCGATACCCAAGCATCGGCAGCATCGATAGACCAGAGATTCTTGGCTATTGAATGCAGTCTGGCAGCTCTTCCCACGGCCTCGATGCCCCTGAAACCGCTTCAGACAATTCAACCGGTACCAGCACCGACTGCATCAACATCGGCAGGTATTCTACCGGGACCAAGTCATGCGTCTCTATCCAGCATCGACAAGTCGGTACCGTACCATTCCAATGCCGACTTCAATCGGTACCGGTACCGTGCTTTGCACGATCACCCAGATCGGAGATACTTCGAATCCTTGGATGAGTCTGAAGACTCTGAAAGCTCTGCCGATACCAGAGTACTTCTTCCTGAGGATTCCTCTTCTCCTCAGCATAGGATGTCTCCATCAGAGGATATGTCCTTTCAGGATTTTATCCGAGATGTGGCCCGAGGTCTTTCTATCACAGTGGCTCCTGAAAAAGAGCCTAGGGCTAAGGAATTAGAAATCCTACAATACCTTAAAGCTCCCAAGGAGGCAGCTACCTTACCTATTCATGAGATCTTGTATGATCTTATGTTAAGGATGTAGGAAACACCTCTAACCACATCTCCTCACTCTCGAAGACTCGATACCATGTATCGAGTTCCTCCTTGCCCTGGGTTTCAGAAGACTCAATTACCACACCATTCCATGGTGGTGGAATCAGCCATGAGGCGGATAAAGAGTGCAAAAAGGCATGCATCTAATCCTCCAGGACATGTGTAGGACTCTTGACGCCTTTGGACGTCGATCCTTCCAAGCTTCCATGCTTTCTGCTAGGATCAGTTCCTATATCTTGTATATGGGAATGTTCCTTAAAGAAGTCACAGGAGATTTAGAGCTTATGAGGCCTCTCCTTCCTGATGATAAAAGGCAAGATTATCTCGCTCTTGTCAGACATGTTCAGGATGTTTCCAAGTTTGTGAATCGTGCAGCCTTTGACTGCTTTGAATGCATAAGCAGAACCTCTGCCATTGCCATAGGTGCACGTAGGATTGCCTGGCTTCAGGCATCTGACTTGGAAATTTGGGTACAGGACAAACTAGGAAATATACCTTGCACAGGAGAGAATCTTTGGCAAGAACTGGCAGGAAAAAGCTAATGAGATAGATGCTGACAATATCACTTTGGATAGATTGTCTAAATCTACAGCTGATCCTGCGAGGAAAAGATCCTCTAAGAAACCATTCTTCAATAAGAAGAAAAAGTTATCTCCAGGAACAAGCAGGAATGAGTCTTCACATATGGGTATCGTCGGTACCGACGGAGCCTGCGCGGGAACGCTCCCCAGCGTCCAAAAGGAAAGCTTTTGGGAGCATCCCACAGCGCCTGCGCACTGCCTTCCCGCCTTTCCTAACCACCTCTCTCCAGTTCTTCTTTTCTGCGGAGCCAGCAGGTCGTGTTCCTGTCACCGCTGAAGAATTTCTTTATTTTATTTTATTTCTTTGGTCGCGCGTCTGCCTTCTCGACGCTGGACCGGTACCGCCGGTCTTTTCTTTCTTTATTCTAAAAAAACAAAACAAAAACCTACTGTTTTTCTCACTTCAGTGCATTTTCTTCTTTGGCCTTGGGCCTAGGAAATTTTTCCTCATGGAAAAGCCCAACTCTGGGTTTAAAAAATGCACGAAGTGCAGCGGCACTATTTCTGTCACCGACACCCATGAATGGTGTCTAAAATGTTTAGGTCCTGACCACTCCATTACGGATTGTGAGTCCTGTTCCATGATGTCTAAAAGAGGTCTACAGAATCGAGCAGCCAAGCTCAGTACCCTGTTTCCCTCTGATGCAGCTTCGGTTGCATCGACGTCTTCCAGGGCTGCTTCTTCCTCACATGGATCTCAGGTAACCAAACTTAAAAGTCCAGCCGGTCCTCGAAGGGTAAATCTCCCTCTAAGTATTGTGGTCTTCCTAGGGTATCAAAATCTCTCTCGACGTCACTCAGGACGGTATTCCCATCTTCTGGACCAGCAGAAGGAATTCTCTTCTCCTAATGAGAAGGTATTCTTATCCCCTGTTTTTTTTTTCTCTGTGAAAAACAGGAGGTAGTCCCTCTGACAAAAACGCAGGCAAGTCAAAACTGCAGTCAGAGGAGTTCTTTGGGCAATTTGGAAAGAAAAAAAATTTAGAAGGGATTCGGCACCAATTTGTGGCCTGGTTCCCACAAACAGTTCCCCAAATATCACCAATTACCAATGAGTTGCTTAGACGGCAGTTGCTTTAGCTACAAAGACCTTTATTTAGAATAACAAAAATGAATGTAAATAGCAAATGCCTGTCTAGGGATGGCGGACAGCACCTTCTCTCTGTAAGGGGAGAAAGTACTGCCCAATGATCCTTTAAAATGGCTGGTTTATATACTCATATTCCTCTTTGTCTCAAAATATCTGCTTCAAATTAGTTTCAGTGAGTTCATCATAAATTCTTAGGTGTTTGCAGGGCCCCAGGCTTCCTGTAACACTTTTCCCCAGGGGAGGATCCCTTTTACGTTTATACATCTGGATCTACTTATCAAGGTCTGCCTATCTATGCATGGCCGGTGACCTCTGCCCCTTCCTGTGTTTTTCCTTCTTGGCACTAATTGAAACCTTCAGGACAGGAGAGAGTGCTTGTGCTCATTAGTTTGAATTCTTTGAATTCCTAGCTGGGCCTGTATTTTCTTGCTGATATTGCTAGGCCCAATATTTTGCATACTTTTATACAGAATATGGTTACCCAGACTCCTTCATAGCAGGCCACATCTACTGTCTTGTGGCAAGCATATACTCTCATATAGCCCATATGTATTGTCTTCTTGTCTTCTGTGCCATCCATATGCTGTGTAGTTTCATCAGGCAAGGGTGCAGTCATATAAAGCCACCATATAAAGCAGACCTAAGCCAAATTTAAGCCAAATTTCCCAACAGTATCGAGATGCCTCCGAGCTTGCTCTCGAGGAATCCGCACCGGCAAAATTACCCCGGCGGGAGGCTCCGGCTTCCAAAGCTTTATCTATGGGGTCACAGGTTGACATCGATGGCTCGGCCTTGACCGATCACCTGTTGCCATGTTCTGGGGTACCGGTGGTTCCCACTGGTACCGATATCCAGACATTGGTTGCGTCGATGGATCAGAATATCCTGACCATGCAGCGTGCCATCACGGCATTCATAAAGCTGCGACGCCTTCGGTACCGCAACAAACTCCGTTGCCGGTACCGACTCCGGCACCGGTATCTATATCGGTTCCGGTGAAGGTACCGATTGCATCGACATCCGCTTCGGTGTCGACTGCAGCGGTACACTGTTCTGTGATGCCCATCGGTACCGAATCGGTACCGATCACTCCCGATGTCGATATCACCCGGTACGCGTATCGGGCTCTGCAGAAGCATCCAGACAGGCGATGCTTCGATTCCTCTGAAGACTCTGATGAATCAGAGGTCTCTGTCGAAGCATCAGTGATCCATCCTCAGGAGCCCTCTTCTCCAAAAAGGAGAATGTCTCCTCCAGAAGACTTGTCTTTTCAAGACTTCATTAGGGAAGTGGCCAGGGGCCTTTCCATCTCAGTGGCCCCTGAGACAGAGCCTAGAGCCAAAAAATTAGATATTTTACAATATCCTAAGGCTCCTAAAGAGGCAGCCACTTTACCAATACATGAGATTCTTTATGATCACATGTTGGGCATATGGGAGACTCCTCTCACCACTTCCCCTCATTCTCGCAGGTTGGACACCATGTATCGTGTTCCTCCTTGTCCTGGCTTCCATAAGACTCAGCTTCCTCACCACTCCATTGTGGTGGAGTCTGCTATGAAGAAGATAGAGTACAAAAAGGCACTCTTCTGCTCCTCCAGGAAGAGAATGCAGAACCTTAGATGCCTTTGGCAGGAGAATTTTCCAGGCCAGTATGCTTGTTGCCAGCATCAACTCCTATAGTCTCTATACGGGGATGTTTCTAAAAGAAGTTACAGATCACCTGCAAACTTTATCTCCTTTTATTTCAGAAGATAAAAGGGAAGAGTTCCTCACCTGGCTCAAACATGCCCAGGATATTTCCAAGTTTTCCAACTGTGCAGCCTTTGACTCTTTTGAAGGTGCCAGCAGAGCCTCGGCTATTGCCATAGGTGCACACAGAGTTGCTTGGTTACAAGCTTCTGATTTGGAACCCTGGGCTCAAGATGGCCTAGGAAATCTTCCTTGTACAGGTGAAAACCTTTTTGGCAAAGATTGGCAAGCAAAGGCCACCCAGATGGATGTTGAAAATTCTGCTTTAGATAGACTTTCAAAGTCTACCTCTGCTCCTTTTAAGAAAAGGTTGTTCAAAAAGGGTCTTTTTCCCAAAAAAGGGAAATATTATTCTGCTTATGGTCAGCAGTCATCTTCTGCAGGTCGTTTTGCTACAAAGAGACAGCAACAACCGAAACAGGCCAAGCCTAAGGCTGCTAGGACTGCTACGGCCCAACAGCCTCAGCCTCCTCAGGAAGGTTGGCTTACTTTGCCCCCAGGTGGGAACAAATCACAGCAGAGCAATGGACCCTCTCCATCATAAGGGAGGGGTACAAGCTTCATTTCTTAAACCTTCCTCCTCACACCATGGTGAGACAGTTCAATTCTCAGACATCTCTCCTCGACCTTCTGGGTCAGGAGATTGCTACCCTTCTTGCCCAAGGGGCAATAGAAGAAGTACCCCTTCTTCAACAGGGCTCAGGGTTCTACTCCCCCTACTTTCTTATCCCAAAGAAAACAGGGGGCTACAGACCCATATTAGATCTCAGAGAATTGAACAAGTTTCTATGCAAGGAGAAATTCAAGATGATTTCTCTCGGTACTCTCCTTCCATACCTTCAGAGTCAGGATTGGCTTTGCTCTCTAGACCTCAAGGATGCGTACACCCATGTCCTCATCCATCCAACACAGAAGGTTCCTTTATCAAGGGAAGCACTACCAATACAGAGTGCTTCCTTTCGGTCTGGCCTCTGCACCAAGGGTATTCACAAAATGCATGGCAGTAGTAGCTGCATTTCTACGCACTCTAGGGATATTCGTATTCCCATATCAGGACGACTGGCTCATCCGAGCTCCATCCCAGTCAGAGGCCCAGACTTCTCTAACCTGCACAAGGCGTATCCTTCAGTATCTGGGACTTGTAATAAACATTCCAAAATCCCATCTCACCCCTACTCAGTCTCTAGAGTTCATAGGGGCCTTGCTGGATACCACAACTGCAAGGGCCTATCTTCCCCAGGCCCGTTGCCTATGCTTGGTGCAGTTAGCCTCACAAATTCAATTAAAATCCCATTTAACTGCTTGAGAGATGTTGCAACTGTTAGGCCACATGGCATCCACTGTGCATGTGGTTCCTTACGCTCGCCTTCAAATGAGGGCAGCTCAATGGACTCTGTCCACCCAATGGACCCAGGCATCAGGGTGCCTGTCAGACAAAATAGCAACCTCCAGTCGCCTCTTTTGCTCTCTCCAGTGGTGGAAGTCCACTCAAAATCTGTTGCTAGGGTCCCCCTTTCAACAGGTGTTACCCCAAGCAACCCTTACAACAGATGCCTCTCAGAGGTTGGGGAGCTCATCTTCAAGATCTCTCCACTCAAGGCATCTGGTCTTTACAGGAGACATCTCTACATATCAACTTCTTAGAGCTCAGAGCAATTTTTCTAGCTCTCAGTCTTCCACACCCTGCTCAGCTACAAGACAGTCCTCATCCACATGGACAACCCTGAACAAGCAGGGCGGGACTGGCTCTCTGTCGCTTTGCAACGAAGCTCTGAGATTGTGGGCCTTCGCCAGAGAGCATCAAATTCATCTCATGGCAGTGTATCTTCCAGGGGTTCAAAACTCTTGGGCAGACAGACTCAGTCGAGTTCTGCTTCCACACGAATGGTCCCTCCATGGGGACCAGATAGCCAGGATCTTTCGAATTTGGGGAACCCCAGACATAGACTTGTTTGCAAGTCCGTGGAATGCCAAACTTCCCTGGTTCTGTTCCAGAATTCCGTGTCAGGGAGTTCAGGCCAGGGATGCCTTCCTCCTCCATTGGGGGCAAGACTTCCTCTATGCCTTTCCACCCATTCCCCTAATTCCCAAGACACTCTTCAAACTTCAGAGAGACAAGGGGTCTATGATCCTCATAGCACCACATTGGCCATGCCAAGTGTGGTACCCTCTACTTCTGCATCTCTCTCAAGCTCCCTCCCTGGACTTGGGATCTGCTCCAGACCTCCTGTCCCAGGAGGAGGGAACGTTGTGGCACCCAAATCCCCAGTCTCTTCACCTCAGAGCCTGGTTGCTGAAGGCCTAGACCTTCAAGATTTGCATCTTTCTCAGCAAGTGAAGGATATCCTTCATGCTTCCAGAAAGCCTTCCACTAGACGTTCCTATGCTTTTAAATGGAAAAGGTTTACCATTTGGTGTGCAGAGAAGGGTCTTAACCCTCTTGCAATACCTCTGAATTCTTTACTAGAGTATTTGCTGCATTTATCCCATGCAGGCCTTAAAACAAATTCAGTAAGAGTCCATTTGAGTGCTATTGCAGCATCCCTTAAACCTCTCAATGGACAGCCTATTTCCTCTCATCCTCTTACAGCAAGATTCATGAGAGGCCTTCTTTTGACTAAACCTCCCATCAGACCACCTCCAGTGGCATGGGACTTGAATCTGGTTCTTGGCCAGCTTATGCAGCCACCCTTTGAACCCTTAGCCACTACCTCCTTGAAATTCCTTTCCTGGAAGGTTATTTTTCTCATTGCAGTCACTTCAGCTCGCCGCATCAGTGAGCTGCAAGCCTTGGTGGCTAATCCTCCTTATACAAGGTTCCATCATGACAAGATAGTCCTCAGGACTAATCCACACTTTATGCCTAAAGTGGTCTCACCTTTTCATCTAAACCAGGAGGTTTATTTACCTGTCTTTTTTTCCAGGACCTCATGCTTCAAGTGCAGAGAGGAATCTTCATACCCTGGATTGTAAAAGAGCTCTTGCTTTTTACTTACAAAGGACACAGCAACATAGAAAGTCCTCTCAACTCTTTGTTGCTTTTGATCCCTCTCATTTAGGACTTCAGTCTCTAAGAGAACTCTGCCCAATTGGATTGCTCAGTGTATTTATTTCGCATACCAGAGTAAGAACCTTTCTCTGGAGGGCCATGTCACAGCTCACAATGTGAGGGCCATGGCAGCCTCTATGGCTCATCTAAATTCTGTGTCCATCGACCTGATCTGTCGAGCGGCCACCTGGGCCTCGGTTCATACCTTCACAGCCCATTACTGCTTGGACAAGGACTCCCGCCGGGATGCCTTGTTTGGTCAGGCTGTTCTCAAACACCTGTTCCATACCTAACCAACTCCTACCCTCCATCCCTGGCTGGATGCTTGAGATTCATGGGTGGAGGGAGAGCCCTTCCCAGGGACTCACAACCTGGGTGATCTCCCAGGCATCTCTAGCTGGGGAGTCCCCATATGTGAAGACTCATTCCTGCTTGTTCCTGGAGATAGCACAGTTACTTACCTGTAACAGGTGATCTCTGGGAACAGCAGGAATAAGTCTTCACAACCCACCCACCTCCCCTAGGAGTTGTATCTCTCTATCTTTCTTTCCTTTCATAAGAACATAAGATATGCCATACTGGGTCAGACCAAGGTCCATCAAGCCCAGTATTCTGTTTCCAACAGTGGCCAATCTAGGTCACATGTACCTAGCAGTTTCCCCAAGAGACACAAGTTCCACAATGCTTGTATTGGGTCAAGCATTGATATCTTCGGTCACTTCTTAATAATGGTTTATGGACCTTTCCTCCAGGAACTTGTCCAAACCTTTTTTAAACCCAGCTAAACTAACAGCCTTTACTACATCCTCTGGTAACAAATTCCAGAGTTTGATTACACGTTGAGTGAAAAAATATTTTCTTTTATTAGTCTTAAATAGTTTACCCTGTAGCTTCATTGCATATCCCCTAGTCTTTCTATATTCTGATAAGGTAAACAATTGATCTACGTTTACCCGTTCCACTCCATTCATTAATTTATAGACTTCTATCATATCTCCCCTCAGCCGTCTCTTTTCCAGGTTAAAGAGCCCTAACTTTTTTAGCCTTTCTTCATAGGAGTATCCTTCCATCCCCTTTACCATTTTGGTGGCTCTTCTCTGTACCGTTTCTAAAATCGCTATATCCTTTTTAAGATACGGCGACCAGAATTGCACACAATATTCAAGGTGCGGTCTCACCATGGAACGATATAGAGGCATTATAATATCTTTTGTTTTATTTTCCATTCCTTTCCTTATACCTAGCATTCTATTTGCTCTCTTGGCCGCCGCTGCACACTGGGCTGAGGGTTTTAACATGGTATCCACAATGACGCCTAAATCTTTTTCCGGGGTGGTGGTTCCTAATGTGGAACCTTGCATCGTGTAACCATAGTTTGGGTTGTTCTTCCCTAGGTGCATAACCTTGCACTTGTCCACATTAAATTTCATCTGCCATTTTGATACCCAGTCTTCCAATTTATCAAGATCTTCTTGCAATTTTTCACAATCCTCTTGGGTTTTAACAACTTTAAATAGTTTTGTGTCATCTGCAAATTTGATAACCTCACTCGTTATTCCACTTTCCAGGTCATTTATGAATATGTCAAAAAGCAGCGGACCCAGCACAGATCCCTGGGGTACACCATTATTCACCTTTCTCCATTGGGAAAATTGGCCATTTAGCCCTACCCTCTGCTTTCTATCTTTTAACCAGTTCCTGATCCACAATAGTACACTGCCTCCTATCCCATGACTCTTTAGTTTTGCCAAAAGTCTCTCATGAGGGACCTTGTCAAAGGCTTTCTGAAAGTCCAGATACACAATATCAACCGACTCACCTTTGTCCACCTGTTTATTCACTCCTTCAAAAAAACATAACAGATTAGTAAGACAAGATCTTCCTTGTCTAAAACCATGTTGGCTGTCTCCCATTAGGTTGTGACTATCTACATGCTGAGTAAATATATTCTTTATGATGGTTTCTGCCATTTTTCCCGGTACTGACGTCAGGCTCACCGGTCTGTAGTTTCCCGGATCACCCCTGGAACCCTTTTTAAAAATTGGTGTTACATTGGCGATCCTCCAATCTTCAGGTATTAGAGATGATTTTAATGATAGTTCACAGATTACTGATAGCAGTTCTGCAATCTCATATTTCAGTTCTTTCAACACCCTTGGATGTATACCATCCGGCCCAGGTGATTTGCTACTCTTCAGTTTATCTAATAGTTGTAAGACATCTTCCCGATGTATCGATATTTCCTTCAATTCTTCCGCACCTTTAAATACCACTTCAGTCATGGGTAACATCCCTACATCTTCCTCAGTAAAGACCGAAGCAAAGAATTTATTCAGTCTCTCCGCTATCGCCTTGTCGCCTCTTAGTGCTCCTTTAACCCCTTTATCATCTAATGGACCAACTGACTCTCTCACAGGTTTTTTGCTACGAATGTACTTGAGAAGGTCTTTATTTTGCGTTTTTGCTTCCGCAGCAAGCTTCTTCTCAAATTCTCTCTTTGCCTGCCTTATCAATGCCTTGCATTTGACTTGCCAGTGCCCGTGCTGTTTCCAGGTTTCGTCGTTTGGCTCCCTTTTCCATCTCAGCTTTAAAACTCGAACTGGAGAGAGGTGGTTAGGAAAGGCAGGTGCTGTGGGATGCTCCCAAAAGCTTTCCTTTTGGACGCTGGGGAGTGTTCCCGCGCAGGCTCCGTCGGTACCGACGATACCCATATGTGAAGACTTATTCCTGCTGTTCCCAGAGATCATCTGTTATTGGTAAGTAACTGTGCTTTATCCCTCCTATACCCAGCAGGTGCATCGTGTAGGTCAGTCTGCCCAAAAGGGACAGCAGCAACAACCTAGGCATAGAAAGACAAAAGCAGCTAAGTGTCAACTGGCTCAGCAGACTCAGCCTCCACAGGGGCTTTGACTCCTGTCTAGAGAACTTTGCCTTCCTGTCCCTGAACGGCCCAGAACCCTCCACCATCCCAGGAAGGTTGTGTCATTTTGCCCCCAGATGGGGTCAGATAACAGCAGAAAATTGGACTCTGTCTATTGTAAGAGAGGGGTACAAGCTTCATTTCCTCAGCATGCCCCCTCCTACAATGGTAAGACAGTTCAATTCTCAGACCTCTCTCAACGACCGGTTAGGTCAAGAGGTCACTGTGCTCCTTGCTCAAGGGGCAATAGAAGAGGTACCCTTTCCCCAAAGGGGTACAGGGTTTTACTCTCCCAATTTTCTTATTACAAAGAAAACAGGAGGACACAGACCTATTTTAGACCACAGAGAATTGAACAAATTCCTGTTCAAAGAGAAGTTCAAAATGATTTCTCTAGGAACTCTGCTGCCATACCTTCAGAGTCAGGATTGGTTTTGTTCTCTAGATCTCAAGGATGCGTACACTCATGTTCTCATCCATCCAACTCACCGAAAGTTCCTTCGCTTTCTGTTTCAAGGGAAGCACTGCCAATACAGGGTTCTTCGTTTTGGCCTGGCCTCTGCACCAAGGGTGTTCACAAATGCATGGCTGTGGTGGCAGCATTTCTCCGCACCCTGGGAATATTCGTCTTCCCTTACTTAGACGACTGGCTCATTCGAGCCCCTTCAGAGCCAGAGGCCAGGGTTTCTCTCTCTCGCACAATGCGCATCCTTCAGTATTGGGGACTTGTCATAAACTTCCCAAAATCCAACCTTGCTCCCACTCAGTCCCTAGAGTTTATAGGAGCTCTGCTGGATACCAGACAGACAAGGGCCTTCCTTCCACAGCCCTGCTGCCTTCGCATTGTGCAGTTAGCTTCCCAAGCAGTGCTAAAACCTCACCTCACTGCTCGGGAAATGTTATAGTTGCTAGGCCACATGGCATCCACCATGCATGTGGTTCCTTATGCTCGCCTCCATATGAGGGCAGCCCAGTGGACTTTATCCACTCAGTGGACTCAGGCGTCAGGTTGCCTGTCAGACAAAATAGCAAACTCAGATTGCCTTATTTTGTCCCTCCAATGGTGGCAGTCGCCCCAAAACCTTTAGGTGGGGTCTCCTTTTCAGCACCCCCCACACCAAGCCACTCTAACAACAGATGCTTCACAGGTGGGTTGGGGAGCCCACCTGCAAAGTCTCTCTACCCAGGGTACCTGGACTCCACAGGAGGCCTGTCTCCACATCAATCTCCTGGAACTCAGAGCAATCTTCCTTGTTCTTCGAGTATTCCACACCCAGCTCAGCTACAAGACAGTCCTAGTTCAAACGGACAATCAATTAGTCATGTTCTATGTGAACAAGCAGGGCGGAACAGGCTCTCTGTCGCTCTGCTATGAAGCTTTGCGACTATGGGCCTCGCTAGAGAGCATCTGATTCATCTCCTTGCGGTGTATCTTCCAGGCATTCAAAACACTTGGGCAGACAGACTCAGTCAAGTTCTGCTTCCACACGAATGGTCTCTCCATGCAGACCAGGTGGCCAATGTTTTTCAAATTTAGGGAACCCCAGACATAGACCTCTTTGCAAGTCCGCTGAATGCCAAACTTCCCCGGTTCTGTTCCAGAATTCCGGCTCAGGGTTGTCAGGCCAGGGATGCTTTCCTCCTCCATTGGGGTCATGACTTCCTGTATGCCTTTCCACCCATTTCCCTAATTCCCAAAACCCTGTTCAAGCTTCAGAGAGATAGAGGTCATATGATTCTCATAGCTCCATGTTGGCCGCGCAAATGTGGTAACCTCTGCTCCTACATCTCTCCCAAGCTCGCCTCTGGAGTTAGGATCTCCTCCAAATCTCCTTTCTCAAGAGGACAGGATGCTGTGGCATCCCAATCCCCAGTCTCTACATCTCAGGGCCTGGTTGCTGAAAGCCTAGAACTTCACGGTCTTAACATTTTCCAGCAGGTAAAGGATATCTTTTATGCTTCCAGGAAGCCTTCCACAAGACGCTCTTATGCATTCAAGTGGAAAAGGTTTACCATATGGTGCTTGCAGAGGGGTCTTAACCCTCTTGTGATACCTCTGGAATCATTACTGGAGTATCTCCTTCATTTATCAAATGCAGGGCTTAAGACCAATTCAGTGAGCGTTCATTTGAGTGCTATTGCAGCTTCTTTCAAGCCTCTAAATGGACAACCTATTTCCTCGCATCCTCTCATAGTGAGATTTATGAGAGACCTTCTTTTAACTAAACCTCCTATTAAGCCACCACCGGTGGCATGGGAGTTAAATCTGGTTCTTGGGCAGCTCATGAAACCGCCCTTTGAACCATTAACCACTACCTCTTTGAAATTCCTTTCCTGGAAGGTCATCTTTCTTATTGCAATCACATCAGCATGTCGCATCAGTGAATTGCAAGCGTTGGTGGCTGATCCTCCTTATACAAGGTTCCGTCATGATAAGGTAGTCCTTAGGACTCATCCACACTTTATGCCAAAGGTGGTGTCACCTTCTCATTTACACCAAGCGGTTTTATTTATTTATTTTATTTAATTTTCTTATATACCGCGCTGTTTGTCATCAGTGCGGTTTACATTGAAACAATACAACAATTGGTCAGATATAACAGACCTATTACAAGTAACAGGAAAATTAACATGGAAGTAAACAGGGAAATCATTTATATTTCTAGAAAATACATGTTGGAGATATATAAAATCTATACAGTTACTTAGGGTAGGTATGAGGTTAAAAGGATGGGGGAGGGGAAGGGGTGTTTAGGTGTTTGAAGTGTGTGATGAAAAGGTGGTGTTTAAGGGCTTTTTTGAATTGTTTGATGTCTTTAATTGCTCTGATATTGGGAGGGAGTTTGTTCCAACATCTAGGAGCATAATTCGAAAAAGCCCTATTGATGGATGATTGATTAGCTTTTAAGGAAACCTTTGGTATAAGTAGTGTGTCAACAGCTGGAGATCTCCTGGACCTGTTATTTGTTGTGTGTATGATGAGATCAGAGATGGAATCTGGAGAAATGTTATTGAAGGCCCTAAAGGTGGTAAGGATGGCCTTATATTGGATTCTACAGTTTATTGGTAACCAATGAAGCTTCTCTAGAATGGGGGAAATATGCTCACACTTTGATGATCCGCAGAGGACACGAGCAGCTGCGTTCATAGCTAATTGTAGAGGATTAATAGTTATATTTGGTAAACCATGGAGTATTATGTTAGCATAATCAAAGTGTGGCGTGACTAGAGCTTGAAAGATGGTGCGGAAGTCATCAGACTTCATCATAGGTCTCAGATGACGAAGGGTTTTTATCTTGAAGTAAACGGCCTTTACGGTGCGTTTTATATATTCCTTGAAGTCTAACCTTTGATCCAGAATTACTCCTAGATATCGAATATTTGATTTGACTGGGAGATCAGCATCTCTGACTTTTAGAATTGATGGAGGGGAGAAAGATTTATTCCTTGTGATTATTAGAAACTCTGTTTTTTTAAAGTTAATACGGAGGTTTTGAGAGAGAAGCCAATGAGTTATTGAATTAAAACAGTTGA
The DNA here is from genome assembly GCA_033557465.1 of Ichthyophis bannanicus. NCBI lineage: Eukaryota > Metazoa > Chordata > Amphibia > Gymnophiona > Ichthyophiidae > Ichthyophis > Ichthyophis bannanicus. Next base: position 68,301,980 of record CM066039.1, on the reverse strand, counting down.
TTAGCACTGTATAGTTTGGGTATGATACAGATATCGGTGAGAATAATAGCACATCATCCGCATACATAAGGCAGGATATACCAAAAGAGCGTGCGATGTCACAGATTGGCTGCATATAGATGTTGAACAGCAGCGCAGACAAGGAGGAGCCTTGTGGTACACCTTGTTTCTGCTGAAAGGGATTTGAAGTAGCATTACCAATACGAACTTGTTGTAATCTACCTTCCAGGTAGGATTTGCACCAGTCCCAAGCACGGTTCTTGATTCCCTTCTCATGAAGTCGCTTTAGTAGTTGTATGTGATCCACAGAATCGAACGCAGCAGCTATATCAAGAAATATTAGAGCAAAGCCATTTTTCATATTGTCAATGCCGTTGATAAGTGTATTGATTAATGTTGTTAGGAGAGTTTCTACACCGTGGGCTTCCCTGAATCCATGTTGACATGGATCTAAAGGGGACAATGAGTCTATATGCTGTTGTATCTGCCTGAGAGTTAATTTCTCAAGAATTTTGGCTAGAAATGGGATACTAGAGATTGGACGGTATGAGTCCTCCTTCTTTGGGTCAAGCTGGTTGTTTTTCAGCAGTGGTTGGATGTATGTATGTTTGAGAGCATCTGGGAAGACACCAGATTCAAATGACAGCTTCGCTATGTTAGCTATAAAAGGGCTGAGTTCTGTGCGCATAGATCTTATCCAGTGTGCTGGGCATGGGTCAGATGGTGAAGTTGTCGTGTTGATGGAGGTAATAACTTCATTTATGGTTTTTACAGAGGGTGGTGAGAGGTTGGTGGTTGAAAACTGCGGAAGGGAAGTTTGGACAGGTTCATGTAATGATGTAGTATTTGTTTTTATTGATTTGGATTGGATGTAGTTCGCATAGGCTTGGGGCTGAATCCCTTCTTGTTGTGGCGGAGATGGTTGATTGATAAAGGACTTTACTAGATTAAATAAGTCTCTTGGTTTATTCAGAGAGCTGCTGAGGATATCAGCATGGTATTCTTTTCTCTTAGCCCAAATTGATTCACGATGTTTAAGATGTTCTAAGTAGGTGGTTTGGTCAGAGGAATTACGTGTATTTCTCCATTTTCTCTCAAGCTTTCTGAGGTGGAGGAGAGAGGTACGTAGTTCATGTGAGAACCATGGGGCAGATTGTTTTTTAGTAACTCGGTTGTCAGATGTTGACTTTTTGATCAAGGCTGGGAGTTGCAAGTATGAGGAGAGGGTATTGTTCCAGTTTTTTACAATATCATTGAGATTATCTGATTGGCAAGCTTTGGGAGAGCATGGTTTTTGAAGTCATCACTGTCTAGTTGCTTGAATCTTGTAGATCTTGTGCATCCAGTTGAGTTTAGATAGTAGTCTGTGGATTGATATGCTGGTATCTGAAAAGTTATTAGGTTATGGTCAGACCATGGGACAGGGGTAATAGAGAGATCAATTTTGTTCATCATAATCATGTCATGTTGAGGGATAAAGATTAGGTCCAAGAGATTCCCACTTTGATGGGTAGGATTAGCCACTACTTGTTTGTAGTTGAGGTCAGACATTGCTTCTAAGAAAGACTTGGCTAGGGTAGGTTGAGTAGAAGCCAGATTAAAGTCGCCTAATAACCAGTTTGGTTTGGAGGGGTCTTCTGGGTTACAGGCTAGGTCAATGATGTCTGAAAGTTCATCAGAGACAGCATTTGGTGCTCTGTAGATGAGGTTAATGGAGTTGGATTTGTTGGTAATAGTTAGTGTGTTTAAGTGTTGTGTACTTTTGATTAAATTTATGCGATATTGTAGCACTGTTTTTGCAAGTATTAGGACACCACCCGCCTCTTCTGTGTTCTCTGTTGCAGGTGTAGATTGTGAAGTTGGGTGGAGTAAGGTGGTTTAATATTACATTGTCTGTATTAGAGAGCCAAGTTTCAGTAACCAAAAGTATATCTAAATTGTATTTGGTTATTAGGTCTGTGATTACAGGCCATTTATTGCGTGTAGAGCGTGCATTAACAAGTGCACATTTTAGGTCTGGTTGATGTTTCGCTTTTTTGTTTTTGTCTTTGGTGGAGTTTGTAAGATCAAGAGATACATAAAGAAGATGTGATTGTCTCTTGTGATAAGTGTTTGGGAGTATGTGGTTTCGATTCGTAGAATGTTTCCTGCTTGTATTGTGGATTAGATGAATCGGGTTGTAGTGATTTGTAAAAGTAGCAGAGACATGAAAAGTACAGGTTAGCGTGTAGATTAGTGTAATAGTAAATAATGAGGATGTCATTTTGTGGTTTGAAGGGTTGTTTCTAAGTAAACAAAAGAGTAAGGCTGCAAAGTGCTTATTAGTAGATATAGTTATACAGTGGATATAGTTATACACAGTTGTACACAGTTTTAAACAAATTGAAAGTTGTGGATGAGCAATAAAGCAAGTGCCTTATTAGTAAATATAGTTATTCAGTAGATACAGTTATACATAGTTGTACATAGTTATGAACAAATTGAACGTAGTGGAGGAGAATTAAGGAAATTGATATAGATTAATACAATTAATTGAAACAGCTTACAGTTTTGAGAAGAGGAAGGCTCTTGTTATTAGAATATCAGCATTGCTGCTTGGAGGATCACGATGTTTGCTGTGTTGATGTTCACTGGTTCAGGATCACAAGGATTGAGTGCCGGCTCCGGCTACCGGTCCCCGCCTAAGGGCCACGCCAAAGGGCCCTCTGGCGAGGCCCTCAGGCGCGGGTGCGCCCAATGGCGCTTTTTCTTTAAAAAGCAAGCTGGAGCTCTGATTGGGCAGCAGGTCTGATGGCTGTTAGCTGCTTCAGCTATGCTATGCTATACCTTCTTGTATTCTTTCCAAGGCCTCACGCCTCAAATACAGAAAGGTATCTTCATACTTGGACTGTAAAAGGGCTTTGGCCTTATCTCCAGGAACAAGCAGGAATGAGTCTTCACATATGGGTACGTCGGTACCGACGGAGTCTGCGCGGGAACGCTTCCCAGCGTCCAATCAAAGAGCTTTTGGAAGCATCCCACCACGCCTGCGTGCTGCCTTCCCGCCTTTCCTAACTGCCTCTCCTCAGTTTTCGTTTTTCCGCGGAGCCGGCAGGACGTCCTCCTGTCACCGCAGAAAATTCTTGTTTTTATTTTTTATTTTTCTTGTGGTTGCGGCTGTCTTCCCGACGCCACCGGTACTGCCGGTGTTTCTTTTCTTTTCTTAATATATATATTTTTTTTTCCACGGGATATATTTTTTCCTCATAGTATCCCACGGTCTCTTAGGCCTTTTAGGCCTCTTCTTTTTCCTTCATGGAACCGCCAGGCACTTTCTCTAAGAAATGTTCACTCTGTGGCGGTACAACTTTATTTTTAGACCCTCAAAGTCGGTGTCTAACCTGCTTGGGTCCTGACAGCAGTTTGGTGAGAAGAGGTTTTCAACATCGAGATTCCCTCGATACACGGTTGCCCTCCAACTTCGGGGCACCGTCCCCTTCTTCTTCCACACAAGATCAGGTAACCCACAAACAGTCTGTTAAGACTAGCCAGTCCTCGAGTGGTAGGTCTCATGCACAGCATGAAGACGGCTCCGGCCTTGCCCTCGAGGGCCCACTGGCTTCAAAACCCCGGCGGGAGTCTTCGGTCTCCAAAGCAAATAAGGAGTTTCAGGTTGTTCCTGGGGTTCACCCCTCACAGAACATACCTCAGCCGTGTCCGGTGGTGGCATCCGCTTCGAGCGGTACCAGTACCCCGGCATCGGCACTGGTGTTGGATGAAATACTCCTCACCAGGGATCGTCATCTGGCGTCCTCGGTACCTTCGGGACCGCTGGATACACCCCAGACTGACTTTCCATTATCGGTACCAGCACCGATGCTACCACTGCCGTCGGTACCCTCCAGAAGTGCATCGATAAACTCGCTTCCTTCGATGCCGAGTCTGGAATCGGTCTCCATTATGGAGGACTGGGTACCGACTCGTCTTGGTACCGGCTCTCGGCGGTACCGAAGGCTCGGTTCCAATGATTCGGATTAACAACTTTCGGTTCCTTTGAGGCCTATTGAGTTGCCACTGGTTGACCTTCCTTCACCGGTGTCAGACACGGTACCAAAATCTGTACCGACGACCTCATTACCTTTGCGGTCGGTGCCTTCCATGCTTCGCTTATCAGACCCTCTGCCCTCTATGCCGAGTTTGGAATCGATCTCTAGTCTAGAAGACTCGGTACCAATAGTTTTTGGTACCGACATCGATCGATACCGGTGCTTCGGTACCGAGGATACTGGCCGGATGGGTTCGGTCACCTCGGTACCGATTAAACTGTCACCGATGACTAGTCCGATGTCTTTGTCGGGCTCGACTCCGACATCGGTACCGGTATTGACATCGGTACCGGTATCCACAGTAGCATCGTGGCCAACTCCTACCATGCTTTTTTCAACAGGATCGCTCCATTCTATACCAAGCTTGGAGTCGATACCTGGCATGGACAATTTGGTAAGAACGGTTGCTGCTCATGATACCCAGTACCAGCAACCATCTCTTAAGCATTCCACACTGCACTGTGCAGGATCTTCTATTCCTATATATTTGGATACCTCTGTGGATGCTCAGGCTAGTTCTGTAAATCTAACCTGTCCAAGAGAGATTCCTGTTAGGGATCCCTCTTTTCAGAGTTTCCTCTGGGATATAGCAAGATCTCTTGCCATTCCTATCCCAGGACATGATCCTGCACAAGCTCTCTTTCTACCAAAGCAAAGGGGAACATAATGCTTCCTTAGCATCATTCCTTGCAGGATCTCCTTCTAGGAATGTGGGAAACACCTTTAAGGGTACCCCCACCTCCCAGGGCAACTGATCTGTTATATCAGGTGCCCCTCTCTCCAGGATTTCAAAAGACTCCACTTCCTCATCATTCCTTAGTAGTGGAATCAGCAATGAGGTGGGTAAAGAGTAAGAAAAAGCACTCTTCCTATCCGCCAGGTCGTGAGTCTAAAACACTAGATGACTTTGGACGTCAAACCTTCCAGACATCTATGCTTTCTGCAAGAATTCTCTCATATATATTTTATGAGTCTTTCTCTTGAGGAGGTCACAAAGCAATTACATCTTTTGTCTCCTTTTCTTTCAGATTCCAGGAGTACAGACTATTCCTCACTGCTTAAGCATATCCAGAATATCTCTTGGTTTCTTTCTCGTGCTTCCCTAGACTCTTTTGAGTCTGTTAGCAGGACTTCTGCTATAGGGGCACGACGTAGAGCCTGGCTCCAAGCTTCAGACTTGGACAAATGGGCACAACAAAGGCTGGGACATACTCCTTGCACTGGAGAAAATCTTTTCAACAAGGAGTCTTTACGTCAGGTTACTCAGTTGTCCACTGATTTACCTGTTCCTAGGGGTTGTTCTACCCCTTCCTCTGTCCCAGTACGTAGGAAATGTCCTACCAAACTTTCTTCCCACAGGAGAAGAAGGTTTTATTCATCACTTGCCCATCATACAGATGTTCACCAACAGGGAAAGCATCGTCCTGGTCTAAAGAATCCAACCTCTCACCAGGCTCAGCAAACCCAGCACCTGCAGGGTTTCTGATCATTCATCATCAGATGCTTGTGACCCTTGGGGTTAGAATCTACAGTTGCTTCTTCTCAATAGAGGCAATCCACCGCTTTATTCTAACCCCTACACAGGGATCTCTTTCCAAAAGATATCAATTTTTTTCTATATTTCTATGAGCTGTCAGGTTGTTCATGCCTATAAGTCACAGGTTTCTCCTCTTTGCCTGCTAGGGAAAGAGGTCTAACCACTATCAGATGATAGTTCCTGTGCCAGCATGTATTTTTCCTTTCTATAGACTTACTACTTCGTAAGTCTTCTTCAGCTCCATTCTCTTCACCCTCTTACCAAGTTTTTCCTCTGTAAGAGCGGAATTACTTACTAGGAGGCTTTCTCTTTAGCCTCTCTACTTTTCTCACTTTCCAGTGCGGAGTTTTCCTCTCTGAGTCACCTCCCCTGTTTTAATCTTGCTTTGGGGCAGCTTATCAGACATGTCCAGAGTTCCCACTCCTGTTCTGTCTGTTCTTTCTGTTTTTAAACAGTAAGATTCTTCTGCTGTCTTGCCAACAACTGCCCATCCAGGAGCTTTAATGTTTGGACCACTGGTTCTTGTCCACAACCAACCAGATTGTCCTCCACTAACATTCTGTCTAGTCTTAGTAGTGGCTCCAAGTCAGTGCTTCATCTCTCTTGGAGATCATCTCACTACAAGCTTTCTAGATGATCTTCTATTCTGCCATCTTCATTTTCCTGAGTTTGGCAGCATAGTTGGCAGAGATACTGGCTCTCTAACAGCCAGTTCTATCTCCTCATTCTCCTGCATCATGCTCTCTGCAATCTACAGAGAAGCTTTCCACTATGGGCCCTTGCTAGAGAGCATGGGATTTTTTTTCTCCAACACCTATTCTAGCTGGTTAGAAAAGGCTTTTCAGTCATGTCTCCCATGACTAGAAGGTTCTCCCTTCTTTTACGCTCTCCTTTTTTGATATAAAGGACATAGGCCTTCTCTTACGTGAAAGCTCAAGGAGTTGCCAGTTCCCTGCTTTGGTCCATAGTATTCCCAATCGGGGATATGCTCGTCCTCATGGTAAGAACGCATGATATCTTTGCCCTTAAGCAGGTCAACATGGTATCTCATCTCTAGGCGTCTTCTGTCTACTTACCATGCTAGAGTCCTGGAAGACTCTGGACTTGCTGGCTGCACATTGACATTGTCCTTTGTTTTTCACGTAACAATCCTGGTTATTTTTCACTAACTAGCATTCTTGCAGATCATTACCAGGAGGAATAGATTCTCTGTATGTCTTCTCAAGTAGGTTCCACCTCCTTGTTAGGTTATGTGGAGAGGAAAGATTCATCTATGTGATCACTGTGCTGTAGGCATATCTCTGTCTATTTGCAGACACCCATATGTAGGCCTACATATCCATCTTTATTTTTTGTGTGTATTTTATGCCCTGCCATATCGCACTATAGATATATTCTTATATGTCTGTTTATATATATATATATATATATATATATATATATATATGTGTGTGTGTTGAGATATTTTATTATAGATAAGTATGTGGATACATATCTATCTCACTGTCTATCCTCATATAGCTATATGATTCGGACAGAAGGGCTTTACCCATACCTATGCTATCCAGCAGGTTTGGGGTTCTACACACACAACCACTCCTGTGGTAGTCAACAATTTTTATACCATAACCTAACGGTTTAGGTACCTCTGAAGCTTTCCGTGCCCAATATCTCTCCTAGCTTACCCCAGTTAGCAGAGACATTGTGGATCTTCAGTTAATCACAGGCTTCAACGCCTCAGGCATTTGTCCTCGCTTTTTGGGATACAAGGAGCTCCCACACTCTTTCTCCCCACCAGGACTGTGCCTGTTTGTCTAAATCGGTTAGCCTTCTCTTTTTGCTCCTAAGAGTGACTCACCCTGCCTCCAAAAGAGCTAGGGTTTTTCTCATAAAGCCTTCCGCTGAAGGCCCACCGTTTTGGACTACCCCAGTTTTTCCCTACTGGGGTTACCTGTTTCATGATTCTGTCCTCCACTGGTTTTCCTACAGGATTATTGCCTCCACTTACAGTGAGGTCCTCTTCACGATTCCTCTACTAGGTTTCCCAGTAGATCCATGAACCTCCATACTTTTGTGAAATCCTGTCAAGGGAGGTCCATATTGCAATATCCTTTGCAATATTATTGATGACCATCATCATCCACACATGGACTCCATCCCTGCAGTCCTATGCTAGGTTAGCTGTTCCACAGCATCCTTCTTTCTTCAACTCCTACCCTCCATCCTCAGGATGCCTGATGTTCTGGGAATAGCATGTTCCAGCCTATGACATGCTGGGACTCCAGGCATCTCAGCTTGGGAGACCCCATATGTGAAGACTCATTCCTGCTTGTTCCTGGAGATAGCACAGTTACTTACCTGTAACAGGTGATCTCTGGGAACAGCAGGAATAAGTCTTCACAACCCACCCACCTCCCCAGGAGTTGTATCTCTATCTTTCTCCAGGACCAAGCAGGAAGTCAGTCCTCACATATGGGTGACGTCGGCGCCGACGGAGCCCTTGCGGAGCAATTTTCCCCAGCTTTCAAAGAAAGCCTTTGGGAAATGCAGCACGCATGCGCCGTCCTCTTCCCGCCCAAGGGTGCCATCTTGCTCAGTCTTCTTTTTTCCGCGGAGCCCTACAGACGTTGCCTGTGAATCCCCGCAGAAAAGTTGATTTTTCTCTGTTTTTTCTTCGGTTCGACGCCGGTTATTTTCCCGCCCGGACTCGCGACGCCGGTTGCGAGTCCGTCCTTTATTTTTCGTTTTTTTGTCCTTCGTGACAGCTTTCGCATTTTTTTTTTCCTTTTTCCCTGGCTGCCCGGTCGTTCGACCTCGCAGGGGCCCTTTTTCCCCCGATGGCGGCCAGTGGTTTCAAAAAGTGTGACCTCTGTAAGAAACTTATGTCTCTTACAGACACTCATGACTTCTGCCTCCGCTGCCTCGGCCCAGATCATAACCCCATGATCTGCGCGCCATGCGGCAAAATGTCCTCAAAAGCCTTGAGGAGTCGGCAGCACCAGCGGGAGCGTATCTTCTCTGACTCCGGCCGGGCTCGGACCTCGTCAGAGGCTTCGACGTCTCGGGACTCTGGTCCTGAGCATCGTCGGAGTTCCTCTGAAAGGGGGTCTCCTACCCGAGAGCATCATCGGAAGAAGAAACCCGCGAGGGCGGGATCGGTGGACGCTCCTGGTTCCTCGAGGGCCAGGTCGCATAGCCCCGATTCCCGTCCCGGGTCCTTGGAGTCGGAAAGGCCGTCAAAACATCCTCGACTCGAGGTGGACTTGCCCGCTCACGTAAGTACTGTTGTCCTCGTGGACTCGCCTCCGAAGGGCCCGACGCTGTCGGGGCCCGAGTCGGGGGCTGCTGGGTCTCCTGAGCTCGGACTCAGGTTGACGGCCTTGGAGTGCAGTTTGTCTGCCTTCTTGGACCAGCAGCGGGCATTGATCGCTGGCCTTGCTGGCGCTTCTGCCCTGACCGCCGGGACGTCGACCTCCAAGTCGACCCCGGAGACCGAGCCGATCCTCGAGTCCATGAGGGCTCGAGTCGATCCTCGGTCGAGGTCTCCTTCGGCCTCCCGTTCGGGACCGAGGTCGTCGACGCCGACTCCCTCGGCGTCGGGGCGGATGGCATCAGTGCCCGCCCAACCGGAGCCGGTCGACTCCTCCTCCGAGGAGTCGGCCTGGGAATCTGAGGACGAAGAGTCACCTGGTTCCTTTCGGACTCGGTGTGTCCCTTCGGACTCCCCCGAGTCCGAACCTCAGAGACGGTCCCCCCCGGAGGATACCCGGTTCTCGGACTTCGTGAGGGATATGGCCAAAGCCTTGGCCTTCCCTGCGGATCCCGAGGAGGAGCCTCGAGTCGAAGAACTCGATGCCCTCCAATATGACTCTCCCCCGAAGGAGGCCTTTATTGTACCGGTTCCTCCCATGCTGGAACGACTTCTCTTCCGCATGTGGGAGAGCCCGGCGTCGTTGCCAGTGTTAAGCAAGCGGGTCGATTCCATTTATCGAGTCCGCAAGAGCCCCGGGTTCCAAAAGGCACAACTACCGCACCATTCCATGGTGGTGGAATCGGCCATGCATAGACTGAAGAGTCAAAAAATGCACTCCTCGGTGCCCCCTGGTAGGGAAGCCCGAAGCCTGGATGCCCTCGGTAGGAAGTGCTTCCAGGGCTCTATTCTTGCTTGTCGAGTCCAGACCTACCAGCTCTACATGGGCATGTATCTCCGAGACCTGGCTAAGGAAATAGCTGGGTTCTCTGCTGGTCTCTCCGACGAACCTTTGCAGAGGTTCCAATCCTTGTCTACTGGTATTCGGGAGTGCTCCAAGTTTATCTCTCGAGCAGCCTATGATGGTTTTGAGGCTTCGGTTCGAGTAGCCACGGCCGGCATCGGTGGACGCCGCCAGGCTTGGCTTCAGACGTCCGACCTCGAACCCTGGGTACAGGACAAGTTGGTCGATGTCCCCTGCCGAGGTGATAACCTCTTTGGCAAGCCCATGGATGAGAAGGCTGCACAAATCGAGACGGAGACTCTCACCAGGACTCGTCTCTCAAGGAAGACCTCTGCCCCTTCTCAAAAGAAGAAGGCCTCGGGGGAAAAAGCCCTTTTACCCGAGGAAGGGTGCTGCCTATAAATACTACCCTCAGTATCAGGCCTCACCTGCTCCCCCACAGGGAAAGCAGGCCAAGGGACGGGGTAATGGCTCCCGTAGGCAGCAAGCCCCCAAGCCTGCACCACCGGCCCCTGCTCAGCAGGGTGGGGTTTTTTGACTTTCTCAGCATAGCCTCTCCCCCTCAGCTGGTTTCTCTCAGCACAGGAGGCCGGCTGGTCCACTTTGCCCACAGGTGGTCCAATATCACCACAGATACCTGGGTGCTTCAGATAGTTCAAAAGGGCTATCTTCTTCATTTTCACCAGGTACCTCCCTCCTACTTTCCAGGGGAGCCTTCCAGACTTCCTCTGCACAGGGACTTACTCCAGGAGTTAGCAAGTCTTCTTCAGGAACAAGCCGTGGAACCAGTGCCCCGCCACCTGGAGGGTCAGGGGTTTTATTCCCGATACTTCCTGATTCCGAAAAGAACGGGAGGCCTCAGGCCCATCCTAGACTTGCGAAACCTCAACAAGTTCCTTGCAAAGGAAAAGTTCAAAATGCTTACCCTTGGAATCCTGCTGCCCTACCTCCAGCAGGGAGACTGGCTATGCTCCTTAGATCTGAAGGATGCGTATACTCATATCCTTATTCATCCAGACCACAGACAATACCTCAGGTTTGTGGTGGACGGACGCCATTACCAGTACAGAGTACTGCCTTTCGGCCTATCCTCCGCCCCCAGAGTGTTCACCAAATGCCTAGCAGTGGTGGCGGCCTATCTGAGGCTTCAGGGTCTCTTTGTGTTCCCATACCTGGACGACTGGCTCATCAGGGCCCAGTCTGCCCAAGAAGCCTCTCAGGCTACTCATCGCACGGTGGCTCTGCTCCAGCACTTGGGATTTGTCATAAACTTCGCAAAGTCCGCTTTGCTCCCCTCTCAAGATCTAGAATTCATCGGCGCCAGGTTGGACACTCTCTTCAAGCGCGGGCCTTCCTGCCTCTGGACAGGGCCCAAAGGCTCATGGATCTCGCCAGCCGCTTTCACAGCAATTCCCTGGTCTCGGCCAGGCAATTTCTGAGACTGCTCGGCCATATGGCTTCCACGGTCCATGTAACCCCCTATGCCCGCTTGAACATGCGACCTGCTCAATGGTGCCTTCGCAAACAATGGCATCAGGCCACTGGGAGCCTAGCGGACTCCGTACAGATCTCCGACCAGCTGGTCTCCTCTCTGCGATGGTGGCTTCACCTGCCAAACCTAGTGCTCGGGATGACTTTTCAGCCCCCTACACATTCTCAGGTCCTGACGACCGATGCTTCTCTCCAGGGTTGGGGAGCACATTGCCAAGGGACTTGTACTCAGGGTCTCTGGACTCCTTGGGAGTCCGCTCAGCAGATCAACCTCCTGGAGCTCAGAGCCATCCGCCTGGCGCTCAAAGCCTTCTCTCACCTGATTTCTCACCAGTCAGTACTTGTCCAGACAGACAATCAGGTTGCCATGTTCTACGTGAACAAGCAAGGCGGATCCGGCTCCTTCCTTCTCTGTCAGGAAGCACAGAAGCTCTGCTCTTGGGCCGTCCATCGCAACATCGTCCTCAAAGCTGTCTATCTCCCAGGTCAAGAAAACTACCTGGCAGACAAACTGAGCAGGGTCCTCCAACCGCACGAGTGGAGGTTGGATCCGCTTGTGGTTCAGCGGATCTTTCTCCGGTGGGGCCTCCCCACCATGGATCTCTTCGCCAGTCCTCTGAACCGACAGCTTCCCAGATTCTGCTCTCGACAGCCGCATCCTCTCCGGGTGGCGGCAGATGCTTTTCTGATTCCATGGTCCACAGGCCTCTTGTATGCCTTTCCACCCATGCCCCTGGTGTCTCGGACGCTCTTCAAGGTTCTCAGAGACAAGGCGTCGGTGATCCTAGTGGCTCCCCGGTGGCCGAGACAACCTTGGTTCCCGCTTCTGCTGCAGCTGGCGGTGGACACACCTCTTCCTCTGGGGTTTCAGCCCGACCTCCTCTCGCAGGATCAGGGGACGCTCCTGCACCCCAACCTTCGGTCCCTTCATCTGATGGCCTGGCTGCTGAAAGGGTAGTCCTTGCTCCTCTCCAGCTACCTCCAGATGTGGAAGAGGTCGTCTTGGCCTCCAGGAGGCCTTCCACCCGGAAGTCCTACGCTCTTAAGTGGCGTCGGTTCTCCGTCTGGTGTACTCAGCAGTCTCAAGACCCCTTCTCCTGTTCCGCATCAGTGGTATTGCAGTACTTGCTTTCCCTTTCCAATCTTGGCCTTAAGTCCAACTCGGTCAAGGTCCACCTCAGTGCTATTTCTGCGCACCACCTACCAGTGGAGGGTAGGCCTCTTTCCAGCCACCCTCTGGTGGCTCGTTTTCTCTGGGGCCTTCTACTCCTTAAACCACCTTTGCGCCCACCAGCCCCGAACTGGGATCTCAATGTGGTTTTACAGCGGCTTACCTGTCCGCCTTTTGAGCCTATGGCTACCTGTCCTCTTCGTTTTCTTTCCTGGAAAACCTTGTTCTTGGTGGCCCTCACTTCTGCTAGACGCGTTAGTGAGCTGCAGGCCCTGGTATCTGATCCTCCTTACACTAGGTTCTACAAGAACCGGGTAGTCCTACGGACTCACCCCAAGTTTCTTCCTAAAGTGGTTTCCCCTTTTCACATCAACCAGGAGGTGGTACTTCCGACCTACTTTCCCAGGCCACACTCCAGCCGAGCTGAAATGGTCCTGCATACCCTGGACTGTAGAAGGGCGCTGAACTTCTACCTGGACCGTACGCGGGGGCACCGAAGGGCTGTTCAGCTCTTCGTGTCTTATGACCACAACAAGTTGGGGCTCCCTGTCTCCAAGCGTACTCTGTCCATCTGGATTGCGGACTGCATCGCTTGGGCTTACGAGGCTGCGGGCCTCGTGCTGGAAGGTAGAGTCACCGCTCATCGTGTTCGGGCGAAGACTACGTCAGTGGCTTACCTCTGCTCTGTTCCGTTGGCAGACATCTGCCGGGCCGCTACTTGGTCTTCAAGCCAGACTTTTGCAGCCCATTACTGCCTGGAGAGGGAGTCCCGCAGGGACAGTGCTTTCGGACAGGCACTTCTCCGTAACCTCTTCGAGGTATAGGCAACTCCTACCCTCCATCCCGGATGTTGGGCTACCGGTTGGAGACGTATTCAGAGAAGATTCCTTCCTTCTGTGCTGCTGAGCTAGAGGGAGCTCATTTTTGCGCTTAGGGTCTCCGGTAGCCTTAAGCTTGGGAGTCCCATATGTGAGGACTGACTTCCTACTTGGTCCTGGAGAAAGCGTAGTTACTCACCTGTAACAGGTGTTCTCCAGGAGCAGCAGGAATCAGTCCTCACAACCCTCCCTCCCCTTGGAGTTGCAGTTTTATGCTTTCGTTTTTGCTAATTTTTGCTGTCGTTTTGCTATGTCATCTGACTGAGCAAGATGGCACCCTTGGGCGGGAAGAGGACCGCGCATGCGCGCTGCAATTCCCAAAGGCTTTCTTTGAAAGCTGGGGAAAATTGCTCCGCGAGGGCTCCGTCAGCGCCGACGTCACCCATATGTGAGGACTGATTCCTGCTGCTCCTGGAGAACACCTGTTACAGGTGAGTAACTACGCTTTCCTTTCCTCTCACTCTCTCTCTGTCTCAGCTTTAAAACTTAACTGAGGAGAGGCAGTTAGGAAAGGCGGGAAGGCAGCACGCAGGCGTGGTGGGATGCTTCCAAAAGCTCTTTGATTGGACGCTGGGAAGCGTTCCCGCGCAGACTCCGTCGGTACCGACGTACCCATATGTGAAGACTTATTCCTGCTGTTCCCAGAGATCACCTGTTACAGGTAAGTAACTGTGCTTTACTTGCAAAGGACACAGCAACATAGAAAGTCCTCCCAACTCTTTGTTGCTTTTGATCCTAGTCATTTGGGACTTCCAATCTCCAAAAGAACACTGTCCATCTGGATTGCACAGTGTATATCTTTTGCCTATGAGAGTAAAAACCTTCCTCTTGAAGGCCATGTCACAGCTCACAATGTGAGAGCCATGGCAGCCTCTATGGCTCATCTTCACTCTGTGTCTATCGACGACATCTGTCGAGCAGCTACTTGGGCTTCGGTTCATACCTTCACAGCCCATTACTGCTTAGACAAGGACTCCCGCCGGGGTGCCTTGTTTGGTCAGGCTGTTCTTCAACACCTGTTCCATACTTAATCAACTCCTACTCACCAAACCTGGTAGGATGCCAGAGATCCATGGGGGGAAGTAGAGCCCTTTCACAAGGGCACACAACTTCTGGGACCTTCTCCCTGGCATCTGCAGCTAGGGAGTCCCCATATGTGAAGACTACATTCCTGCTTGTTCCTAGAGATAGCATAGTTACTCACCTGTAACAGGTGATCTCCGGGAACAGCAGGAATTTAGTCTTCACAACCCACCCACCTCCCCTAGGAGTTGTATCTCTCTATCTCTCTCTCTTTCTCTCTTTCCCTCTTTCCCTCTCTCTTTTGTCTCAGCTTTAAACTCAACTGGAGAGGGACAGTTGGGAAAGGCAGAAAGGCAGCACGCAGGCGCTGTGGAATGCTCCCAAAGCTTTCCTATTGGATGCTGGGGAGCGTTCCCGCGCAGACTCCATCGGTACCAACGATACCCATATGTGAAGACTAAATTCCTGCTGTTCCCGGAGATCACCTGTTACAGGTGAGTAACTATGCTTTTTGGCAGATGCCTGTTACGATTTGTCACGCCACTCGGCTCATTCGGTGGCTGCCATGACAGTGGCCTGCCGCTTACTCTGGCTCCTGCAGTGGTTGGCGGATGCGGCCTCTAAAGCACGCCTGGCCAAGCTCCCCTTTAAGGGGAAGCTTCTTTTTGGTGAGGACCTTGACAAGTTGGTCAAGGACCTTGGTAAGGTCAAGCCACAGCGGCTACCGGAGGACAAACCCAGGTCATCCTTTCGTCGTTCTGGCCAGTTTCATATACAGTCTTCTCCTCCAGGTCCAGCTTCCATGACTCCCGGCGATATTTTACAGGTAGACCTTTTGCAACTGCACCTTCATGTCGCACCAGCCATAGGTCACAGTCCTTTTGGGGCATCCGCAAAGGAAAGGACACGTATACCGGTCAGGCAAAGTTCTCTGGATTGGCCCGCTCCTCCCGCTGACGGGACGGGAGTCTCCCGGGGATCCTCCACCAGTTGATGGTTGCCTGGCGCAATTTTCCCAAGAGTGGGCTCGCATAACCTCCGACCGCTGGGTTCTCAGTATCATTCGTCATGGGTATGTGCTCGATTGCACCCCATTCGGGAAGCCTTTCTTGTTTCGCCCTGCGGAGCACCCCCAAAACAAGCCGCCATTCAGACTACCCTACTGCGTCTCCTCTGCTTACGGGCCATCTGGCCGGTCCTCCCAGTGGAGCAAGGTTGTGGTCACTACTCCGTCTACTTTGTAGCGCCTAAGAAGGGCGGGTCCTTTTGACGAATCCTGGATCTCAAGGAAGTTGACCGGCCCCTTCGGGTCCTGCGCTTTCGAATGGAAATCTTACAGTCGATCATTCAAGTGGTTCGGAAGGGGGAATTCCTGGCCTCTCTGAATTTGCGGAGGTGTATTTCCACATTCCCATCTGCGATGATCATCAGCGCTTTTTGTGCTTCACGGTTATGGGGCAGCACTTTCAATTCTGCACTCTCCTGTTTGAGCTGGCCTCGGCTCCACACACATTCTCGAAGATTATGGTGGTTGCTACCACAGCCCTGAGGAAACAGAGCATTCGGGTACACCCGTATTTGGACGATTGGCTCATTCGCACAAACTCCTCCAAAGACTGCTGGACGATCTCTTTGGTGGTGACCTTCTGGAGGTTCTCGGCTGGATTGTCAATCATGCCAAGAGCTGTCTTCATCTGTCTCAGACCCTCGAGTTCCTAGAAGCCTGTTTCAACACTCTTCAGGGCAAAGTTTTCCTGACACAAGACCGGTTTCGGAAGCTCGCTTCGCTGATCGTTTCTCCAGCAGAGTAGCCCTCGGGTGTGGGACTATCTGCAGCTTTTGGGGTCCATGGCCTCCACCATCGATATGGTTCTGTGGGCCTGAACGCACATGCATGACCTTCAGCAGGCACTCCTCTCCCGCTGGTCCCCTGTTTTTGAAAGACTATTACCGGCGGCTCCTGCTTCCTCAGTCGACACGGTTCACTCTCAACTGGTGGCTTTGGCCTAGGCTTCTGCTCCGCGGCATTCCTTTGGAGACTCCTCGTTGGATCCTGGTCATCACTGATGCCAGCCTCTCGGGCAGGGGAGCTCATTGCCTGAACCAGTCGACACAGGGGTCATGGTTGCCGCAGGAAGTGAGCTGGTCCATCAGCCGTCTGGAAGCCAGGGCAGTGCGCCTGGCTGTTCTTCACTTTCGGCCTCTCCTCCAGGCTCAGGCGGTCAGGGTTCTATCTGACAATGCTACAACAGTGTCTTATCTGAGCCGACAAGGTGGGATGAAGTGCCAGGGAGATGGCCCTCCTCTTTCCTTTGGCAGAGCGTCACCTGTTAGCAGTGTCTGCCCAGCACATCGCTGGTGGACAATGTCCAAGTGGACTTCCTCAGCTGTCACCTCCTAGACTCAGAAGAGTGGGAGTTAGCCCCTGGGCCTTTCACAGAATCGTTTGTGTCTGGGGATGCCCGGACTTCGATCTCATGACGACAGCGGCAAATATGAAGGCGGCCGCCTTCTTCAGCCGGAGGAGGGAACAGGGTTCACGGGTCTGGATGTGCTTGCTCAGCTATGGCCCTCAGTCCCTCTGCTGTACCTCTTTCCCCCTTGGCCCTTGATTGGCAAGGCTCTTCGATGCGTCGCATCTCATCCCGCATGGTATTATTAGCGGCCCCCGACTGGGCGCAGAGACTGTGGTATGCTGACCTTGTTCACTTGATCCAGGCGTCCCCACTGCCACTCGGGTTGGGCCCGGGTCTTCTGCTTCAGAGACCAATCACAATGGACAATCCGGCTCCCTACTTGCTTACGGCTTGGCTCTTGAAAGGTGCCATTTAACCTGGAGGGGCTACTCGAGTACGGTTGTGGCTACCCTTTTGAAGGCAAGGTTCCCAGCAAACTCCTTGGTGTATGCGAGGGTCTGGCGCATTTTTGAATCTTGGTGCACCCAGCAGCATCTCTCACCGTGGAAGGTACAGATCCTGGAGATTATAACCTTCCTTCAGGATGGGTCCAGGTCTCAGCACTAACTTGTTTTAGAGGCCTGGTAGCGGGGCATTTGATTGCCTCCCATGCGGATGTTACTAGGTTTCTCAAGGGGGTTAAAGTTCTCCACCCCCGGTCCTCCCGGTAGTCCCTACTTGGGATCTTTCCCTTGACCTCCAATGCCTCATGCATCCTCCCTTCGAGCCCATTTGACAGATAACTCTCCAGGACTTGACCCTCAAGACAGTATTTTTGGTTGCTATTACCTCCCCTAGGAGAATATCGGCGTTATAAGCCCTCTCCTGTCCTGACCCCTTTCTCTCCTTCTCGGTGGAAGGGGTGTCCCTGAGAGCTGTTCCCTCCTTTCTCCCGAAAGTGCTTACTCCCTTTCACGTCAATCAGAAGATTTCACTCCCATCTTTTTCCAAGGAGCAATGCCAGGGTCCCAATCAGGGGCTTCGTGCCTTAGACCTCAGCAGGGTCTTAACGGCAATACCTCAAGACCATGAATTAATTTCAGATTACCTGTTTATCCTCTTTGCGGGGCCTCGCAAAGATTCTGCAGCTTCTAAGGCCACCATTGCCCAGTGATTGTGCCAGGCCATTGAGGCCGCTTACATCCTATAAGGCAAGCCGGTACCCCTGGGCTTTCGAGCACACTCCACCCATACTCAAACGACATCCTAGGCAGAGCGTTTACAGGTCGTCCCTCTAGACATTTGTTGGGCGGCCAAATGGTCTCCCTTTTCTACCTTCGTGAAGCACTATTGCCTAGATCTTCAAGCCTGCGAAGCGGCGCGCTTTGGGGCTAGCGTGTTGGCAGCGACTGTCTTTTCCCACCTTGGGTCGGTGTAGTTTGGGTACTTCCCACTTGTCTGAACTGATCTAGCAGAATAATTGGAAGGAAAAATTTCACTTACCGTTAATTTCCTTTCCTGGAATCCTGCTAGACCAATCCAGCTCCCATCCATGCATTATAGACAGCCTGTTCAGAGCAGTATTTTCGATAAGCCTTAGTTGCAGTATCGAGGACAATAGGCCTACATAAGGAGAACCTCCCCTGTGGAGCAGTTCAAGTACATAGTTAATGGCTTGCACGTTTTTGTGCTTGGTTCATGCCTTGGTTGGTTATCTTTATGCTTTGCCAGAGTACAATGAAGGCGACCCCTAGGGGGTAGGGCCTTATATCTACTAGGCCTCAGCCAATCAGATTTCTGGTAGCTTTCTCTGTCTCCAACATCTGCTGGAAGGGGGAAACAGGGCTGGTCTAGCAGGATTCCAGAAAAGGAAATTAACGGTAAGTGAAATTTCTCCTTAATAAACCATAAACTGTACAGCGGCTTTGGGATTGGGAGACCTTTTTCTAGGGCCTAGCTTTCCTCTCCACCATAGCAGTTGAGGAAAGTTACACACAGACCAGGTTGCATCCACCATCTTGACATGCTTTTATCTTCATGACTGATTTTGAGGTGTTTGGTATCATCATTTTGCTGATTATATCCATCTTCTTTTCAGTTTGTTTCTTCACAGACTGTGGGATATTAGCTTCTTGGATATGTTTATCTTTAGTTGAATCAGTTTTTCCTTCTGTCTGCACAATATTTCTTATGCCATAATAGAACCACCCTCAAGCTTAATGGCTGACAAGGTATCCTTTTCTTCAAATGCTTCACCCTTTTTTTTTCTCTCTCCATATATATCTTGAGTAGTTGTGGCTCACGACATTTCAATTTGCATCACATCAGTCCAAAGCACTTTGTTCCTAAAAGTGTCAACTTAAGATTTTCTTTGACATACTTTAGAAAGAAATTATGATGAGGTCATAGAGAAGGTTTTCTTCTGACATACCTCTCCTGCAGATCATTATCGGGTAAGCAACATTGATCTGTGCGAGTTCTGTTTTGCAGATTTGATCAGAGGTTTGGTTTTGGTCTTCCAGATTTTGTCTTGACTTGACTTACAGTTCCATATAACTTCCATTTTAAAACAATGTTTCTGACAGTTGAAAGTGCTAATTGAAAGCATTTAGAGATTTTTCTTAATAGCCTTCTCTTGCTTTGTAAGAGCGAATTATTTTGATTTTGAAATGCTCAGACAGAGCCCATGGTTGTTTGAAAGTAGACAAAACAGTCAGAAGTTGAGAGTTTAGAAGGATCAGAGTATTTGCTCAACTGTGGCATTACCTTCTGTTGACTAACTGAAGTCCTAACAAGTCAGCAGACCTTTTGGGCTTTATTAACAATTTTTAAAAAATACAGTAAAGAACAGTTGGAAGGATGCCCTTATTTTTATACCTGCGGTATTCACCAAATAAATAGCAATTATGCATTTAAATTTGCAGAAAGATGTTAACTTTCTGCCATGTAAAAATTATGTCAGCTTCTGTTCACTTAGGGATTCATTAAAACATACAATATCACCGGGGAAGGGTGGCCTAAATCTTTGCACAAAACTCCATGCGATAAGACTTCAGGAACTAAAGATGTGTTCCTTAGAGGAGTGGAGGGATCGGGGGTATATGATAGAGATATTCAGAAGCATACAAAACATAAGACACCAATAAGCAAGGCAAGAACTAAACCTTTCTCCAGGAACAAGCAGAAAGTCAATCTTCACTTATGGGTGACGTCGGCACCGATGGAGCCTGCGTGGAGCAATTCCTCAGCTTTCAAAGAAAGCCTTTGGGATTGCTGTCACACATGCTTGGTCCTCTTCCCACCCAAAGGTGCCATCTTGCTTAGTTTCCCTTTTTATGCGGAGCCCTTCGGATGCACGTCCTCATCCCTTGGAAAAAAGTGTTTCATTTTCGGCCCCTGGCCTGTGTTTTGTCCAGTAGCACCGGTCCTCTATCCATCCTTCCCTTGCTCTCCTTTTCCCTTGAGAGAGGGGATGTCCTTTTGTGTAAAATTTTCTTTTGCGGGCTTTGCGCCCTTTTTTCTTCGACTGCTGGCTACAAATGTCTTCGACCTAGCGGGGGCCCTTTTTTCCCCAATGGCCACCGGTTTTAAAAAATGTGACAGATGCTCCAAAAACATGTCGCTCATGGACACCAATGACTGCTGTCTCGGTGTCTTGGGGCCGACCATGACCCGGAGCTCTGCTCTCTTTGCAAAAATTTGTCCTCCAAAGCCTTGCTAAGTCGTAAGCAGAAGTCCGATGACATTTTCTGGAAGGTAGCCCCGGACTCCCCGGCGGCACCCTCAGTTGTCCCTCCACTGGTGGGATCCCCCATTTCGGCCCCGCGTTCAAGGCAGCACTCCGATCAGGGGTCCCCTGAAGGGAGGGGCGTAAGAAGAAGACCTTGAAGTCACTGTCGGAGGCTCCAGACAAGTGCGAGCACTCCCACGCTCGGTCACTCAGCCCCCCCCAACGTTCCTGAGAGTCGGACAAGGAGTGGCCTCGAAAGGTATCTCGTACAGACACGGAGGCCTCCGGCGATGGCGCCCGGTCTCCTGAGGGCCGTCCCTGTGAGGACCCCCTCTCCTCCTCCACGCCAGACCCGGTAACCCTGGGGTCGACATCGCAGGGACCCATGTCCACATGGGAGTCCCGAATGCTGGCACTAGAGCGCAGCGTTTCTTCCTTAGCTGCCCAGCAGGCACTCAAGTCCAGCACGGCTGACCTGCGCCTCAAGAGGGACACCCAAGCCAGCTCTGGAAACCCCCGAGAGCTATGGGCCTCGTGAGGGTCCTCGGCATCGGTCTCACTCACCTTCCTTTTCCTCGGGAGTGAGATCCTCCAAGGCCCTCTGGCTCCAAGCGGGCCTCGGCCTCTGGACGGGGCGACCAACCCGAATCGGACTCCTCCTCGGACCTTTCGGGCTGGGAGTCTGACGGGGATACCTCCCTTTGGACCTGTCTCCGCCTGCCTCTTGAAGGTGTTCGCTGCCCGAGGACACATCCTTTCTAGTGTTCGTGCGGGACATGGCACGGGCTCTCAACCTGGCTATGCAGGCTGAAGAGGAACCATTAGCTGAGGAGCTCAACATCTTACAAGATGAGTCCCCACATTGGAGTCTCTTACTGTCCCCCCCCCCCCCTCCCATTTTGTCCAGGCTGCTCCTCTGCAAGTGGGAGATACCTGCTTCGGTCCCCATTGTGAGCAAACGCCTCAACACTATGTACAGGGTCCAGTGCGGCCCGGGATTCTTCCACACACCTCCATGCGGATTCAAAAGAGCCTGAAGTCACACTTTTCGGTCTCACCGGGCAGGGAGTCTAGAGCCCTTGACGCCCTGGGGCGCAAGGCCTATCAGGGATCCATGCTCATATGCCGCATTCAGGCATATCAATTGTATATGGGCATCTCCCTGCATGACCTCACCAAGGAGCTTGGCTGGTTCTCTGCAGGTCTCAGGCGTGAACCCCTTCTCGGGTTCCAAACCCTCGTGAGGTCCATCACAGAGTGCTCGAAGTACCTCTCCCGTGCCGCGTATGACGGATTTGTGTCCTCTGCCTGAGTGGCGGAGGCCGGCATCGGGGCCCACCGCCAGGCGTGGCTCCAGTCCTTGGAGCAATGGGTCCAGGAGAAGCTCCTGGACGTCCCCTGCCTCGGCGAACAGCTCTTTGGTAAGCCCATGGAGGATAAGGCCACTGAGATGGAAACTGAGTTCGTGGCTCAGACCCATCTCTCACATAAAACCTCTTCTCTCTCTCGGAAGAAGCAGCAAACCAAGAAGCCGTTCTTCCAAAGAAAGGGGCTCCCCTACTGGGGATGCCCACCCCTGCACCGGACTCCGGCACGCAGGGGAAGGGAGGAGCGCATGGCAACTGCAAGACTAAGGGGCCTATGGCACAACCCCTAGCGCCACCTCAACCCGCTCAAGGGTTTTAATGCTGACGACATAGCCTCTCGCCCCCCTCTGGCAGCACTTCTGCCGGTGGGGGGGAGGGACGTCTGTCCCTTTTTGCCCTGCAGTGGGCGTCTATCACTTCGGACACCTGGGTAGTCCGAGATGGATATCGTCTTACCTGGACAGGCTCCCTCCTCCCCAGCGGAGCCTACTTGGCTTCTCTCGCACCAGACTTACTGCAACGGGAGCTGTCCAACTTCCTCACCCAGCGGGCAGTCGAGAAGGTACCGCTGCACCTTTGAGACCGTGGGTTCTACTCCCACTGCTTCCTCATTCCGAAAAAGACAGGGGGCCTATGCCCCATCCTCAGCCTCAGGAACCTAAACAAGTTTCTGGTGCGAGAAGTTCAAAATGTTATCACTTGGCATCCTGCTGCCCTTCCTCCAGCAGGGCGATTGACTATGCTCCTTGGATCTCAGGGACACTTACACCCACATCCTAGTCCACCCCCAACACAGGCAATACCTGTGCTTCAGGGTCCAGGGGGAGCACTACCAAAACAGGGTGCTCCCCTTTGGGCTTGTGTCTGCACCGCAAATTTTCACAAAGTGTCTCTCCACGGCCACCGCCTTCCTCAGGTGGCAGGGCATACCCGTCTTCCCTCTACCTTGATGACTGGCTTGTCACGGGGACCTCAGCTGGCGAAGCCCGTCTGGCGGCGTCACGCACGATCCTTCTCCTTGAACACCTCAGCTTCTTGGTCAACTACCCCAAGTCCCACCTCGAACCGGTGCAGACCTTGGAGTTCATTGGCGCGCACCTCGACACAGAATGAGCGACCGCCTTCCTGCCCGCAGACCTGCAGACTGCCTCCGAGCCATGGCAACACAGGTCCAGAACAGGGCTCAGATTACGGCACGGGTCATGCTGCGCTTCCTAGGACACATGGCCTCCACAGTCCATATGGTTCCCCACACCTGCATGCACATGCGGACAGCCCGATGGTGCCTCAGGGTGCAATGGAGCCAGGCCTCCAGCCACCTCAGAGACCCTATCCGGGTCTCCCGCAGTTTCCGCAACTCCCTGGACTGGTAGTGGGACCCCCGAAGCCTCCTTCGGGGAATGCCCTTTCAGACCCCACAGCACGAGCTCGTCCTGATGATGGACGCCTCCCTGCTTGGTTGGGGAGCCCACTGCGGCGAATTGTGCACCCAGGGGCAGTGGTTGCCCAAAGAGTCTCAGCAGCAGATCAACCTGCTCGAGCTCCGGGTGGTCCGGTGGGCCCTGAGGGCCTTCCAGGGCTGTCTGAGGGGGAAGTTGATGCTCGTGCAGACCGACAACCGAGTAGCTGTGTTCTACATAAACAAGGAGGGGGGAACAGGATCCTGTCTCCTCTGCCGGGAAGCGATCCTCCTTTGCTCCTTTGCGTTTTGCCGGGAGATGACCCTATGAGCAGTCTATCTCCCGGGCCAGGAGAAGGTCCTCGCAGACAAACTCAGCAGGATCCTTCACCCACACGAGTGGCACCTGGATCTGGAGGTTGCCGACCTTGTTCCATCAGTGGGGGATCCCGTCCTTTGGCCCTGTTCGCCAGCCCGGTGAATGAGCAGCTTCCCCGCTTCTGCGGCCCGGTTCCACACTTGAGCGGGGTGGCCCTGGATGCGTTCCTCTTAAACTGGACCTCTGGCCTTCCCTCCCACTCCTCTCATTGCAAGGACCCTCCACAAGGTTCAGCAGGAACGAGCTTCAGTGATCCTTGTGGCCTCGACAGCCTTGGTTCCTGCTTCTGCTCTGGCTCTCGTCCAAGCCTCCAGTCCCCTTGGGCTGTGTCCCGGACCTGTTAACGCAGGAGGAGGATCGGGTGTTCCATATGAACCTGGCCTCGCTGTCCTTTACAGCCTTCCTCCCAGAGGAGGTCGAGGAGGTCCTTCTCGCGTCGAGGAAGGACTCGATGAGACGGGCATATGCCTTTAAGTGGCAACGCTTCTCGGTCTGGTGCTCTGAGCTCAAGATCGACTCTTTCTCCAGGACCAAGCAGGAAGTCAGTCCTCACATATGGGTGTCATCGGCGCCGATGAAGCCCCAGCGGAGCATTTCCCCAGCTTTCCATGAAAGCCTTTGGGAATGCTGGCACGCATGCGCGGTTCCCTTCCCGCCTAAAGGTGCCATCTTACCTCAGTCTCTTTTTTTCCGAGAAGCCCATCGGACGTGAGTCCTGTTCTCCTGGATAAAAGTGATTTTTTCTTAGGCGATTTTTCGCTATTTTTCTCCGGTTCGACGCTGGTTCCCCTCCCGCTGGGTTCGGTACACCGGTATCGAGCCCGTTTATTTCTTTTTCGGTTTTTGCCCTTCGTGGCTGGCGTTCGCGCCCTTTTTCCTTTTTTCCCTGGAAGGCCGGTCTTTTGACCTTGCTGGGGCCCTTTTTTCCCCGATGGCTTCCAGTGGTTTCAAAAAGTGTGATCGGTGTAAAACTTATGTCTCTCAATGACACACACGACTGCTGCCTTTGGTGCCTCGGCCCTGACCACGACCCCAAGTCGTGCGGGCCATGTGGGAAGATGTCTTCCAAGGCACTGAAAAGTCGACAGCATCAGAAGGAAAGGTTTTTCTCGGACTCTGCCTCCGGCCGAGCCCAGACCTCGTCTGAGGCCTCGACATCTCGGGATTCCGATCCCGAGCGCCGTCGAAGCTCCTCGGACAGGGGGTCCCCCGACCAGGAATGCAAGAGGAAAAAGCGGCTTGCAAGGGCGGCGTCTAAGGAGGTCCCTGAACCCTCGAGGGCCAGGTCTAAGACCCCCGACCGCCGTCCCGGGCCCGTGGATCAGGAGAAGCCTGCCAAAGTCCCTCGCGTGGAGCCGGAGTCTGCTGGACACGTAAGCCCCGTAGTCCTCGTGGACTCTCCTCCCAGAGAGCCGACGTCGGGCCCGGCGCCACCGGGGCCCGAGTCGGTGGCTGCTGCATCTCCCGAGCTGAGTCTCAGAATGACAGCCTTGGAGTGCAGATTGTATGCCTTCATGGAGCAGCAGCGGGCACTGATGGCCAGCCTGTCTGGTGCATCTGCCCCGACCACCGGGACGTCGACTTCGAAGTCAACCCCGGAGACCGAGCTGATACTCGAGACCCTCGGGGCTGGAAGTCGTCCTCGGTCGAGGTCTCCCTCGACCTCCCATTCGGGACCGAGGGTGTCGACGCCGGTGTCCCCGGCGTCAGGGCGGGTGCCTTGGGGCCCCGCAGGGTCGGACCCTGACTCCTCCTCAGATGAGTCCGCCTGGGAGACGGAGGACGAGGAGTCTCCCGATACCTTCAAGACTCGGTGCGTCCCGTCGGACTCACCGCAGTCTGAGCCCCGGAGTAGATCCCCTCCGGAGGACACTAGGTTCTCGGAGTTCGTGCGGGATATGGTCGCTGCCCTGGCTATCCCTGCCGATCTTGAGGAAGAGCCTCGAGCCGAGGAGCTCGATGCTCTGCAGTACGACTCTCCTCCGAAGGAGGCCTTTACTGTCCCGGTTCCTCCGATGCTGGAACGGCTCCTCTTCCGGATGTGGGAGGCACCGGCTTCGGCGCCGGTTCTGAGCAAGCGAGTCGATTCTATCTATCGACTCCGCAAAAGCCCTGGTTTCCAGAAAGCACAACTACCACACCATTCCATGGTTGTGGAATCGGCCATGCATCGTCTGAAGAGCCAGAAGATGCACTCTGCGGTGCCCCCCAGCAGGGAGGCCCGCAACCTCGATGGCGTCGGTAGGAAGTGCTTCCAGGGATCCATGCTTGCTTGCCGTGTCCAGTCTTACCAGCTGTACATGGGCATGTACTTGCGAGACCTGGCTAAGGAGTTGGCCGGATTCTCTGCTGGTCTCTCCGGGGAACCCTTGCAGAGATTTAAGACCTTGTTCTCGGGGATTCGGGAATGCTCCAAGTTCATTTCCCGCGCTGCCTACGATGGCTTCGAGGCTTCGGCCCGAGTAGCGGCTGCCGGCATCGCGGCTCGATGCCAGGAGTGGCTGCAGTCATCGGACCTCGAGCCATGGGTTCAGGACAAGTTGGTCGATGTCCCCTGCCGAGGTGAAAACCTTTTTGGCAAACCCGTGACCGAGAAGGCCGCTCAGCTCGAGACCGAGCACCTTACCCGGACAAGGCTGTCGAGGAAGACCTCTGCCTCTTCGCATAAAAAGAAGGGCTGTGGTAAAAAGTCCTTTTACCCGAGGAAGGGCACTGCCTACAAACAGTACCCTCAGTTTCAGGCTGCCCAAGCTGCCCCCCAGGGTCAGCAAGCCAAGGGCCAGGGTAATGGGCCCCGTAGGCAAAGGACCCCCAAGCCTCAGGCCCCTGCTACCACTCAGCAGGGTGGGGGTTTTTGACTCCTTGAGCGTAGCCACTCCATCCCTGCTGTCCCAGCCCTGCACAGGCGGTCGCCTTGTACTCTTCGCCCACCAGCGGCCTCTCATTACCACCGACAGTTGGGTGCTGGACATAGTCCAAAATGGCTATGCACTGCATTTTCATCAACTGCCTCCTCCTTACTTTCCAGGGGAACCCTTGAGGCCTCCCCTGCACACAGACCATCTCCTTCGAGAGCTCCAAGGTCTGTTGGTGGACAGGGCGGTGGAGCCTATGCCTCCCCACTTGCAAGGTCACGGATTCTACTCCAGGTACTTCCTGGTACCCAAAAGGACCGGTGGCCTTCGACCCATTCTGGATCTCAGGAACCTCAACAAGTTCCTGGAGAAAGAAAAGTTCAAGATGCTTACTCTTGGAACACTTCTGCCCTACCTCCAGCAGGGAGATTGGCTATGCTCCTTAGATCTAAAGGATGCGTACACTCACATCCTCATTTGTCCAGACCACAGAAAGTACCTCAGGTTCATTGTGGGAGGAAACCATTATCAGTATAGAGTACTACCTTTTGGCCTCACCTCCGCTCCCAGTCTTTACCAAGTGCCTGGCAGTGATTGCGGCCTACCTGAGAAATCAGGGCATCTTTGTCTTTCCCTATCTGGACGACTGGCTCATCAGGGATCAGACGTCCCTGGAGGCCAAACAAGCCACCCTCAGAACCATTGCTCTGCTTCAAAACGTGGGCTTTGTCATAAACTTCGCAAAGTCCACTTTGCTCCCCTCCCAAAACTTGGAGTTCATAGGAGCAAGGTTGGATTCTCAACTGGCAAGGGCATTCTTGCCCGAAGACAGGGCTCAGAGACTGATGGACGTGGCCAAAAAGTTTCTCAACAGGTCCCTGGTCTCCGCCAGGCTCTGTCTCAGGCTCCTGGGCCACATGGCTTCGACAGTGCATGTGACTCCCAATGCCAGGCTCCATATGAGGCCTGCACAATGGTGCCTTCGCAATCAGTGGTCTTAGGCCACAGGCCACCTAAGAGACAGGATAAGAGTGTCCAGGCCCCTTCTGACCTGCCTCACCTGGTGGCTACATCCACCCAATCTGCTGAAAGGGATGCCCTTCCAGATTCCAGTGCACTCTCTGCAGGGCTGGGGTGCTCATTGTCTGGACAAGTGCACTCAAGGCCTCTGGTCTCCCTGGGAGGCAGCCCAACAGATCAATCTCCTGGAATTTCGAGCTATCCGCTTAGCTCTCAAGGCTTTTTCTCCGGCCCTGGCTCACCGCTCAGTCTTGATTCAAACAGACAACCAGGTAGCCATGTTTTATGTGAACAAGCAGGGCAGGACTGGGTCAAAGCTCCTTTGTCGAGAGACTCAAGACCTTTGTTCCTTTGCCCTGAAGCACGACATGCTTCTCAGGGCGGTGTACCTCCCAGGCCAGGAAAACTGCCTGGCCGACCGGTTGAGCAGGATTCTGCAGCCTCACGAGTGGCAGCTGCATCCCTTGGTCGTTCAGAAGATCTTCCTGAAGTGGGGTCTCCCTTGGATAGATCTTTTTGCCAGTCCACTGAACAAGCAACTGCCCAAGTTCTGCTCCAGGCAACCACATCCTTTGAGGATAGCTCCAGATGCGTTTCTGATGTCCTGGTCTCAGGGCCTCCTGTATGCATTTCCTCCCACACCGTTGGTGGCCCGAACTCTTTTCAAGATTCTTCAGGACAAGGCCTCGGTCCTGCTGGTGGCTCCCAGGTGGCTGAGACAGCCTTGGTTTCCACTTCTGCTTCAACTGGCAGTGGATTCCCCACTACCTCTGGGGTTGCAGCCCGACCTTCTCTCACAAGAGCAGGGTTCCCTTCTGCACCCCAATCTCAAGTCTCTCAATTTGATGGCCTGGAGGCTGTAAGGGTAGTCTTGGCTCCCTGGGGCCTGCCTCAGGAAGTTGAGCAGGTTGTCCTAGCCTCTAGGAAACAGTCCACTAGGAAAACCTATGCTCTAAAATGGAAAAGGTTTTCTGTGTGGTGTCAGCTTCGTACAGAGGATCCTTTCTCCTGTACTGTGCCAGTAGTACTTCAGTACTTACTACACTTATCAAATCAGGAACTTAAGTCCAATTCTGTTCGGGTCCACCTCTCAGCTCTAGCAGCTCACCACTCACTGGTGGAGGGACATTCTCTGTCAGGTCACCCCTTGGTGTCCCGCTTTCTTAGGGGCTTGCTTTTACTCAAGCCCCCCATCCGTCGTCCTGCTCCTGAGTGGGAGCTGAATGTGGTCTTGCACCAACTGACTCGCCCACCCTTTGAGCCGATGGCTACTTGCCCTCTACGCTTCCTTTCCTGGAAGACTCTCTTCCTGATAGCCCTCACGTCAGCTAGGCGGGTGAGTGAGCTTCAGGCCCTAGTCTGTGACAGGCCTTACACCAGGATTTATAGGAACAGGGTAGTCCTTAGGACTCATCCAAAGTTCCTCCCCAAGGTTGTCTCCTCTTTCCACCTCAACCAGGAGGTGGTTCTTCCAACATTCTTCCCTAGGCCTCATGCTAGCCAGGCTGAAGCAGTCCTGCATACCCTGGACTGTAGGAGGGCCTTATCCTTCTACATTGATCGTACACAGGGGCATAGAAGGGCTACTCAGCTCTTCGTCTCCTTTGACCCCAATAAGTTGGGGTTGGCTGTGTCCAAGCGTACCTTGTCCATCTGGGTGGCTGACTGTATCACCTGAGCTTACAAGGCGGCTGACCTTCCTTTGCAGGGTAGGGTCACGGCCCATCGTGTCAGGGCAATGGCTGCCTCAGTGGCTCATCTCCGCTCTGTGCCCTTGGTAGACATCTGCAGGGCTGCAACTTGGTCTTCAAGCCAGACTTTTGCAGCCCATTACTGTCTGGAGAGGGAGTCCCGTAGGGACAGTGCTTTTGGCCAAGCAGTACTCCGGAATCTCTTTGAGGTTTAGGCAACTCCTGCCCTCTGTTGGGCTACCGGTGGAGGTTGTGTCCTTGAAAAGTTTTTCTCTGATGCTGGGACTAGAGGGAGTCCTATTGTTCTGCTTGGGTTCCTCGGTAGCCCAGAGCTTGGGAGTCACCCATATGTGAGGACTGACTTCCTGCTTGGTCCTGGAGAAAGAGTAGTTACTCACCTGTAACAGGTGTTCTCCAGGAGCAGCAGGAATCAGTCCTCACAACCCTCCCTCCTCCCCTTGGAGTTGCAGTTGTACATAGTTTGTTTTTTTACATTTTTGTGTGCTGTTCTTAGCTATGTCATTTGACTGAGGTAAGTTGGCACCTTTAGGCGGGAAGGGAACCGCGCATGCGTGCCAGCATTCCCAAAGGCTTTCATGGAAAGCTGGGGAAATGCTCCGCTGGGGCTTCATCGGCGCCGATGACACCCATATGTGAGGACTGATTCCTGCTGCTCCTGGAGAACACCTGTTACAGGTGAGTAACTACTCTTTCTCCTGTTCTACCCAGTGGGTTCTCCAGTACCTCCTCCACCTCTCAAAAACAGGGCTGAAATCCAACTCAGTCAGGGTACACCTGAGCGCCATTTCAGCGAGCCACCTCCCCATCAATGGAAACCCCTCTCAGGGCAGCCCTTGGTCTCCCACTTCATGCGAGGCCTCTTAATTTCCAAACCTCCCTTCTGGCCTCCTCCGGCGGAGTGGGACCTCAACGTGTTGCTCATGCAGCTTACATGATCACCCTTTGAGCCAATGGCGACATGCTCACTTCAGCACCTCTCCTGAAAGGCGGCCTTCCTGGTGGTGTTGACTTTGGCTCGCCAAGTCAGCGAACTTCAAGCCCTCATGGCTGAGGCTCCCTACACCAGGTTCTATGGGAACAGGATGGTCCTCCTCACCCACCCCAAATTCCTACTGAAGGTTGTCTCGGATATCCATCTCAATCAGGAGATAGTCTTATCGACCTTCTTCCCAAGACCTCATATCGATCAGGCATTGGCAGTATTACATACACTCGACTGCAAGAGGACTCTTGCCTTCTACCTCCAGCGCACCCAGGCTCATTGCAAGTCTGATCGTCTTTGTTGCCTGCCCCAGGCGATTGGGATTGTAGGCAATCACCAAACGCACCCTCTCCATCTGGGTGGTGGACTGCATCGCCTTCGCCCAAGCAAAGGGGGGCGCCCTGCTGGATTGGTGATTCACCGCATGGCATCCGAGCCAAGGCGGCTTCGCTGCACTCAGTGCCTCTGACAGACATCTGCCGGGCTGTGAGCTGGTCTTCAGCGAACACTTTCGCTGTGCACTACTGCCTGGAGAGGGAGTCCCACCGGGACAGTGCCTTCGGCCAGACCGTTCTACCTAATCTGTTTGGGGTATAAGCAACTTCTGCCCTCCAACCCTTCTCGATGGCTACTGAGAGTTTCGCCAGGTTATCCGAGGACTCTGGTTCCTTCGGGCATCGACTTCTGCTCATGGTCTCGCAGAGGCGTTTTTGTTTACAGGTGCAGTACCCTGTAGCTGTGGTGTTCCATAAGTGAGGCTGACTTCCTGCTTGTTACTGGAGAAAGGATAGTTACTCACCTGTAACAGGTGTTCTCCAGGGACAGCAGGAATCGGTCCTCGCTACCCTCCCACCTTCCTTGAAGAATTGCTATTTTTGTCCTTCACTTGCCATCTGCTTAGTAGGGCTCTAGTTAGGGGACCTGACTGAGAAAGATGGCACCTTTAGGCCCACGCATGCATGGCAGCAATCCTAAAGGCTTTCTTTGAAAGCTGGGGAATTGCTCCGTGCGGGCTCCGTCAGTGCCATTGTCACCCATAAGTGAGGACTAATTCCTGCTGTCCCTGGAGAACACCTGTTACAGGTGAGTAACTACGCTTTTTCAGCAGAAAAACTACTCTAGGACAAGAAATCGTGATTTGAGTCTCCAATGGCATAGATAAAGGAGCAACATTTGAAATGTTTCTTTACAGAAGGATGGTGGATGCATGAAATTATCTCCTGGCAAAAGCAGTGATGGACTTTAAGAAAGCCTGGGATAAGAACAAAAGATCCCTAGTCATAAAGAAGTGAGAGTAAAGCCAGAGGTCATCTGGGATCTGTGGTACTGCACCAGGAATGAAATAGAGAAGACTAGAAGGGCCCAGTGGTCCTTAACTGCGGTCAGATTCTGTATTTGTTTTCCAGAGGACCCAAAATGTCCTTTCCTGGCCCCCGGTATCTGCTGCCGTTCAGAGGAAAGCCACCAGAATGGTCCAGGGACTGCAGGACATGAAGGCAGATTTTAGACTGGACATGGAGTTTGGAATTGAGACATTTAGGTTGGGATGTACACAATTTTGCCAGTATTCTAGAAAAGACTTTGCCAAATGTGGTGCCTTTTTGTAAAATACATATAAGGACAGGCAGAAATGCACATGGATTTGCCAACTTGTAGAGCTGAGGAGCCATTTTACAAATCTACATGTGGGGAAAATAAATGGGCTAATTCGTCAGCTTCCACGTGAAAGTGCCAGCATTTAAGCTTGGACGGGGGCATTTTGCAGCTCTCTGTTTTTACAAATTGAAGGGAAAAATAAACAATGGAGGATTAAGGAGGGTATCCCCCTTAATCCTTCCTGTAAAGGGATGGCAAAATATGCACTTAAAAAAAAACCCTATATGTGCAACTGTAATCTGACACGGGCACTGAAGGTCATAGACATGGATTCCCTTTATAGAATGGGGAATGCATGTACTCAGGCAATGCCAAACCACACTTCTACCATTCCTCCTTACAATTACTACATATTAAGGATCTGCATGTGTAAATTTTACCCTTTCTAAAATTGCCATTTCCATGTATTTCTATGTGGAAATTACAAATAAGGATACTAAAATAACCCCCAAGCTTGAGACCCTCAAAATGTCCTGATGGGGGGGAATAACAGAAAAGAGGTACATGATAGAAATGTTTAGATGTAGGGGCCCCCGGGTCCACATTAAAAAATTTCTATGCCTGGTATAGGTGCTGCTTTTAGTATATTCCAAGCTCTATGTGCTCCCCTCCTCCACTGAGTGAGCATGCCCTAGAGAGGAGTCCAAAGTGAGATCAAAAACCTCTTTCCCCAAAAGGGAAAAATCCTCGATTCTGGAGAGGGAATCGGGATAACCCACTCAGGTGTGAAGAAGGGTTCACTACAGCAGGGCTTCCCAAAGCTGTCCTGCGGATCCCACAATCTGCTTTAGTGAAAACAGAACAGAATCCGTCACACTGACCATGCGTGAGATATTTAGATATATGAGTGTCAAACTAGCAGATGTCTGTGTAACTAACTATATCTCACGTATGGTCAGTGTGACTATCCTGGTAACCAGACTGGCTTTGGGATCCGCATGAAGCTCTGTGCTGCATCCTCCCTTGAGGTTTTCTGGAATCTCCAGGAGCAAGCAGGAAGTCAGTTTTCACATATGGGTGACATTGGCACTGATGGAACCCGGCACGGGAGCACTCCCCAGCATGCAATACGAAAGCCTTTGGAAGTGTTCCTCCACACCTGAGTGGTTGCCTTCCCGCCTTAGCTCCTAGTCTCCTCAGTCATCTTTTTTTTGCAGAACCATCAGGACCTCACTCCTGTCATGGGTCTCAAGAGACTTCTGTATTTTTTTGTGGTACCGTTTAGTACTTCTCTCTTTTTGCCTTCCTGTTGCTGACTTGATTCCCTGTTGATTCCACTCCAGTTCTGTTTTATGCAGTTTTTTTTTTGTTAAGGCCTTTGGCCTACCCCTTCATCATCGCAAAACAATTTGACTTTGCCTCAGTTTTTTTTCCCAGAAATGGAAAAGCTCTGGAGTGTTTAAAAAAAAAATCCTCAAAGTGTTCCAGTACCATTTCTGTCCCCGATGAGCATAGCTGGTGCCTCAAATGTTTAGGCCCAGATCACAATATAGATTCCTGTTTTTCTGTTGCCACATGACTGCCAGAGGTAGGAAGAACCGGGATAAACATAAGGCTAAGCTGTTTCCAACAGACTCGGTTCTTTCGGTGCATCGATTCCTTCTAAGTCCTCAGGGGCATCGATTCCGTCTAAGTCCTTCCATACCTCTAGATCGCCACTTAGTCAAAAGGGCAAGCATCAAGCTGAGTCTCCAGTGCAGAAGAAGAAGAAGACATTGATGTTGAGATCATTGACCTCGAGGTCAGCATCGGCATCATCATGACACTCCTCTCACTCCAATGCAGACCGTCCAGCGAAGCAGTCCCAGCAGAAGGCCTCACTCTCTAAAGCCACAAAAGGGCTCGGGGATGCCCCCGAGGTTCAATCCTTGGCTGAACCCCCGATACTGGCGTCAGGAGTTGTGGCCTACACTTTAGTGTCTGGAGCCACTCTTCCTCTGGTACTGATGCTCAATGACTGTGTCATCTCCATCAAAAAGAGCATCACTGCGCTCCTTGCAGTAGTGACACTGATGGCATCGAGGATATCGCAGTCGGCACTGGTTCCACCAATACTGGCAGCCTCGGAGGTACCTCTCGACACTCTTCCGCAGGCATTGCCTGCGTCGTATTGCTCGGTGGACCTTCCACTACCCAGGTCTTTGGTGCCCTCGACGTCGAAACACCCTTCCTCTGAGCACCAGAGGTATAGAGGCCCTCCTAGAGATTACTTTGATTTTATTTTTGACTCTGATTCTGTGCCAGAGGCCTCCGATTCCGAATCCATCGATTCCGAGATCAACAAGGATGTGCCATCAGATCCGTCGTCTCCTTATGAGTGTCGAAGGTCTCCGCTTGAAGGCATGTCTTTTCAAGATGTTATTAAATACATGGTGACTGCCCTGGATGTATCTGTGGCTACGGAGACTGAACCCAGGGCAGAGGAGCTGCACATTCTACAGTATCCATCGGCACCGAAGGAAGCAGCAACCCTCCCAATGTATGACATCTTGAGAAATTTGATGGCTAGGATGTGGGAATCTCCTATGTCAACTCCTGCAGTCACCTTGATTCTCTTTACAGAGTCCCTCCTTCTCCAGGGTTTCAAAAAAATTCAACTTCCTCACTATTCTATAGTAGTGGAGTCTGCCATGAGAAGGATTAAAAGCCAAAAGAAACACTCATTGGTTCCTCCTGGAAGAAAGGCCAGGACCCTTGATGCTTTTGGCAGAAAGGCTTATCAGGCAACTATGTTAGCCTCCTGAATAGATTCCTATGTGCTATATATGGGCATGTTCCTCAGGGATATCTTGAGGGATTTGGCAGAATTTATCACCTTACTGCCACCTGACAGACGGGCTTTAGTTTTAGTTGCACATGCTCAAAATATTTGAAAGTTTCTAACAAGGGCAACCTTTGCCTTTGAGGCCAACAGCAGGGCTGCAGCAGCCTGCATTGGAGCTAGAAGAACAGCCTGACTTCAGGCATCTTATCTGGAACAATGGGAGGAGTGGTCTAGTGGTTAGGACAAGGTACTTCAGGCTGGAGGGCCGGGGGTTCAAGTCCCACCTGGGGACAGCAATCTCAGGCCGGAGGGACTGGGATTTCTAGTCCTATAGGCACTCCTTGTGGTCTTGGGCAAGCCACTTAACCCTCCATTGCCCATGTTCCCTGTAAGTATTAGCGTATGTGTCCCATATCCCTTCGTGTTAAATGTATCCCCCAATTGACCGCTTTGACCCGGTGAAAAGCGGAATATAAATACAGCTAAATAAAATAAATAAATAAAATACATTAGTCAACATTCCATGCAATGGTGAGAATCTTTTTGGCCAGAGATAGAGGGAAGAGCTAGAAACGGACGTCCTCCCCATGAAGAGACTTTCTAGAAAAAAGGCAGATCCTTCTAAAAAGAGGACTACCACCAAAAAACACTTCTTCCCAAAGAAGTAACCTTACTGTCCACCTATCGCTCCTATTCTTCCTACTCTGCTCCACAACAACAGAGAAAGCAGGGCCAAAAACAACTCAGGAAAGCCAAGGTTACCAAACCACAACCAATTCTACTACTCAGACAACTCAGAATTTTTGATTCCTTCCTAAGGAGCATGACCAACTCTCCCATGACTTCTCCACCTCCTTCCAAGATCCCAGGGAGACTAGTCCACTTCATACACCGCTGGAGAAACATTGCCTCAGAACCCTGGACAATTACATCTAGTAGGCCAGAGTATACAGATGAAATACAGAGATCTTCCACCCACTCATTTTGTAGGCCAACCTTCCTTGGATCTCCTTCAAACCATCTTGTTACAACAGGAGATCCACTCTCTACTAATTCAGGAGGCAATAGAGGAAGTGTCTCTTTCTCAACAAGGCCTCGACTTCTACTCCCAATACTTTCTTATCCTAAAGAAGACAGGAGGCCACAGGCCTATACTAGATCTCCAAAACATCAACATATTCCTTGTCAAGGACAAATTCAAGATAGTTTCTCTGGGTACCCTTCTTCCTTAACTCCAACCAAATGATTGGCTTTGCTCCTTAGACCTAAAGGCTTATACTCGCATACTCATCCACCCAGATTACAGAAAGTTCCTTAGATTTGTATTCCGTAACAATCATTACCAATATCGAGTCCTTCCTGTTGGTTTGGCTTTGGCATCCAGAGTTTTCACAAAGTGCCTAGCTGTTGTGGCAGTCTATCTTCAAACTTTGCAAATCTTTCTGTTCCCCTACTTAGACGATTGGTTGCTAAGGGCAGATACCATTATGGCAGTCACTATTGTCCTCAGACAGACTAGCCACATCCTACAAGAGTTAGGTTTTGTTATAAATTATCCAAAATCACACCTCACTCCAACTCAAAAACTAGCGTTCATAGGAGCTTGACTAGACACAATCCAAGCTCGAGCATTTCTGCCAGACGACAGATGTGCCCGACTAATGTCCTTAGCATCATAGATCCAACAACAGGAGTCAATAATGGCCAGAACATTCCTATGCCTCCTAGGCCACATGGCCTCCGCAGTCCTTGTCGTTCCATATGCTCGTCTCAACATGAGAATAGCACAATGGACTCTCTCACAGCAGTGGAAGCAGTCCACAGACCACCTCTGACTCCATCATCACTTCTCAGATGAGGTCAGCTTTGCAGTGGTTGAAAAAACCGCACAACCTCCTCGTAGGGTTACCTTTTCAATGGTCTGTAACACAGTGTACCCTAATGACCGATGCATCAAAGCTAGGTTGGGGGGCTTACCTAAACGGTCTTATGACCCAGGGCCTATGGACTTTGCAAGAGAATCTCCTACACATCAATCTCCTTGAACTCGGAGCAATCTTCAGTGCCATCCAGGTCTTCTCTATATGTCAAAAGCAATATTAAAGCTGTTGAAATGCAGGGGACCTGGGGAAAAGAAGAAGCACTGTAGATTGTGTTGGAAAGAGGAGATGGCATTGTCATCCATACTGGTGTAGTCTATAGGCCTCCAACTCAAGCCAAAAAAATGGATAGCGACTTGATTATTGATATTGCAAAGATAGCCATGAAGGGGGAAGTGATCATATTGGGTGACTTTAATCTACCTGATGTGGATTGGAGTATTCCTTCTAAAAATCTGTAAAGAAGTAAAAAAAATTGTGGATGCCTTCCAAGATGCATTACTTAGACAAATGGTGATGGAACCGACTAGGTAAAGCTTGATGCTGGATTTAGTACTCACCAACACAGATATCATGTCAAATATCTGGGTGGGTGCCTGTGTGAGCAGCAGTGATCATCACATGGTGTGATTTGGAATAAAAGCTAAGACAGAGTCCAATCACAGCAATCTCAAAGTCCTAGACTTCAAAAACGCTAACTTCAGTAAAATGGCCAAGTGCCTGAAGGAGGAGTTGGCAGGGTGAGAGATGATAAGGGAAGTGGAATTGCAGTGGGCCAAACTAAAGGAGGCAATAAAAGGGGCAACAGATACATATGTAAGGAAAGTAAATACAAACAAGAGGAACAGGAAACCTTTTTGGTTCTCCAAAGAAGTGGCTGCACAAATAAAGGTAAAAACCACGACTTTTACAAAATTCAGATGTTCGCAAACAGAGGAACACAGAAAAGAATACAGGATAAAACTAAAAGAGACAGAAATAAGGATAGCAAAATCCCAAGGCAGAAGAAAAGATGGCTAAAGATGTGAAGTGTGGCGACAAAACTTTTTTCAGGTTTATTTGGGAGGAAAATCAGAGGTGGAATTGCAGGACTCAAAAGTGCCGGGAACGGATTTGTGGAAAGTGACATTGAAAAAGCGAAAATGCAAAACAATTACTTCAGTTCTGTTTTTACTAAAGAAAATCCTTCAGAAGGTCCACCTGTGATTGACAAATATACAAATGGGAATGGAGTAGATACTACACCATTCACAGAAGATGATGTGTTTGAACAGCTTACAAAACTGAAAGTGGACAAGGCTATGGGACCAGATGAGATACATCCCAGGCTACTTAAAGAGCTCTGAGAAGTTTTTGCAAGGCCGTTAAAGGATGTTTATAATAGATCCTTGGAGACAGGAGGACTGGAGAAGGACTGATGTGGTACCTCTTCACAAAAGTGGTAATAGGGAAGAAGTGACAAACTACATTCCAGTAAGCCTTACCTTGGTGGCGGGAAAAGTAATGAAGGTGCTCCTGAAAGAGCGAATAGTGGATTTTCTCTAAACCAACAGGTTGCATGATCTGAGACAACATGGTTTTACCAAAGGACAATCTTGCCAAACAAGTCTGAGTTCTGTTGGTGACCAGAGAACTAGATTAAGGATATGCGTTGGATGTGATCTACCTAGATTTCAGCAAAGCCTTTGATAGTGTTCCTCATTGGAGGCTTATCAATAAACAGCTTGGGGATGGGTCCCAAGGTGGTGAACTGGATCAGAAATTGGTTGACTGACAGATGACAGGTCTTCATTCCATGCCATTACTCCTCCAGAACTGCTTAAAGTTATCTCTAACTCCAGGAAGACTACCTGTCAGTTGGACCCCATTCCTTCAGGCTGGTTGGTCGAACCCTCTCTCCAGTTGCTGCCATTTGTCCTAATCATCCTGAATGTCATTCTGTCTTTCGATTGTTTCCCCTCACCATAGAAATCCACCATTGTTCATCTTCTCCTAAAACAGCCCTCTTTAGATCCTGTGGTTTTATCCCACTGGTGCCCTGTGTCAAATCTCCCCTTTCTGGCAAAAGTACTCGAACGTCTTGTATTTCTCCAACTATCATCTCATGTGGAGGCCACTAACGCCCTTCATCCTTGACAATCAGGATTCTGTGCGGGACATAGTACGGA
This sequence comes from Ichthyophis bannanicus, assembly GCA_033557465.1. Lineage (NCBI taxonomy): Eukaryota > Metazoa > Chordata > Amphibia > Gymnophiona > Ichthyophiidae > Ichthyophis > Ichthyophis bannanicus. Next base: position 68,263,273 of record CM066039.1, on the reverse strand, counting down.
AACAATTCTCTTGGCTCTTCTAAATGAAATGCATGTGGCTCATGACCGTGGGGATATCACTCTGATAGTTTCTCTGGATTTATCTTCAGCATTCGACTTAATTGACTACCAGATTCTTCTCTCCCACCTCCATGACTCTGGGTTGCGGGGTACTGTGTTGCAATGGTTCCGTTCTTTCCTCACGGCTCGCACTTTCTCTGTCTACTCGAATAATCGGTCCTACTCTCCTTTTCCCCTAGTATGTGGGGCCCCCCAAGGCTCGGTCCTTTCCCCTTTGCTTTTCAATATCTTTCTTGCCCCTCTACCTCTGCTGGTCCAACAATACCCAGTCTCCACTTACATTTACGCTGATGACATTGGAAAAGAAGAACACACGTCATCTGTGAATGTCGATATCTCTCCGCTTAACAATTGTCTTTCTCACATTGCTTCTTGGCTGTCTTCCAACTTTCTCCATCTGAACCTGTCTAAATCCACAGCCATGTGGGTTTCTCTGAGTACTTCCTGTCCAATCATCGCTCCTCAAATTGACTCCACTTCGGTCCCCCTCACTTCATCCTTCCGTTATTTAGGTGTAACATTAGACACTTTTCTCTCCTTTCACAACCAAGTGTCTACTCTCACCCATCGCTCCGTCTATATACTGCAACAAATCAGAGCAGTACGTTCCCTACTGTCTCCTTCCTCACTCATCACTCTATTATTGGCTCTGATGATGAGCAAATTAGACTATTGCAATGTGGTTCTGGCAAATTTACCATCCTATCAGCTTCAGCGCCTACAACTATTACAAAACACGGCAGCATGTCTTGTTACACATGCTCGGTGGTCTGATCATATCTCCTTCACCACCTCCATTGGTTACCCCTTCGATACAGGTTTCAATACAAGTTTCTTATTCTGATGCATAGGGCACTCCATACATCAAATCCACTTTATCTGGCTAATGTCATCTCTCTTCATACCCCTTATCGACAACTTAGATCATTAAATGCTAATTGGCTTTCCTTACCTTCTCCCTCCCAGGCCCATTTGGAACAAACTTGTCACGCTGCCTTCTTCTTTCTCGGTCCCTCACTCTGGAACGCTCTACCTTCCTCCCTCCGTCTGGAACCTTCCTACCCGAAATTTAAAAGTTTTTACTAAAAACCCATTTATTTGAACAGGCTTTTGAGCTTCCCTGCTGACAACCCTACCTAGCTACTGTTTGTTTGTCTACTTTTGCTGACTTTACTGCTCCCTCTAATTCTCTCCTATAATGCAATGACGTTCCTTTCCTTTTTCTATGGCGTAGACATGTTTTATTGTAAATCGCTCTAATGTTCTGACAATGGGCGGTATATCAAATGTATGAATAAAGATAAAGGTGATGGTAAATGGAACTCACTTGGATGGAAGGAAAGCGATTAGTGGTGTGCCCCAGGGTTTGGTCCTGGGACTGGTACTGTTCAATGAATTTGTGAGTGATATTGCTGAAGGACTGAATGGAAAGGCTGTCTTTTCACAGATGACACAAAAACAGAGTGGACGTCCCTGAGGGAGTAGATAACACAAGGAAAGATCTACAAAAGCTGGAAGAATGGTCTAATGCTTGGCAGTTAAGATTTAATGTGAAGAAGTGTAGTGTCATGCACTTGGGAAGCAGCAATCTAAGGGAATTGTATGCGATAGGGGACGAGAGGTTGTGTGCACGGACCAGGAGAAGGACCTCGGAGTGATCGTTTCTGAGGATCTCAAGGTGGCGAAACAGTGTGACAAGGCAGTGGCAAAAACCAGAAGAATGCAGGGTTGCATACAGAGAGGAATTACCAGCAGAAAGGAAGAGGTACTAATTCTACTGTACAAGTTGCTGCTGATGCTTCACTTGGAATATTGTGTTCAGTTTTGGAGACCATATCTTGCGAAGGATATAAAAAAACTGGAAACTGTTCAGGGGAAGATGACCAAAATGATTTGGAGCCTGAGTCAGAAGACGTTTGAGAAGAGACTTGAAGACCTAAATATGTACACTCTCTGGAAGAGAGGAGGGACAGGGGAGATATGATTCAGACCTTTAAATACTTAAAGAATATTAATGAACAAACAAACCTCTTCCAAAGATGGGGAAGCTGTAAATCTAGAGGGCATAACATGAAGCTGCAAGGAGGTAAACTGAAAGCTGCAAGGGGGTAAACTGAAAGGCAACATCAGGAAATACTGTTTCACCGAAAGGGTGGTAGATGCTTGGAATGCCCTCCCGATGGAAGTGGTGGGGGCAAATACAGTAACGGAATTCAAAATGGCATGGGATAGACTCAGTGTATCCCTTTATAGCAATAGGATAAAATCAAAATGGACATAACCCTCTCTTTTATATCTCAACAAATAGGGATGATCTACACAGAGCGGTGGGTATACCCCTAAACAAAGGCATGGGGAGGGGTGACTTGCATGGAGTGGCAGGTGCACATATTCTTACCGTCTTGCTGGGCAGACTAGATGGACCATACTGGTCTTTTATCTGCTGTCATATACTATGTTGTCTGCCCATCTCAGGGGTCGCTCAGTCCTCCTTCAGATAGACAACCAGATGACCATGTTTTATGTAAACAAACAGGGAGGAACGGGTTCTCTCCCCTTATGCACAGAGGCCATCCACTTGTGGAAATGGGCAATCTCTCAGGAGATTCACCTTCATGCAGTGTACCTTCCAGGAACTGAGAATTCCTTAGCCGACAGACTGAGCCACATCCTCTATCCTCACAAGCGGAGCCTGGAACCTCAAGTAGCTCAACACTTGTTCCAGCTTTGGGGGATGCCAATAATCAACCTTTTTGCTTCTTCTGTTAATGTTGAACTATCTCTGCTTTGCTCCAGGATCCCTTCCCCTCCCAGGGAGAGCTCAGTGCGTTTCTCCTTCACTGGGGACAGCATCTCCTCTATGCTTTCCCTTCTCTCACCCTCATAGCAAAGACACTATTGAAACTGTAAGCCGACAAGGGAATGATGATCTTCATTGCCCCTTACTGGCCCAGACAAAGTTTCCCCTACTTTTACACTTGTTTGGAAATCTCCCCTCAACCTCGATTACTCTCCCAACCTTCTCTCTCAGGAACAGGGGACCCTCCTGCACCCCAAACTCAAGACACTTCGCATGTTTGTTTATTTACTTGATATATCACCATTCAATAAAAATCAAAGCGATTTACAATAGTCAAAATTACAAAGAAGGCCAATGGCCAGAAGAAAGAAAGGAAATTACAGTAAATGACAAGATAGCACAATCAGACACACTAGACAGAAGAGAAAAAAATGATTAAGGGATTAGGAGAGGCAGGATCACACAAAAGGGGAAGGGAGGTCAAAGGCAGAGGAAAACAGATGGGTTTTCAGATGTTTCTTAAAAGAGTGTAATGTTCAAGTCTGAGGGAGGTGGGTAGGGAGTTCAAAGAAAAAGGCAGAGATGTGAGTTGATTGTAGGTGAGCGCAGGAGAGAGAGGGGAGGTGAAGGCGATTAATATGAAGTGACCGGAGAGAGCGACTGGGAGTGTTAAATTGGATGAGATCAGTCAGGTACTGTGGTGTGTGAATGTAGAGGACCTGATGGACCAAGGTGAGGATTTTGAAATGAATACGAAAGTCTATGTGAAGCCAGTGGAGGTGAAAGAAGAGAGGTGTTACATGTTCCTGATGTGTAGAGTGTGAAATGATGCGTGCAGCTGTGTTTTGAATGCGTTGTAGTCTGTGTTAACTGTGACTGTGGAAGACTGGCTAAGATAGAGTTGCAAAATTCAACACGCTTGATGACCTGGCTGCTGAGCGGGTGGTCCTCTCACACCTAGGACTCCAAGAGGAGGTTTTACAGGTTCTCCTATCTTCCAGAAAAGATTCCACCAGAAGCTCTTATGCTTTAAAGTGGTGCAGATTTGCCATTTGGTGTTCACAGAAAACACTAGATCAGCGGTTCTTAACCTGTTGGTCGCGACCCCCACTGGGGTTGCCATAGATTTAGCAGGGGTCGCCTCACTCCGCCAAGTTAAAAAATAAAATAAAATAAAGCGCACAAGTTGCTGCCACTGCCAAGTCCGCTTCTCGGCAGTGGCAAACTCACCGCCTCCCTTCTAATGCAGCCGTGGCTCCCTGCCTCTTAGGAAACCGCAGCTATGCCTGTAAAACCATTGCGGAGCCTTCCCGTCTCTCGACAGACTCCGTGCAGCATTGTCCCGCCTCCAAAGGAAGTTGTTTACCACTTCCTTTGGAGGCGGGACAATGCTGTACGGAGCCCGTTTAGAGACAGAAAGGCTCCATACCGGCTTCACAGGCCCAGCCGTGGTTCCCTAAGAGACGGAGCCGCGGCTGCAGAAGGAGGCAGACATGGGGAGAGGGGAGGAGGGGGCAGGGAACCTGCAACAGGGCTGACAGGGGGGAGGGAGGGGGGCTGACATGGATGGATGGATGGATGGGAGGAGGGGGGCTGATATGGATGGATGGATAGAGGGAGGGGGGCTGACATGGAGGGAAGGAGGGGGGCTGATATGGACAGAGGGGGGCTGACATGGAGGGAGGGAGGGAGGGGGGCTGATATGGAGGGAGGGGGCTGACATGGACAGAGGAGGGCTGACATGGAGGGAGGGGGCTGATATGGAGGGAGGGAGGGAGGGGGGCTGACATTGATAAAGGGGAGAGACAGGGGGACATACTGGACAGACGGGATAAATGCTGGACAGAGGGGAGAGACAGTGCTGGTTAGGATTATAATGGGATGATGGGGGAGCTAGCACTGGTAATGGGTTGATTAGGGAAGGCTAGGACTGGGAATGAACTGATCAAGGGGGGGGTTGGGATTGGTAATGGACTGATGGGGGGCTAGTATTGGAAATGAGCTGATTGGTGAGGTTAGGACTGGAAATGGGCTGATGGGGGGTGGTAAGACTGGTAATGGGCTGATGGGGGGGTAGGACGTAATGGTCTGATTAGGGGAGCCTAGCACTGGTAATGGGGTTGAGGGGGGACTAGCACTGGAAATGAGCTGATTATGGGAGGCTAGGACTGGTGATGGGGTGGGGTAGGACTGGTAATGGACTGATGGGAGGCTAGCATTGGAAATGAGCTGTTCTCCAGGACCAAGCAGGAAGTCAGTCCTCACTTATGGGTGACGTCGGCGCCGACGGAGCCCTCGCGGAGCAATTTTCCCCAGCTTTCAAAGAAAGCCTTTGGGAATTGCAGCGTGCATGCGCGGTCGTCTTCCCGCCCGAGGGTGCCATCTTAGCCAGTCTTCTTTTTTCCGCGGAGCCCTACAGACGTCCCCGTCTTGTCCCCGCGAAAAAGTCGATTTTATTCATTATTTTATCCTTTTTTCCTTCGGTTCGACGCCGATCGTTTTTCCCGCCCGGACTCGCGACGCCGGTCACGAGTCCTCGTACTTTTTTCGGTTTTTCTGACTTTGTCAGCTTTCGTTTTCGATTTTTCCCTGGCAGCCCGGTCCTTTGACCTCGCAGGGGCCCTTTTTCCCCCGATGGCTGCCAGTGGCTTTAAGCGGTGTGGTCAGTGTGACCGAAATATGTCACTAACTGACACACACACGACTTTTGCCTCCGCTGCCTGGGCCCGGATCATGAGGAACTGATCTGTGGGCCCTGTGGCAAAATGTCCTCAAAAGCGTTGAGAAGTCGGCGGCATCAGCGTGATCGAATCTTCGCTGACCCCAGCCGTACCCGGACCTCGTCGGAGGCCTCCGCGTCAAAAGGTTCCAGCTCGGACCGTCGCCGGAGTTCCTCCGACCGGGGTTCTCCCTCCGGGGACCATCGTCGGGCGGTGAAACCCGCGAGGGCGGCGTCGGTGGACGCTCCTGGTTCCGCGAGGGCCAGGTCGCATAGCCCCGATAGCCGCCCCGGGTCCTTGGAGAAGGAACACCTCCCGAAGCGACCTCGCCTGGAGTCGGAGATGCCTGCTCGGGTAAGTCCTGTAGTCCTTCTGGACTCGCCTCCGCGACAGCCGACGTCGGGCCCGACGCCGTCGGGGCCCGAGTCGGGGGCTGCTGGGTCACCTGAGCTTGGACTCAGGTTGACGGCCTTGGAGAGCAGACTGTCTGCCTTCATGGACCAGCAGCGGGCACTGCTCGCTGGCCTCGCTGGCGCCGCTGCCCCCGACCGCCGGGACGTCGACGTCCAAGTCGACCCCGGAGACCGAGCCGATCCTCGAGTCGATGAGAACTCGAGTCGATCCTCGGTCGAGGTCACCCTCGGCCTCCCGTTCGGGACCGAGGTCGCCGACGCCGACTCCCTCGGCGTCGGGGCGGCAGGCGCCGCGCCCTGCCCGGGCCGACCCCACCGAGTCCTCGTCAGAGTCGGTCTGGGAGTCTGAAGAGGAAGAGTCACCTGATTCTTTCCGGACTCGGTGTGTCCCCTCGGACTCACCGGAGTCCGAGCCTCGGAAGCAGTCCCCCCCGGAGGATGCCCGGTTCTCGGACTTCGTTAGGGATATGGCCAAGGCTTTGGCCTTCCCTGCGGATCCCGAGGAGGAGCCTCGAGCCGAAGAGCTCGACGCCCTCCAGTATGACTCTCCCGCGAGGGAACACTTTACTGTACCGGTTCCTCCTATGCTGGAACGACTACTCTTCCGCATGTGGGAGAGTCCGGCCTCCTCGCCGGTCCTGAGCAAGCGGGTCGATTCCATCTATCGAGTCCGCAAGAGCCCTGGCTTTCAAAAGGCACAGCTACCACACCATTCCATGGTAGTGGAATCGGCCATGCATTGTCTTAAGAGCCAGAAGATGCACTCCTCGGTGCCTCCTGGCAGGGAGGCCCGTAACCTGGATGGCCTTGGTAAGAAGTGTTTCCAGGGCTCTATGCTCGCATGTCGTGTCCAGACTTACCAGCTATACATGGGCATGTATCTCCGGGATCTGGCTAAAGAGCTAGCCGGATTCTCCGCTGGTTTGTCCGAGGAACCCTTGCGGAGGTTTCTGGCCTTGTCCACTGGCATTCGGGAATGCTCAAAGTTCATGTCCCGAGCAGCCTATGACGGCTTTGAAGCATCGGCTCGAGTGGCCGCAGCCGGCATCGGTGCCCGCCGACAGGCTTGGCTTCAGTCGTCAGACCTTGAGCCCTGGGTGCAGGACAAGTTGGTCGATGTCCCCTGCCGAGGCGAAAACCTCTTTGGCAAGCCCATGGCGGAAAAGGCTGCACAAATTGAGACTGAGACTCTCACCAGGACCAGGCTTTCTAGGAAGACCTCCGCCCCTTCCCAGAAAAAGAAGGGCTCGGGGAAAAAGTCCTTTTACCCGAGGAAGGCGGCTGCCTACAAACAATACCCCCATTATCAGGCCCCTGCAGCTCCCCAACAGGGCCAGCAGGCCAAGGGACGGGGTAACGGGTCCCGTAGGCAGCAAGCCCCCAAGCCTGCACCACCAGCCCCTGCTCAGCAGGGTGGGGGTTTTTGACTCACAAAGCGTAGCCTCTCCCCCCCCGCTGGTTCCTCCCAGCACCGGAGGCCGGCTGGTTCACTTCGCCCACAGGTGGTCCAGCATCACCGCCGATGCCTGGGTGCTTCAAGTCGTGCGAGAAGGCTATCTTCTCCACTTCCATCAGGTCCCTCCCTCCTATTTTCCGGGAGAACCTCCGCGACCCCCTCTGCACAGGGAATTACTCCTTCAGGAGTTAGCAGGTCTTCTGCAGGAACAGGCGGTGGAACCGGTGCCCCACCACCTGAGAGGTCAAGGCTTTTATTCCAGGTATTTTCTGATACCAAAGAGAACAGGGGGCCTCAGACCCATCCTGGACCTGCGCAACCTCAACAAGTTCCTTGTGCGGGAGAAGTTCAAAATGCTTACCCTTGGAATCCTTCTGCCCTACCTCCAGCAGGGAGATTGGCTATGCTCCTTGGATCTAAAGGATGCCTACACGCACATCCTCATCCACCCAAGCCACCGCCAATACCTAAGGTTTGTGGTGGCAGGAAATCATTACCAGTACAGAGTACTGCCCTTTGGCCTGTCCTCCGCACCGCGAGTCTTCACAAAATGTCTCGCGGTCGTGGCGGCCCATCTCCGGCTTCACGGCCTCTATGTCTTTCCGTACCTCGACGACTGGCTCATCAGAGCAGCGTCCGCTCAGGAGGTCACCAACGCCACGTGCCGCACGGTGACTCTGCTGCAGCACTTGGGCTTTGTTATAAACTTCGCAAAGTCCACTTTGCTCCCCTCACAGGATCTCGAGTTCATCGGCGCGAGGCTGCACACTCCTCAGGCGCGAGCATACCTACCGCTCGACAGGGCTCAATGGCTCATGGACCTCGCCGACCGCTTTCGCAGCCAGCCCCTGGTCTCCGCCAGGCGCTTCCTGAGACTGCTCGGCCATATGGCTTCCACCGTCCATGTGACCCCCAATGCCCGCCTGAATATGCGGTCTGCTCAATGGTGTCTCCGCCAGCAGTGGCGACAAGCCACAGGCGGCCTAGCAGACCTAGTGCGCGTCTCCGAGCCGCTGGTCTCGTCTCTCCGGTGGTGGCTCCGGCAGCCGAACCTGATATTCGGAATGCCTTTCCAGTCGCCTCAACCGACCCGGGTGCTGACCACCGATGCATCCCTCCTGGGCTGGGGAGCACATTGCCAAGAGGCACGTACTCAGGGCCTCTGGACCACGTGGGAGTCTGCTCAGCAGATCAACTTCCTGGAGCTCAGGGCGATCCGCCTAGCTCTCAAGGCCTTCTCCCACCTGACCTCCCAACAGTCCGTCCTTGTCCAGACAGACAATCAAGTTGCCATGTTCTACGTGAACAAACAGGGGGGCACGGGCTCCTTCCTCCTCTGCCGGGAGGCACAGAAGCTCTGCTCTTGGGCCGTCAGTCACGGCATTCTCCTCAAGGCAGTTTATCTCCCGGGCCAAGAAAATTGCCTTGCGGACAATCTCAGCAGGGTCCTCCAGCCGCACGAGTGGCGTCTGGATCCCTTGATAGTTCAGAAGCTCTTCCTCAGGTGGGGCCTCCCCACGGTGGATCTCTTTGCCAGTCCTCACAACCGGCAGCTTCCTCGCTTCTGCTCTCGTCAGCCACACCCCCTTCGGGTTGCGGCGGACGCCTTTCTGATCTCATGGTCGGGGAGCCTTCTGTACGCTTTCCCTCCCATCCCGTTAGTCTCTCGGACTCTTTTCAAGGTTCTCCGAGACAAAGCCTTCATGATCCTGGTGGCCCCTCGCTGGCCCAGGCAGCCGTGGTTTCCGCTCCTGCTGCAACTGGCGGTGGGGGATCCAATCCCTCTGGGGGTACAACCGGATCTCCTCACTCAGGATCAGGGGTCCCTACTGCACCCCAACCTCAGGTCTCTCAACCTCATGGCCTGGCTGCTGAAAGGGTAGTCCTTGCTCCCCTTCTCCTGCCGGCGGAGGTGGAGGAGGTCGTCTTGGCTTCGCGACGGCCTTCTACCCGCAAATGCTACGCCCTTAAATGGCGTCGCTTTGCAGTCTGGTGTTCCCAACAGTCTCAGGATCCCTTCTCCTGCCCGGTGTCGGTGATCTTGCAGTACTTGCTACACCTCTCTAATCTGGGACTTAAGTCCAACTCCGTCAAAGTTCACCTCAGTGCTCTTTCAGCACATCATGTGCCGGTGGACGGCAGACCTCTCTCCAACGACCCTCTCGTAGCGAGGTTTCTCCGAGGTCTCCTTCTACTTAAACCACCTCTGCGCCCGCCAGCACCTGACTGGGACCTGAATGTGGTTTTACAGCGGATCACCTGTCCGCCTTTTGAACCTATGGCTACCTGTTCTCTCCGTTTTCCTGTCTTGGAAAACACTGTTCTTGATAGCCCTCACTTCCGCTAGACGCGTAAGTGAATTGCAGGCCCTCGTGTCTGATCCCCCTTACACTAGGTTCTACAAGAATAGGGTAGTCCTTCGGACTCACCCGAAATTTCTTCTTAAAGTGGTCTCCCCTTTTCATATGAATCAGGAGGTGGTACTTCCAACCTTCTTTCCCAGACCACACTCCAGCCGAGCTGAAACGGTCCTCCATACCCTGGACTGTAGAAGGGCATTGAACTTCTACCTTGACCGTACGCGGGAGCACCGTAAAGCTGCTCAGCTTTTTGTGTCTTTTGACCCCAATAAATTGGGGCTCCCGGTCTCCAAGCGTACTCTGTCCATCTGGGTTGCGGACTGTATCTCTTGGGCTTATGGGGCAGCCGGACTCGCCTTGGAAAGTCGAGTCACGGCTCATTGCGTTCGGGCAAAGGCCACGTCAGTGGCTTACCTCCGCTCTGTTCCGCTGGCAGACATCTGCCGGGCCGCTACTTGGTCTTCGAGCCAGACTTTTGCGGTCCATTACTGTCTCGAGAGGGAGTCCCGTAGGGACAGTGCTTTCGGACAGGCAGTCCTCCGTAATCTCTTTGAGGTCTGAGCAACTCCTACCCTCCATCCCGGATGTGGGCTACCGGTGGGTGATAATTCAGCGAAGATTCTATCCTTCTGTGCTGCTGAGCTAGAGGGAGCTCATTTTTTGTGCTTAGGGTCTCCGGTAGCCTTGAGCTTGGGAGTCCCATAAGTGAGGACTGACTTCCTGCTTGGTCCTGGAGAAAGCGTAGTTACTCACCTGTAACAGGTGTTCTCCAGGAGCAGCAGGAATCAGTCCTCACTACCCTCCCTCCTCCCCTTGGAGTTGCAATCGTCTGCTTATGTTCTTTTTGCAAATTTTTATGCTGTCTTTTTTAGCTATGTCATCGGACTGGCTAAGATGGCACCCTCGGGCGGGAAGACGACCGCGCATGCGCGCTGCAATTCCCAAAGGCTTTCTTTGAAAGCTGGGGAAAATTGCTCCGCGAGGGCTCCGTCTGCGCCGACGTCACCCATAAGTGAGGACTGATTCCTGCTGCTCCTGGAGAACACCTGTTACAGGTGAGTAACTACGCTATCGGGGGGGCTATGACTGGAAATGGGCTGATTAGTGGAGGCTAGGACTGGTAATGAGCTGATGGGGGGTAGGACTGGTATTGGGCTGATTAGGGGAGGCTAGCACTGGTAATGGGGTTGAGGGGGGACTAGCACTGGAAGTGAGCTGATTGTGGGGCTTCGACTGGGAATGGGCTGATTATGAGGAGGGGAGGATAGAGCTGCTGGCCCTGGAAGAATACTGGGGGCTAAGGCTACAAATGGGCTGATATGAGGGGATGGGAGAATGGAACTGGAAGGGAGTGGATCTGAGAGGGGCTGCCATGGTATTTGTACTAGAAGGGACTGGTCAGTGGGGAAGGAGGGGGACTGGAAGGGAATGACCAGTTGGCAGTCATGGGAATGCAAGTTGATATTGGAAGGTACTGGGAGTGAGGACTGGAAAGGGGCTGATACTGGGGAGGGTTACTGGGACTGGAAATAGGCTGATAGAAAGAAGTGAAGAAAACGAAAGAAGAGATAAGAAATGGCAGATGGACCATAGACCACAGAAAGAGAGCTAAGAGAAGACAGGAAAGCAGAAGCCTCAGATCAGGACCAGCATGATCAGAGAATAAATTGGTTAGACAACAAAGGTAGAAAAAATAATTTTATTTTGTATTAGTGATTTGACTACAAAATCATAACAATTTTGAAATCAAATATTGTTACTTGTTATTGGGATTAATTATTGTGGTTTAAATAAGTAAATTTTATAAATAAAAACAATGCAAAGGCCTATAATATATTAATAATTCAACAAATGATTACAGCGACAATGCGTTAACAGTAAAGGAAGAGAGATGCATTTGATTTTGTCATTGGGGGTCTTCACAAGTTGACCAATGGCAAAAGGGTCACGGTACAAAAAAGGTTGAGAACCACTGCACTAGATCCTTACACATGTTCAGCCCCGGATCTACTTCTCTACCTTCACTTATCCTCCTACTCTGGTCTCAAGACCAACTCTATAAGTGTGCATTTATGTGCCATTGCAGCCTCTCACTATACATTAGAATACCAGCTGATCTCGATACATCCTTTGGATTCATGAGGGGTCTTCTCCTGACCAAACCGCCTCTCTGCCCATAACATGGGTTTTAAATTTTGTTCTATAGCTCATGCAGTTCTTTTGAACCCATGGCATCAGCCTCTTTAAAGTTCTTAAGTCCTTTTTCTCACCTCTGCTCATAGGGTCAATGAACTGCAAGTCTTGGTGGACTATACTCCATATACCACATTCCACCACAACAAGGAAGTCCTTCGGACACATCCTAGGTTCTTACCGAAAGTCATCACCTCCTTCCATCTGAACCAATCCATCTCACTACCAACATTTTTTCCAAGGCCTCATACCTCTCCGGCTGAGGCGAAATTACATACTCTTGAGTGTAAGAGAGCATTGGCATTCTATCTGGACCGTACCAAGGCTCATTGCCAATCCTCTCAGTTATTTGTCTCTTTTGACCAAAGTCATCTGGGGCTACCAGTCTCTAAGAGAACAATTTCAAACTGGCTAGCAGATTGCATATCTTTTACTTACTTGCAAGCTGGTCTATCTCTTCAACACCATGTCACTGCCCATAATGTCCGAGCCATGGCTACCACTGTAGCTCACCTCCATTCTGTCCCTATTTCCGAAATCTGCCAAGCAACTACCTTGTCTTCACTTCATACCTTCGCAGTGCACTATTGACTGGACAAGGACTCCAGAAGTGATGCTCAATTTGGTCAATCTGTTCTATGTAATCTTTTTCAAATTTAGATAACTCGCCCTTCGCCCTCTGGACTACCTTGCGAAGGGTGCTCCGAAGGAGTTGAGTCTGTTCGATCCTTGCTGCAACCTCTAGTTGTGCCAGGACTCTTCTCTCCAGGGCCGGATTTACCTTGAGTGAGGCCCTACGCCAACAAAAATTGTGGGCCCCCAGAAAAAATAAAAACGAGATCAACTTACCACTTTTTTAAAACAGAAATGGCAATAGATGTATAGAATTGCCTGACATAAAGAGGCAATAGGGACAAAATCAGCATCGGAATTCAAGAAATACATTAAAAAATGTCTTATCCATCGGGGAAGAGGATCATTGAATGATCCGGCGGTACTACAGCAGCTACAGGAAATGGACCTGGCCGTCGCTGCTCCCCGGTACTCACTATGGTTTTGGTGTAACAGGCCACCGCCTCCTGGTACTTGCGGGTGACGAAGAGTCTGTTTCCCTGCTCCTTTAACTCCTGAGCGCTAGTGCTCTTCTCCGGACTCCCGCCTCCCCCACTCTCCTTTTCCTCTTTCCTCTTCATGCCATGGCCTGGAGAAGCTCGCGGACGGCCCCGTTCAGCTAGGCCGCAGCAATTTCAACTCTCTCTAGAGAGCGAGGGGATCCAGGCTCGCACAACCCCGCCTCGCACTCTGACTATACCCAACACACCCACAAACACAGTTCCGTCAGCGGAAGTTCCGAGCTGTAGAACTGAAGATGAAATGAACGAAAAAATTACCTGGAGATGACGGTAGAACTCAGCCGCGAAGTTTCTCAGTGATGGAAAGAATATGATTGTCCTGGGGACTCTTGTTTGTGGGCCCTTGCCAGCTGTGGGCCCTACACCACGGCGTACCTGGCGTATAGGTAAATCCGGCCCTGCTTCTCTCACTTGTCAGTCTGTGGCTAGGGAGTCCTATATGTGAAGACTGACTTCCTGCCTGTTCTTGGAGATAGCGTAGTTACTCACCTGTATCAGGTGATCTCCGGGAGCAGCAGGAATCAGTCTTCACAACCCGCCCACCTCCCTTTCAAGTTGTCCCATTTTTTATTTATATTTTTATTTTGTCTCCGCTATACACTTGACTGAGGAGACTAGGAGCTAAGGTGGGAAGGCAACCATGCAGGTATGGAGGAATGCTCCCAAAGGCTTTCCTATTGGATGCTGGGGAGTTTTCCCATGCTGTGCTCCATCGGTGCCAACTGATTCCTGCTGTTCCCGGAGATCACCTGTTACAGGTGAGTAACTATGCTCTCCCCGAACAGCCTCCAGCTGTTTATGGAAGCTATGTGGCTGATCCGAGTTCCATTTAGTACAGAGAGGTGCACAGGAGAGGAATCTTCTTTGCACTTTGTGCTATAAGAGTCATTTGGGGGAGAGGCTGTACAGGAAGGATTGAGACAGAGGAAATCCCTAGGGCAGTGAACAGAGGAGGCACCCAGAGGGAGACAGCAAGAACCACAGAAATCTGAGAATTATTCTTGAGAGACGGCTAGCTTATGGGTAGAGAAAGCCTGCTTACTCCCGAGAGGGGCTGATACTAGTATGTGATCCACTTAGAGGTGCAGTGAATTAAACATTGGAGAGCTTGGATGCTTCAAAATGTCCTTGAGACTATTTCAGCTGAAGAAATTGAGCACAAATAAAGGAAGTTGATTTTAAAAAGCCCTCTGAACATATAAAGGTGCATTTTAGATCGGACATGAGAGCAGAATTGAGATATCGACGTCACCACATGTACAACTGTGTTGGTATTGTAGAAACATCTCTGTTAAAGATGGAGCTGTTTTTGAAATACAAATAAGGCAAGGTTGGCAAATGTCCCTGATTTCGAGATAGTGCCCCTGACTTCATGGACTGTAATTGCTTCCTGTTCCCGTTTTCAGTGCGGACAGAGAAATAGGACAGAGGAGGTCAAAGAAATCCTCCTTGCCTTGAGGAAGGACTCTATTAGGCAGGCTTATGCCTTTAAGTGGAAACGTTTCTCCGTTTGGTTCTCGGAACACCAGATCGACCCCTTCTCGTGCCCGGTTTGGTGGGTTCTACACTACCTCCTCCACCTCTTGAGGGAAGAGCTGAAGTCAAATTCTGTTAGTTCATTTGAGTGCCTTATCGGCTAATCATCGACTTATCGAGGGAAAACCTCTCTCAGGGCAGCCACTAGTCTCCCGCTTCATGCGGGGACTCCTGTTATCCAAGCCGTCCATTCATCCCCCTCCGGCGGAATGGGACTTGAATGTGGTGCTCATGCAGCTCACTCGTCCACTCTTCAAGCTGATGACGACGTGTTTGCTCTGGCATTTGTCCTGGAAGTTGGCCTTTCTGATGGCACTGACCTCGGCTCGCTGAGTCAGTGAGCTTCAGGCACTCATGGCTGGCGCCCCTTACACTAGGTTTTATCAGAACAGGGTGGTCCTCCGGACCCATCCTAAATTCTTACCCAAGGTCATGTCGGCCTTTCATATCAACGAAGAGATAGTGCTCCTGACCTTCTTCCCGAGGTCCCATGCTGATCAGGCATTGGTGGCTCTCCACACCCTCGACTGCAAACAGGCCCTCACCTTCTACTTGCAGCATACCCAGACTCACCGCAAGTCTGACAGATTTTTCGTGACATACAATCCCAATAGGCAGGGGCAAGCAGTCACCAAGCGCACCTTCTCTATTTGGGTGGCGGACTGCATCGCGTTCACTCATGCGAAGGTGGGCATCCCTCTGGATCGTTGAGTCACTGCACATGAGGTCCAAGCCATAGCAGCCTCGGTAGCCTTGCTGCGCTCCGTGCCCATGATGGACATCTGCCAGGCGACAACTTGGTCTTCTACGAATACCTTCGCCATCCACTACTGCCTGGAGAGGGAGTCCCGCCGGGACTGCGCCTTTGGGCTAGCTGTACTCCGTAATCTGTTTGAGGTATAAGCAACTCTTGCCCTCCGACCCTTCACAGCTACCGAGGGCTTCACCCCAGGGACCTGAGGACTCTGGTTCCTTTGGGCTTCGGCACCTGCTTCTGCTTACGGCCTTGTGGAGTTGTTTTTTGGTTACAGGTTCAGTAGCCTGTAGCTAGAGAGTCCCATAAGTGAGGACTGACTTCCTGTTTGTTCCTGGAGAAAGTGTAGATCTCCAGGAACAAGCAGGAATGAGTCTTCACATATGGGTACGTCGGTACCGATGGAGCCTGCGCGGGAACGCTCCCCAGCGTCCAATCAGAAAGCTTTTGGGAGCATCCCACAGCGCCTGCGTGCTGCCTTCCAACCTGTCTCTCCTCAGTTCTTTTTCCACGGAGCCAGCAGGTCGTGTTCCTGTCACTGCAGAAGAATTTCCTTAATTTTTCTTTATTTCTTTTCTGTACGCGTCTGCCTTCCTCGATGCTATACCGGTACAGCCGGTTCTTTATTCTTTTCTTAAAAAAAAAAAAAAAAAAAAGTCTATTTTTTCTTCAGGTGTACTTCAGTTTTGGGCCTTAGGCCCAAAATCCTTTTTTCCTGATCGTAGCCCCAGTCTGGTCCCGGACCTCTGAGTTGTCCACCTTAATCAGCAGCTTGGAGACTGAGGAACCTCCTTCTTTTTCATGATGTCATCCATATATATCTCTGGAATCCGCCTTCCTCCATCAGTTACCTCAGTCTCCAAGCAGCTGACTAGGTCGAGCCCGGGGGTCCGGGCTCACTGGAGGAACAACTAAGGATTAGTTTGAGTGTAGTGGGTTATTAGTTTGGTTATTTGTTTGGTTACGGGGTACAAAAAAAAAAAAAAAGTGTACCTTTAAAAGTTAGGAGCTGTGCCTGCCGGTGCCTTAGGCTCTCCTCTCCCTCTCTTAGTCTCTCCTCTGTGCGGCACACGAGGTTTGCAGAGGGGCCGGTTTGCTCCCGGTTAGATGCAGTGGAGCTGAGCCGGCTAAGGTGTGATTACCGTTCAGCCAAGCGCCAAACAGAAGACCTGCCTGTGAGCGCGCCTCTGGCTGAACGCGGGGGGGGGGGGGGCCTGGAGCCGGCCCTCCGCGAGGAGTTTCCTGGGCGGATTTGCGGCCCTTCGGTCCTCTTTGGTCTGTGCGGCGTTCGGCCCCTCTGCTTCACTGCGGGAGCAGCTCAGGTAAGAGGACAGGCTGGGGGAGTGGTTTTTTCCTTTGCCGTTCTTTTGCCGCGGCGCAGGAGCGCCTTGCTAGAGTGCAGGCCCGGCCAAGTGGCGTTTGCGCGGGAGTGCTGCTTCGGCTCCCGCGCTCCTTCCTGCTCATTTTCCCTGCTTCTAGGGCCGCGGTTGGTTCCTTCGAGCGGCTCGGGGGAGACAGCTTGGGTGCTTCATTTTTATTTTCGGTGCGATTTAAAAAAAAAAAAAAAAAAAAAAAAAGAGGAAAGAGATTTCTTTAAGCCCGTCATCGCAGGGCCCGGCACAGAAGGGTCAGGATCCCTGGGGGGCTGCAAACATTCGCGGTTGCCTTGGGGGGTGGGGGCATTGTTTGTGAGAGGCCCTAAAGTGGGAGAAGCAGCGCTTTAGGGTTATGTCACCCAAACCCCATTGTATGATTTGTGGGGCTAAGAGGAGTTCCCTATTGGATTCCGGCGTGTGTAGGAGTTGCTCTAAGGAGGCCGCAACCCTGGACCCTCCCGGGGTGAGTGTGGGGGAGCTGTCGGGGTCTGAAGCTGGGCCTCCGGACGCCCCTTCCCCGGGTTCAACCCGTGTGGAGCCGGTGGCGGGGCCCTCTGCCGCCATGGGGGGACCAGTGCCCCAGGTGCCCTGGGCAAAGGGGCTCGAGTCCATTTTTTCCCCTGATTTTGTGGCTCTTCTTCAGCTCTTCTTCTTGGTCTGCCCCTCCCACAGCCAGATCCTTCAGAAGGGACCCGCGTAAAGCGTGTCCACCAGGCTCTCCCCGCAGAGGGTGAACCCGGCGGCAAGAGGCTGCGGTTGGATGCGGAGTCAGATGCGCCCTCCTTGGCGTCGGAGGGGCGTCTGTTGGAGGAGGAAGGCGAGACTGGGCTCCCTGAAGAGGACTTGGAAGAGGGTGAGCTCGACGACAAGGAGGAGCAAGCCAGAGTGGTCCGAGTCTTTCGAAGGGAAGAACTGCTGGCCCTGATCACTGAGACGTTGAGCGCTTTAAATATGCCTGCGCAGGGGCCGTCGGAGGACGAGTCTCTGGAGGACCCTTTGTTGCAGGTCTTCCGTAAGTCTCAGAGAGCCTTTCCGGTACACAGGGTCTTCCAAGAGTTGATTCAAGAAGAGTGGAACGTCCCAGAGGCGGCTCTGAGGGGCTCGCGGGTGTTAGTTCGGTTATATCCACTGGTGGATCGAGATCGGGAGGTGTTCAAGTCCCCCAAGGTGGATGCTGCGGTGGCGGCGGTGATAAAGAAGACCACCATCCCAGTGGAAGGCAGCGCGGCCCTCAAGGACGCTCAGGACAGGAAGCTGGATGCCCTGTTGCGTCAAGTGTTTGACACTAATGCTCTGTCTCTCCAGGCGACTATCTGTGGGGCCTGGGTGGCCAGGGCCTGTCTTCGATGGTCTCAACAGGTGCAATCCGCGCAGGCGGATGACAAGTCCGGGGGGGCGGCCCGCCTGGAGTCGGGTGCGGCCTATTTGTCCGATCTTCACTATGACCTCATGCGGGGTCTCTCCAACAGTATGGCGTCCGGCGGTGGCTGCCAGACAGTACCTGTGGCTCCGTTCCTGGGCGGCGTATTCTTCGTCAAAGGCCAGGCTGAGTAAGCTCCCGTTCAAGGGGCGTCTCTTGTTCGGAGAAGATCTGGAGAAGTTGGTCAAGGACTTGGGTGAGTCAAAGGGCGGTAAGCTGCCGGAGGACAAGCCCAAGCAGGGCCGTGGCGCCTCTTCGAGCAGATCGCAACAGCGGGACTTTCGCCGCTTTCGGTTTCAAAGGTTCGGTACCGGACAGAGAGGCAGGTTCACTGCCCGAAACCAGGGGTTTCCGGGTTTCCGGGGAGCCAGGAGAGGATTTGGGGGGGCGGCGTCGGCCTCCTCCTCCTCCTCCTCTGCTCTGCTCTGCTCTGCGGAAGGCGCAATGAGATACGGCGGACCCAGGGGCCTCTGGTTCCCGTAGGAGGCAGGCTACAGGAGTTCTATGCCGCCTGGGTCCAAATTACTTCGGATCAGTGGGTGCTGGAGGTCATAAGAGAGGGCTACGCCCTGGAGCTTCAGCGACCAGTGCGCGATGCCTTTGTGCGGTCTCCCTGCAAGGCACCGAGCAAGTGCGAGGCGGTGCGGGAGACCGTACAAAGGCTGCTAGACCTCCGGGCGATAGAGCCGGTGCCGCAAGACCAACAAGGTTGCGGTCGATACTCCATATATTTCGTGGTCCCAAAGAAGGACGGAGGATTCCGGCTGTCCTGGACCTCAAAGGGGTGAACCGGTGTCTTCGTGTGGCCCATTTTCGCATGGAAACCCTCCATTCCGTGATTGCAGCGGTCCGGACGGGAGAATTTCTCACCGCTCTAGATCTGTCCGAGGCCTATCTCCACATTCCCATTCGGCGGGAGCTCCACCGATTTCTCCGCTTTGCGGTGCCCTTCGGTCATTTCCAGTTCCGAGCATTGCCGTTCGGCCTAGCAACGGCGCTGCGCACCTTCACGAAGGTTATGGTAGTGGCGGCGGCGGCCTTGCGCAAAGAAGGCGTCCTGGTGCACCCTTACCTGGACGACTGGTTGATCAGAGCGAAGTCGAGGGACGAGAGCATGCGGGCCACGTCCAGGGTGGTCAGTTTCCTGGAAAGCCTCGGTTGGGTGGTCAACAGGGCGAAGAGCAAGTTAGTTCCCTCCCGAGACATGGAATACTTAGGTGCGCGCTTCGACACAGGGACCGGGCATGTGTTCCTTCCTCGGCAAAGGGCGCAGAAGTTGTGGACGTTAGTCCGGAAGTTCCTGAAGAGACGGGAGTCCACGGCGTGGCAGTATCTGCAACTGCTGGGCACCATGGCGGCAACCATCGAGCTAGTACCGTGGGCGAGGGCTCACATGCGGCCCTTGCAGAGGGTGCTGCTCAGGCGCTGGTCGCATCAGCGAGACCCGCTGTCCCGGAGACTCGCTTGTCCGGACGAGACGCGAGCGGAGCTGCGCTGGTGGTTAGATCCTCGCTCCTTGCAGAGGGGGAGGCCCCTGGAGGTGCCCGAGTGGATAGCCTTAACGACGGATGCCAGCCTCCTGGGTTGGGGGGCCCACTGCCGGGGTCAGTTCGCTCAGGGGCAGTGGGACTCTCAGGAGCGCTCGTGGTCGATCAATCGTCTGGAGTTGCGAGCGGTGTCGCTGGCGTTGGTGTGTTTCCAGCCGTGCCTAGGAGGGTCGGCGGCAAGAGTCTTCTCCGACAACGCCACTGCGGTGGCCTACATCAATCGCCAAGGCGGGACCAGCAGTACAGCTCTCGAGGCGGAGGCCGCGACTGTTCGCGTGGGCCGAGCGGCATCTCCTGGCAGTGTCGGCAGCACACGTGGCAGGTGTGGACAACGTGGAAGCCGACTTCCTCAGTCGCGTGCGGGTGGATCCAGGGGAATGGGTCCTCCATCCAGATGTGTTCGCGATGCTCACGCGGCGGTGGGGCACGCCGGTGATGGATCTGATGGCCACTTTCCGCTTGGCGAAGGCCAGCCGCTTCTTCAACAGGAGAAGGGAGCGGATGTCCGAAGGTCTCGATGCACTCATTCAGCCCTGGCCGGAGGGCCAGCTGCTGTACGTCTTCCCGCCGTGGGTACTCATTGGAAGGGTACTCCAGCGGGTGGAGAGCTTCCGGGGACTGGAGATTTTGGTAGCTCCGGACTGGCCTCGTCGCCCTTGGTATGCGGATCTGCTGAGGCTTCTGGTCGCGTGGCCGTGGCGGCTCCCGGTCCGTCCGGATCTGCTGGTGCAGGGGCCTCTGTTCATGCCTCATGTGGATCGGTTCTCGCTTACGGCTTGGCTATTGAGAGGGCTCGGTTGAGGACGAGGGGCTATTTCTCGGCGGTGGTTTCCACGCTGTTGAAGGCTCGGAAAAAGTCAACGTCCTTGGCGTATGTCCGGGTCTGGAGAGTTTTTGAGGCATGGTGCAGTGAGAGGGGCTCGGTGGCGCTCAGGGCGTCCCTTTCTCAGATTTTGGATTTCTTGCAGGACGGTTTCGACAAGGGCCTGGCGGCGGCTTCGCTTCGGGTGCAGGTCGCGGCTCTGGCGTGTTACCGCGGAAGGGTGGCCGGTAGATCCATAGGAGAACATCGGGATGTCAAGCGTTTTTTGCGCGCGGTGGTGTTAATGCGGCCGCCCAGGCGACATCTGGTGCCACAATGGCAGCTCCCGCTGGTGCTGGCGGCGCTGGAGCGGGAACCCTTCGAGCCCTTGAGCTCGGCTTCGTTGAAGGATCTCACCTTGAAGGTCGTGTTTCTGGTGGCTATTTGTTCGGCCAGGCGAATCTCGGAGCTGCAGGCATTATCCTGTAAGGAACCCTTCCTGTCTTTTTTCGAGTCTAAGGTGGTCTTGCGGCCTGTGCCGGTGTTCTTGCCCAAGGTCGTGTCGGCGTTTCATCTGAATCAGGACATTTCCTTGCTCGTATTCCGGGCGGACGCAGCGGGTTCCGTGTCGAGGGCGTTGGACGTTCGTCGAGCCTTGAAAAAGTATCTTCGGCGTACGGCGGGATTCCGCAGATCGGAGAGGTTGTTTATCCTGTTCGCGGGTCCTCGCCGAGGGGAGGCGGCCTCCAAGGCCTCCATCGCCCGGTGGATTAGGGAGGCGATTGCGTCGGCCTACTTGCTGAAGGGGAGGCAGGTTCCGGAGGGGCTGAGAGCCCATTCCATCAGGGCCCAGGCTATGTCCTGGGCGGAGTTCCAAGCGGTGCCGCCGGTGGAGATTTGTAGGGCGGCCACGTGGTCTTCTTTGAATCCCTTTATTAAGCACTACCGGTTGGACTCCAGTCGGCACAGGATGCCGGTTTCGGGGCGGCGGTGCTGCAAGCGGCTGCGCCCGGGCCCTCCCGTTAACTTTACTGCTCTGGTACTTACTCAGAGGTCCGGGACCAGACTGGGGCTACGATCAGGAAGGTGAAATTAGACTTACCTGCTAATTGTTGTACCTGGAGTAGACCCAGTCTGGTCCCGCATCCCACCCCGGTGTTAGGGGGGGCTTGCAGCACGGTCTACAGTTCTCAATGATGACAGGTAAGAGGAGATGTTTGGATGTCATCTTTAAGGGGGGTGGTCGGACAGGTGAGAGGGTAGTCTGGGCACCCTTAGTGTTCACAGTTCGTTAGGTGATTGGTTCTTATGCAGTTGATTTTATTGGGTATGTTTCAGTGCTGGGTGGTTGGACCTTGCGGGGGGTAAGTGAGGTCTTGACTTATTTGTTGCTCTGGTGAGTCTGCTTTGTCATTAGGGTACTGATGGAGGAAGGCGGATTCCAGAGATATATATGGATGACATCATGAAAAAGAAGGAGGTTCCTCAGTCTCCAAGCTGCTGATTAAGGTGGACAACTCAGAGGTCCGGGACCAGACTGGGTCTACTCCAGGAACAACAATTAGCAGGTAAGTCTAATTTCACCTTCCTTAAAATATGGAAAAACCTGCTTCCAGGATTTAAAAAGTGCACAAAATGTGGCGGTACTATATCCGTCACCGACACCCATGACTGGTGTCTCAAATGTTTAGGCCCTGACCATTCCATTACAGATTGTGTGTCCTGTTCCATGATGTCTAAGAGAGGTCGACAGAACCGAGCTGCCAAGCTCAATACCCTGTTTCCCTCTGATGCGGCTTTGGTGGCATCGACGTCTTCCAGGGCTGCTTCTTCCTCGCATGGATCTCAGGTAACTAAACATAAATCCAGCCGGTCCTCGAAGGGCAAATCTCTTTCTAAGCATCGAGATGCCCCTGGCCTTGCCCTCGAGGATTCTGCACCGGCAAAATTACCCCGGCGGGAGGCTTCGGCTTCTAAAGCATCATCATCGGGGTACCAGGACGATCTAGATGGCGTGGCCTCAACAGATCTCCTGGTGCCATGCTCTGGGGTACCGGTGGCCTCCACCGGTACCGACTTCCAGACATTGGCAGCGTCGATGGATCAGAGGATTCTGTCCATCGAACGCAGTCTGGTGGCTTTCCTTGTGGCATCGACGCCCGTGGTACCGCAACAGACTACTCCGCAGGTACCGTCTCCGGTATCGCCATCGGTACCGATTCCGGTACCGGTGGCATCGACATCGGCATCAGTGTCAGCCATGCCGGTACCCTGCCCTCTGCAGCCCTCCGGTACCGATACCCCGGTACCGATGATTCCCGATACCGACCCCGGTCGGTTTCGGGTATCGGGCTTTGCAGGAGCATCCCGACAGACGATACTTCGATTCCTCTGATGACTCTGAGGATTCTGAAGAATCTGTCGATGCAGCGATGCTTCTTCCACAGGAGGAGTCCTCTCCTAAACGAAGGATGTCTCCTCCAGAGGACTTGTCTTTTCAAGACTTTATCAGAGAGGTGGCTCGGGGTCTCTCTATCACAGTAGCCCCAGAGTCAGAGCCTAGAGCTAAGGAGTTAGATATTCTACAATATCCTAAAACTCCTAAAGAGGCAGCTACCTTGCCTATTCATGAGATTCTGTATGATCTCATGTTAAGGATGTGGGAAGCACCTCTAACCACCTCTCCTCATTCTCGCAGGTTGGACAACATGTATCGTGTCCCTCCTTGTCCTGGTTTCCATAAAACTCCGCTTCCTCACCATTCTATTGTGGTTGAGTCTGCAATGAGAAAGATTAGTAGTGCCAAGAGACATGCCTCTGGTAGAAGAGTCTTCCAAGCTTCCATGCTTGCTGCGAGAATTAATTCTTATAGTCTCTACATGGGAATGTTCTTGAAAGAAGTCACTGACCATTTGCAGACTTTAAGTCCTTTTATGTATGACAATAAAAGGCAAGAATTTCTCTCTGGGCTCAAACATGCCCAGGATATCTCCAAATTCTCCAACCGTGCAGCTTTCGACTCCTTCGAATGCGTAAGCAGAGCCTCAGCTATAGCTATAGGTGCACGTAGGATTGCTTGGCTTCAAGCATCTGATTTGGAGATCTGGGTCCAAGATGAATTGGGAAATATTCCTTGTACAGGTGAAAATCTGTTTGGTAAGGATTGACAAGCAAAAGCCAATCAGATGGATGCTGAAAATTCTGCTTTGGATAGACTATCCAAATCTACAGCTGCTCCTGCTAAGAAAAGGTTGTTCAAGAAAACACCTTTTTCTAAAAAGGGAAGATCCTATCCTGCTTATAGTCAGAGAGCATCTTCTGCAGCTCATTTCCCTTCCAAACGTCAGCAATCCTCCAAACAGACCAAGGCAAAAGCTGCGAGGCCTGCTCCAGCCCAGCAGTCTCAGCCCCCTCAGGGCCTTTGACTTTCTGCTAGAGAACTTAGCCTTCCTGGCTCTAGAAGGACCAGAGCCCTCCACTTTGCTCCCAGATGGGGGCAAATCACAGCAGAGCATTGGACACTCTCCATCATAAGAGAGGGGCACAAACTTCATTTTTCCAGCTTGCCCCCTCTCACAAGAGTGCACCAGTTCAATTCTCCAACCTCCCTCCTCAACCTGTTAGAGCAGGAGGTTGCCACTCTTCTAGCCCAAGGGGCAATAGAGGAAGTGCCTTCTCAACAACAAGGCACAGGTTTCTACTCCCCCTATTTTCTTATCCCAAAGAAAACAGGGGGCTTCAGACCCATTTTAGATCTCAGAGAGTTGAACAGATTCCTAGTCAAGAAAAAATTCAAGATGGTTTCTCTAGGAACTCTGCTGCCATACCTTCAGAGTCAGGATTGGCTTTGTTCTCTAGATCTCAAGGATGCGTACACTCATGTTCTCATCCATCCAACTCACAGAAGGTTCCTTTGGTTCCTTTTCCAGGAGAAGCACTATCAATACAGAGTGCTCCCCTTTGGCCTGGCCTCTGCACCAAGGGTGTTCACGAAATGCATGGCAGTGGTTGCTGCTTTTCTACGCACCCTGGGAATATTTGTCTTCCCTTACCTGGACGACTGGCTCATTCGAGCTCCCCCTCAATCAGAGGCCAAGACTGCTCTAACCTGCACAGTGCGTATCCTTCAATATTTAGGGCTGGTAATAAACATCCCAAAATCCAATTTGATCCCTACTCAGTCCCTGGAGTTTATAGGGGTATTGCTGGATACCACAAAGGCAAGGGCCTTTCTTCCCCAGGCCCGCTGCCTTCGCTTGATGCAGTTAGCTTCTCAAGCAGAGTTGAAACCCCTACTAACTGCTCGAGAGATGTTACAGTTGCTAGGCCACATGGCTTCCACAGTTCATGTGGTACCATATGCTCGCCTTCACATGAGAGCAGCTCAGTGGACTTTATCCACCCAATGGACCCAGGCATTAGGCTGCCTGTCAGACAAAATAGCAAACACAAGTTGCCTCATTTTGTCCCTCCAATGGTGGAAGTCCCCTCAAAACCTCTTGCTGGGGTGTCCTTTTCAACAGCCTCTACCCCAGGTAACTTTTACAACAGATGCTTCTCCAATGGGCTGGGGTGCTCATCTTCAGGACCTCTCCACCCAGGGCATCTGGTCCCCACAGGAGACTTGTCTCCACATCAATCTCTTGGAACTCAGAGCAATCTTCCTTGCTCTGCGAGTTTTCCACACCCTGCTCAGCCACAAGACAGTCCTTGTCCACACGGACAATCAGGTAGCCATGTTCTACCTAAACAAGCAGGGGGGAACTGGCTCTCTGTCGCTTTGCAACAAAGCTCTGCGACTGTGGGCCCTCGCCAGAGAGCATCACATTCATCTTCTGGCAGTCTATCTTCCAGGAGTTCAAAACTCTTGGGCAGACAGACTCAGTCGAGTTCTGCTTCCACACGAGTGGTCCCTACATATGGACCAGGTGTCAAAAATTTTTCAAATTTGGGGAACCCCAGACATAGACCTCTTTGCAAGTCCGTGGAATGTCAAACTTCCCCGGTTCTGTTCCAGAACTCCGGCTCAGGCAAGGGATGCTTTCCTCCTTCACTGGGGTCAAGACTTCCTGTATGCCTTTCCACCCATTCCCCTAATTCCCAAAACCCTGTTCAAGCTTCAGAGAGACAGAGGCCACATGATTCTCATAGCTCCACATTGGCCACGGCAAGTGTGGTACCCTCTGCTTCTACATCTCTCTCAAGCTCCCTCCCTAGAGTTAAGGTCTGCTCCAGACCTCCTCTCTCAGGAGGACGGAAAGTTGTGGCATCCCAATCCCCAGTCTCTGCATCTCAGGGCTTGGTTGCTGAAGGCCTAGATCTCCAGGATCTTCCTCTTTCTCAGCAAGTGAAAGATGTTCTTCAAGCTTCCAGAAAACCTTCCACTAGACATTCTTACGCCTTCAAGTGGAAAAGGTTTACCATCTGGTGTTCTGAAAAGGGTCTTAACCCCCGTGCCATACCTCTGGAATCGTTGCTGGAGTATCTCCTGCATCTGTCTAATGCAGGCCTTAAGACAAATTCAGTAAGAGTCCATCTGAGTGCTACTGCAGCTTCACTCAAGCCTCTAAATGGACAACCTGTTTCCTCTCATCCCCTTGTAGCAAGGTTCATGAGAGGCCTCCTTTTAACAAAGCCTCCCATTAGACCACCACCGGTGGCATGGGACTTAAATTTGGTTCTTGGTCAGCTTATGAAGCCGCCTTTTGAACCTTCAGCTACTACCTCCTTGAAATACCTTTCTTGGAAGGTTATCTTTCTCATTGCAATCACATCAGCGTGCCGCATCAGTGAATTGCAAGCACTAGTAGCTAATCCACCTTATACAAGGTTCCATAATTACAAGGTGGTCCTTAGGACTAATCCACATTTTATGCCTAAGGTGGTCTCGCCTTTTCACCTCAACCAAGAGGTCTACCTACCTGTCTTTTTTCCAGGACCTCATGCATTTATTTATTTATTTTATTTATTTATTACAATTTCTTATATACCGCACTATTCGACATCAGCGTGGTTTACATTAAAACAAAAAGACCGGAACAACAGGCTGTTCGGTATTACAGAGAACAGGTGAAAAAACTTGGACAACATGGGTGAACTATTTACATAAAGTATCTACAGGTAAGCGTAATGACAAAGCTCTAGAAGCAGCATGTATTTACATTCTTTGGTGGGGTTATTTAGGCTTCATTTCTGACTGGGTAGTACTTGAGGAACAGGTGATATTTGAGTGCCTTCCAGAACTGGGCTAAGTCAACGATAGCACGAATGTCAGATGGTAGAGCATTCCAGCATCTTGGGGCGCAAAATATGAATGCCCTGTTTGCCGTTGTCAGGTTGCATTTTGTTAAGGCCTTTGGAGTTATTAGCGAGTTTAACGCTGTTGGTCTTCTAGATCAGTTAGGTGGCACGGTGTGGATGAGCTCTGTAAGAGAGGAAGATGAGAGACCATAGATGGCCTTGAAGGTCAGTAGTAAGGTCTTGAAAATGAGCCTTCCATGTATGGGGAGCCAGTGAAGCTGCTTCAGGATAGGCGTCACATGGTCACTCCTAGAGGCTCCGTGGAGAACCCTTGCTGCAGCATTCATGGCAAGCTGTAGCGAGATTAGCAGAGAGGAATCTTCATACCCTGGACTGTAAAAGAGCTCTGGCTTTTTACTTACAGAGGACACAGCAACATAGAAAGTCTTCCCAACTCTTTGTTGCTTTTGATCCTTCTCATTTGGGACAACCAGTCTCCAAGAGAACTCTTTCCAACTGGATTGCCCAATGTATTTCTTTCGCCTATCAGAGCAAGAACATTTCTCTGGAGGGCCATGTCACAGCTCACAATGTGAGAGCCATGGCAGCCTCAATGGCTCATCTGAACTCTGTGTCTATCGACGACATCTGTCGAGCAGCCACTTGGGCCTCGGTTCATACCTTCACAGCCCATTACTGCTTAGACAAGGACTCCCGCCGGAATGCCTTGTTTGGTCAGGCTGTTCTCAAACACCTGTTCCATACTTAATCAACTCCTACCCACCATCCCTCATGGGATGCCAGAGATCCAGGTGGGGAAGTGCAGCCCTGTCCCAGGGACACACAACTTCTGGGTGCTCTCCCTGGCATCAAAAGCTAGGGAGTCCCCATATGTGAAGACTCATTCCTGCTTATTCCTGGAGATAGCACAGTTACTTACCTGTAACAGGTGATCTCTGGGAACAGCAGGAATAAATCTTAACAACCCACCCACCTCCCCTAGGAGTTGTCTCTCTCTCTCTTCCTTTCCCTCTCTCTCCCTCTTTGTCTCAGCTATAAAACTCAAATGAGGAGAGACAGTTGGAAAGGCGGGAAGGCAGCATGCAGGCGCTGTGGGATGCTCCCAAAAGCTTTCTGATTGGACGCTGGGGAGCGTTCCCCCGCAGGTTCTGTCAGTACCGACGTACCCATATTTGAAGACTTATTCCTGCTGTTCCCAGAGATCACCTGTTACAGGTAAGTAACTGTGCTTTACTCACCTGTGACTGGTGTTCTCCAGGGACAGCAGGAATTGGTCACTACTCTCCCACCTCCTCTGCTAGATTTTTGTCCTTCCCTTGCCATCTTGGTAGGGCTCGAGCTAAGGGACCTGACTGAGCAAGATGGCACCCTTGGCGGGAAGAGGACCACGCATGCATGGCAATAATCCCAAAAGCTTCCTTTGAAAGCTGGGGAATTGTTCTGCGCGGGCTCTGTTGGTGCCAACGTCACCCATAAGTTAGGACTGATTCCTGCTGTCCCTGGAGAACACCTGTTACAGGTGAGTAACTACGCTTTCTTTGAATCCCTATTTGTGTCGGAGCAGGTGTAAATCTGGACATGGACAATTTTGGTCTTACGTGTGCATTCCCTCTATGACATGGGGAATACATGTGTCGATGTTTAGTCCTACCCAGGTCACACTCCATGCACTTTGGACATAATACAGACAGCTGCATGTAAATCAAACCCTTTCTGAAATGACCATTTTACACATGTATATGCCTAATTATACAGGGCAGGTGCAAGGACTGGAGATTCCTTAGGCAGATCCTCCATTCTGCCCGTCTCCTCACTCCCCCGTGGGCCCATTGCCCCTCTCTGGGGCCTGCAGCAGCTCCCAAACCACGGTGCAACGCTTACCAATACAGTCTGGCGCTCATTTGTGGTTCTTTCTGTTACTATATGGCGTTTACGCCCCCCTCTGATGCAGCTTCCAGTTTGCATAAAACAGCAATCTGCATCAGTGAGGGGCAGAAACAGCACATAGTAACAGAAAGGAACCGCGAGGCAGCACTGGACTATATTGGTAAGCGCTGTGTCACAGGTCAGGAGCCATTGTTGCTACTGCAGGCCTGGAGAAGCACCCCTAGAGTGCTGGCATTCTAGGCAACCACCTGGTTTGCCTAATGGTAGTACCGGCCCTGTAATTATACACATGTAAATCACGAATAAGGCTCCTAAGGGATAAGTGGGATAAGTTGCTCTATGGTCCAAAGTTGTCCAGATGAGGGTGGGATTAGAGGCATGCCTTAGGTGGGGCCTGCAGTCACTCAGATAGTGACAATATTCAGCTGATATCAGTAGAGCTTCTCCATCTACGTTAGACTGCAGTTATAGCCAGCCTAATTATATGCATAACTTAGCTATATAAAGTTAAGGCCACAGAATCAGTAGTCAGACTTGTACTGATAGTGTTGCTGAATGTATGCATAAAGCCATACAGATAAGTTATTCAAATATCTTTATGTGGTTTTTGGACCACAGAACATTAGCACCAGAGTCTTTCTTTCAGAAGAGCATCATTGTGTGGAGCGTATCGGTGAGATATTGACAGCATCTGCTCCTCTGGGAAACGGCACAAGGGTCTTGAGGTTTATCTTCCTCCCTCCTCCCCATGAATCCTCCCCTTCGAGCAAGGACAGAGGAAGGGTGAGGTTGGAAGCCTACAGCAGTATTTGGCAGGCTTTAGTAAAGCACCAGAAGGGATTTCCGGATTAAACATGCTGAAGGACAATGGGTTGTGGTGTGAAATTGAATGGAGAGGGCTCAGAAGAAATCTGAGGAGATACTTCTCTCCAGGGAGGTAGCAGGTGCCTGAATCTTTCTGTCTACAGAGGTAGGGGCAAGGGGAGGGGGGGCATGATAGCATCCCAGCAGACTTGAGGCAGATACTGAGGACGGCAGTAAGGGCAGGGAGCAGGGAACGAGTGGAGAGTTTATGATTAAGATTATAGGGTTGCTGACATTTGCACCCATCGACGACTGATGGGGGGGGCGGGGAGGAGATTGACAATCCCTCTGAGCCTGACAACATGAGGAAGGGATATATATATTTATATAAATTACTGTTATGAAAGTAATTTAGTATATTAATGATTAAATAACACAGAATTGCCCTATATATATCAACAATTTACTCTTTTTTTCCCCTCCCCATATAGTCCCCAGCACTCAGTCTATCCTTCCCCTGCGAGTTCCCATCCGTCACTACCCCTCCCAGACTCCAATCTCTCTTTTGCTCTACCGGCTCCCAGGCAGTCCTTATTCACTCTCTTCCTCTTCCCACACAGTTCCCAGAACTCACTCACCTTCCTTGGTAAATCTGCATCATTCACTCTGCTCCCAGTCCCTAGCCAGCCCCCATTACTGACCCTCAAGCCAGTCCCCATCTCCATCTTTCACCTTGCAGGCCACTGGGAGGGAGGGAGAGAGGGGTGAGGTGGGCCATTCTACCCATGGCAGCGCTTGTGTTGGCACTTTTAGCAGTCACTCATTACTTCTTACGGAGCGGACTGCAGGCTGCAGTAGACTTCCTCCAGTTTCAGCAGCCTTGGAGAGTTGAGACTATCATGTTGGAAGTCTTGGGAAGATCAGGGAAGAAGATACTGAGCCAAAGAGTTGACAATGCAAGTTTACCCAGGGGCAGCTAGCCTAGTGGGCAATGCCAATGGGCTGCATGGGTTGGGATATGGGGCTATAATTCAGCCCTTGTTGGGCAGGTTGACCCAGGGCAGCAGGTGGCAGATAACGACAGGGGCACATACATGTAACTTTGCATATGACAATCCGTAGTAGCCAGCACGGCAGCTTGGGGCAGCAGGTAGAGGCTCAGACAGGTTAGATACCCCTACCAGCCAGTCCCAGAGTGGGCTGTGGGACTCGGGAATTGGGAGGGAGGCAGCAGGAGCGAGGCGAGTAGTGGTAAAGGTGCTATTCCAAGTTTGCTTGGGCTGGCCGAAGGGCCTTCAGAGGCTCTAGAACAAAAGTCAGTCCTCTAGTGGCAACTCTGCTCAGACTGGGTCAGGTCCTGGTGTGGTGGACGACTGGAAGTGCAGGTGCTGGGGCTGGGACTTCCTCAGTGAGTGAGGACTGGAGTCCCGTGGGAACTTTGCATGCATGCTGCTACTGCAAGTTGTGAGCTAGAGCATGGCAAGACAGTGTGTAACACAGCCTGCAACACTACACTGTGTAAAGCTCCACCTGTATATGTTGCTGCCTTTTCTGTGGCTGTGTAGCTGCCTGTATAAGGGAAATCTGGAAACTTGATGGGCCAGACCAGTTAAGCCATGCTTGACCGGACAATACAGTGTCCATTTAATTGGGTACTGTACAAAACCCTAAAACTGGACTGCCTGGTCAAAAATTGGGTATTTGGCCACCCTAGTTAGGATAAAGGAGACAATTGTGCAGACCTCATTGGCCCAGTAGTCCTTATAGGCCAATACTCACGGTTGTTACCTGTGAAAGGGGGGAGGAGGGTGAAACTTCTCAGCTGTTTTCTGGAAAAGGTGGTTCCAAATCTGCCTCATTTAATAGATGTTTCTATTCCTTGCTCCTAATTCTTTCCTCCCCTCTGCAGCTTTTCTCAGAAGAGGATTACATGTACATCGTAGAGAGCTGGAAGGAGAAACTCCAGCGTTGCAAAATAGGGGATCAGCGCTGGGGCCTCTTCTATGCTGAGAAACCCCATGATATGATCTCTGCTGACTAAGGGCTGTGAGGGAGCCTCATCCTCTCCCTAGCCCCTCTGCTTACACTTCTTCCCGTCTGCTGCAGTTTTCAGGCCTTGGTCCTTCCTCTCTCCCCCTCCTAATTTGGCAACTGGGGAAGCTGGAGAAGCTGTTGAACTGGAGGAAATGCTGCATTCATGATTTCTATCTCACTGAAGGACTTTCAATTAAAGCTGGAGAAGGATTTCATGATAATAATAATAAAATGGAAACTCACTGTGACCATCGGAAAGGAATATAGGGGTGGGCCGATGAGTAGAAGGCCCCTTTCTCTGGTAAAAGGTTACTGCTCACTGAGTGAAATCTTGCTGAGTAACTTGGTACAGGGCCACTGGGCCTTTCTGCTCCCACCTATCCCACAACCTTAATATTAGGTTTTTTATTTTTCAATTTGTCATATACAGGGTGGCCCAAAAAAAGTGAGAACATCTCGTAAATTAAAAGCTTAAATAGTTTACTTATTTACCTTTTTTAGCTATATAACGTCTTTATTTTGACAATTTCTGGTCGCCATCTTTTTTTTTTTTAATTTGTCAATCGTTTACATCTGTCTTTTTGAATTTTTAAATAACTTATATGCTAGGAGATGTTCTCACTTTTTTTGGGCCACCCTGTATTTTGAAGTGAAAATATACTTTGCCAGAATGGCCCTCTCTTAGAGGCCCCTGTTGCCATCCTGTAGGGCCCTTGCACAGACCTGGATGTGAAATTTTTCAAAGTTAGATACTTTTTTTGTGATGCTGAGTTGATGTCTGGCCTAATTGTAGGCTACAAGGGGCCTGCATCATAGGCCTTTACTTCAGAGTTGCCAAGTTACCCAGTTCCAAGAGTAAGATTTTAAGCCAGTCCAAGATTTCTGACAAGCTCATCCTGATGCATTATGGGACTCGCAGCACTGATCCCAGTGAGTAAAATCAGGAACCACAACTAACATTGCATTACAATGAAAATGTAAAACAAGAACTGACAAAAAATGTCTGCTGGAATTGGGTAACTTTGCAGCTCTGTTACTTCCATCCTGTGTGTATAGAGAAAAAGCCCTTATTAAATCAGGCCTAGAGAGCATCAGAGAACTTGATCAAATATTGCTGTTCATTAATTTTACCACATGGTGGCATCATTGCTTCATCTTTGATTGTAGCGACCTTTAATAAATAAGCAGATAGATCTTGCTTAGAGTGAGCTGCATTGATGGAGCTGGGTGTGGGTGTGGAGAGTGTCTCAGTAGTAAGTGCTACAGGGCAGGAATGAGGTGCACTGTTAGAGCTGTCTGTGGAGTTTGTCTGGCCTCTGCTCACTGATGGATATTCAGCATCCACGATGTTAAATAGAGGCAGTGCTCCCACAATATGACTCTTCACTTTCATAGTCTCACAGCAGCTCTTTCCCCTCCTTGAGTCTGACTTCAACCTCCCCTGCAGTCTATAATCTCTCCTAGGGGTTAAGAGGATTTCAAGGTATCCTTCAAGTTTCAGTCAGAGCCCAAGGCATTCCTGTCTCCCATGGCCAATGTGTACAAAAATAGTGTTCCAGTACATCCTGCTAGACCAGTCCAGACAAGTGGGTTGTGTCCCCCTTTCAGCAGATGATGAGACAGAGAAACTTCCAGAAGCTTAGTGACATCACCCTTGATAGATAAACCTGTACCCCTAGGGGTCAGCTTCAGTATTTTCTCTGTTGCAGCAGATAGTGGACTCTACTTGGTCTGGCTCCAGTGTAGTCTCAGCACAGCATTCCAGCAGCAGGGTCTCTCTACCTTACCTCTCCCCTGGCTGTTTACAGAGGTGTTCTTGACCAAGAGGGTCAGTGGAGTACCTCTGAAGCGCAGGGCTCCTGTTCAAGAGGAGCAGTGTAGCCCTACGCTGGTTGATGGTCCCCTGCTTCAGGCTTCAGTTTCAGGATATCAGCTGCAGGGATCCAGCCGGGACATCACACTTAGTTGTGTGGAAAAGCGCAAAAAAAAAAGACAAAGAGGAAAAGAGCCTCCAAACGTTTAAAGGAAGTGAGCAGACGGTGGGGGACAATGAAGCAGTGCAAGCCTTAGGCAGCTGTTTGTGGCCAGTTGTTCTTTTTCTCCTGTCTACCGTGAGTACTGTCAGCGCTTTTCTGGCAGCCCATTTTTCTTAGGGTACCTCGTGTTCTGAGCTCTGCGGATCCCCCCATTCTTTCCTCCGCTAGTGTCTCGTGTCTCCCTGCTCTCTGGCCACCGTTTCCATGTGGCGGCCTGGTGCCGCTCCCATGTAGAACTGCTGCTATTTCAGCTGCCGCTCTGACCGCACATTCAGTTTTGCTGGCCTGCTGTGCCTGCCTCGCCTCTGCCCTCCTTTGTATTTCAGACTCTCGGGGTTCTTGCTTAGGCTGCGGTGTCACCATTTTCTTCCGGCAGTGCTGTTTTTGCAACACTCGGCTGCATGTTGTCAGGCCCTGCTCCTGGGATGCTATCGTCCTTACCATGCTGCCTCGACTGTGGCAGAAAGAGCTGTGCTTTGGTGGGTATCTCTGTGCCACATGCATGGCAGACCCAGGGGAGAACTCTGCAGGCATGGCATCTTCTTCAGCTGTTCCTCCATCACAGGTTCCATCCTTATCAGTCCTGCTTGCTGCTTCAGCTTCGGCTCCCTCCCTCTCACAGGAGTTCCCCCCCCCCCCCCGTCCTCCTTGACTGCGCAGTTTCAGTCCTCCTACCATCCTTTATAACAGTTTGCCCCGCAGCCTGTCCCATCCCCGGCAGTTCCGGCCCCAGCCCCTTCAGCTCCAGCGGATTTTTAGTTTATGGACTTTTTCCATCATGCCTGGGACCTCTGGTATTCTGGGCTCTCAGTCGGCCCGGCAGCTTCTACTATGCCAATGGGACACCCTCCTCCACCTCAGATTCTCTCCCAGCAGTCTATATGTACAACCAAGGCGAATCCCGCCCCTCAGGGGACTGGCTCCCTGTAGGGGAAGACACTGCGTGCCTCTCTGAAGACCCCTCCCTTTTTCAGCTTCGGATAGGGAGAAAGGCAAACTCTCGCACCCAGAGGATGACCAAGAGGCGAGGGAGGACGGGCAGGACATTTGCCTGTTTCGTAAAGAAGAGCTGCCGGCTCGCATCACTCAATTTGCAGAGCCCCTTCACCTTTCATGGCCACAGCCATCTCAACCTGCAGAGGAACAGCATCAAGCAGATCCTATCATCCTGGGCATCAAGAAACAATCAAAGACCTTTCCCTTTCCCCCCTGAGTTGCAGCACAGGGTCACTTGGGAGTGGGATTCCCCACTCCTACCTCTGAACCCCTGATGATCTAGAGAGATGGATGCCTTGGTAATGGCGGTCACTAAGCATACCACTATCCCAGTCAAGGGTACGGCTCTTTGGGATCAGATTGATCGGAAGGTTGAGGGTCTCATCTGCTTTAGCACTACAAGCCTCAGTGTGTGGCAGCTTGGCTGCGAGAGCATTGCTGCGTTGGCTCCAGTTACTTCCGCAAGATCCCGCTGTGGCCCACTTAGAGTCCATCACTGGTGGATGCTTTCTATGATTTGCTCCGTTTGTTGGTCCGGGCTTTTGTGGCCTCGACAGTGGCTCGACAATGGCTATGGCTCCGCCATAAGAATGCGGACTCTGCTTCCAAGGCCCATCTAGCCAAGTTGCCCTTTTAAGGGCAAGTTTTTGTTTGGGGAAAATCTGGACAAGCTGGTCAAAGACTTCGGCGAAATGAAGCCTCAACGACTACTGGAAGACAAGCCATCGCTTTCCCCAAGCCGCCTCTGCTCCTTCTTCCTCTTACAGATTGCATGTTCGGGACACACGCCACTACCGGCCGGGTTGCTCCAACTCTTACTCCGCTAAGGCGGGGTCCTGGCCCCAGTCTTTTTGGGGACCCTGGTGCAAGGACAGTTTCTCCACCAACAAGTTCGCCAGCACTGCCAGGTCTTCTCGCTGACTGGCTCGGGGTCCATTCCAGTGTGCCTCCTGTGGACGGATGGCTGCAGTGTTACTCCAGCGAATGGACTAAATCACGTCAGACAAGTGGGTGCTC
Organism: Ichthyophis bannanicus; assembly: GCA_033557465.1. Classification (NCBI taxonomy): domain Eukaryota; kingdom Metazoa; phylum Chordata; class Amphibia; order Gymnophiona; family Ichthyophiidae; genus Ichthyophis; species Ichthyophis bannanicus. The sequence goes on along the minus strand of CM066039.1, from coordinate 68,227,668 downwards.
GAGGTCATTACCTACAGGTATGCTCTCCAGCTCGAGAGGCCTGTCCTGGCCGCCTTTCTGATCTCCCCCTGCCGGGTGCCGGGAAAATGACTGACCATCCAGCAGACACTGCAGGGCCTCCTTCAGCTCCAGGAAGTCTGCCCAGTTCCTCCCACTGAGACTTGGTTGGGGCATTCTCCAGGAATAAGCAGGAAGTCAGTCCTCACAACGGAGTCCGCACGGAGCAATTCCCCAGCTTTCAAAAAAAGCCTTTGGGATTGCTGCCACGCATGCATGGTCCTCTTCCCGCCCAGGGGTGCCATCTTGCTCAGTCTCCTTTTTTCCCGTGGAGCCCTTCGGATGCACGTCCTCATTCCTTGGGAAAAAGTGTTTCGTTTTTTGGCCACTGGCCTTCTATTTTCTGGTTGCACCGGTCCTCTACGCATCCTTCCCCTGCTCTTTCTTTTCTTCGAGCAAGGGGATGTGTTTTTGTAGCATTTTTCCTTTTTGCGGGCTTTGCGCCCTTTTTTCTCCCAATTGCTGACCACATGGGTCTTCGACCTCGCCGGGGCCCTTTTTGCCCTGAAGGCCACCGGTTTTAAAAAATGCGACAGGTGCTCCAAGAACATGTCGGTTATGGACACCCATGACTGTTGTCTGCGGTGTCTCGGAGCCAACTATGATCCGGAGCTCTATTTGCTTTGTAAGAAACTGTCCTCCAAGGCCCTGCTGAGTCATAAGCAGATGTCCTACAACATTTTCCGTAAGGCTGCCACGGAATACCAGTGGTGCCCCCGGTCAACTCTCCGCGGGTGGAAACTCCTACCTCGGCCCCACGCTCAAGGAAGCACTCTGACCAGGAATCCCCTGAGGGGGAGCGGCGCAAGAAGAAGGCCTTGAAGTCACTGTTGGGGGCCCCAGACAAGCGCGAGCGCTCCTGCGCTTGGTCGCTCAGCCCCCCCCCGCGGCATTCTCGAGAGTCAGACAAGGAGCGGCCTCGAAAGATACCTTGCACAGATATAGAGGCCTCTGGTGATGATGCCTGGTCCCCTGAGGGCCATCCTGGCGATGACCTCCCTCTCCTCCTCGATGCCCGACCCGGTGACCCCAGTGTAGGTGTCACAGGGCCCCCACGCCCACGTGGGCATCCTGTATGCTGGCACTGGAGCTCAGCGTTTCTGCGTTCTTGGCTTCCCAGCAGGCGCTCACACCCAGCTCAGCTGGTTCACACCGAGAGACCGTGACACCCTTGAGGGGGCTGTCAAAACCTATGTTGGAAACCCCCGAGAGCCGTGAGCCTCGTGAGGGTCCTTGGCGTCGGTCTTGCTCGCCTTCCTGTTCCTCGGGGGCAAGATCCTCCACGGCCTTCAGCTCGAAATGGGCCTTGGCCTCTGGACAGGGTGACTTACCCGAATCAGATTCTTCCTCGGATCTCTCGGGTTGGGAGTCAGATGGGGATATTTCCCCGGAGACCTGCGCCCACTGGGACCTCCCTTTGGACCCGTCTTTGCCTGTCTTTCAGCGGTGTTCACCGCCAGAGGACACCTCCTTTTTGGTGTTCGTGAGGGATATGGCACGGACCCTTAACCCCTGGCTACTCAGGCCGAAGAGGAGCCTCGAGCTGAAGAGCTCGATATCCTGCAGTATGAGTCTCCGCCTCGGGAGTCTCTCACTGTCCCAGTGCCTCCCATCCTGTCCAGGCTTCTTCTCCACATGTGGGAAACACCTGCCTCGGTTCCCATTGTGAGTAAGCGCCTCGACGTGATGTACAGGGTCCAACGCGGCCCAGGGTTTAGGAAGATCCAGCTTACCCACACCTCCATATGGTGGAATCAGCGATGCAGAAGCAAAAGAGCCCAAAGTCTCATTATTCAGTCCTGCCAGGCAGGGAGTCAAGAGCCCTTGCTGCTGTGGGATGCAAGGCCTTCCAAGGGTCCATGCTTGCATGCCATATTCAAGCTTACCAATTGTACATGGCATGTTCTTGCATGACCTCACCAAGGAGCTCGGGGGCATCTCCACAGGCCTTGTAGGCAAACCCCTCCTAAGGTTCCAGACCCTCCTGAGGTCGGCCACGGAGTGCTCCAAGTACATCTCCCGTGCAGCATATGATGGATTCGAATCCTCGGCCTGGCTGCCGGCATAGGGACTCAGCGTCAGGCATGGCTCCAATCCTCAGACTTGGAGCAGTGGGTCCAGGAAAAGCTCCTGGACGTGCCCTGCTTTGCAAACAACTTTTTGGTAAGTCCATGGAGGACAAGACCACCGAGATAGAGACGGAGTTCGTAACCCGAACCCGTCTCTCGCTCAAGACCTCCTCCCTTCCTTGGAAGAAACCTCAAACTGAAAAGCCATTCTTCCTGAGGGAAGGCCTACCCTACCGGGGTTATCCACCCTACCTACGCCTGCTCTGGCCACAGCATCGCAGGGGAAGCACCCCACGCCCACCGTAAGCTGAAAGGGCCCAAGGCACAAACCCAAGCGCCACCTCAACCTGCTCAGGGTTTTTGACACCAGCAGCATAGCCTTTCACCCCCCAGCAGCTTCACAGCCGGTGGGAGGATGCCTGTCCCTCTTCGTGCCACAGTGGGTGTCCATCACGTCGGACACCTGGGTCCTCTGGGTGGTCCGAGACGGGTACCATCTCCACTTGGACAGGCTTCCCCCTCCCTTCTCCCCTGCAGAGCTTTCTCGACTCCCCATGCACCAGACATATCTACAGTGCGAGCTGGACAACCTCCTTGCCCAACGGGCGGTCGAGGAAGGTACCAATGCACATTTGGGGTCAGGGCTTTTATTCCCGGTACTTCCTCGTCCCAAAAAGGATGGGAGGACTGCGGCCTATCCTCGAACTCAGAAAGCTAAACAAGTTCTTGGTGTGGAAGAAGTTCAAAATATTATTGCTTGGCGTCCTGCTGCCTTTCCACCAGCAGGGCAATTGGCTATGCTCCTTGGATCTCAGGGACGCTTACACCCCCATCCTGATTCACCCCCAGCACAGGCAATATCTGTGCTTCAGGGTGCAAGGGGAACATTACCAATATAGAGTGCTCCCCTTCTGACTCGCGTCCACCCTGTGGTTCTTCATGAAGTGCCTCTCAGTGGCCTCCGCTGCTTCCCTCAGGCGGCAGGGTGTCCCAGTCTTCCCTTATCTCGAAGACTGGCTTGTCACGGGGTTCTCAACCGGAGAAGCTTGAGCGGTGGCTTCCCGCACGATTCTCCTCGAATGCCTGGGGTTCCTGGTCAACTACTCCAAGTCCCACCTCGAACTGGTGCAGGCTGTGGAGTTCATTGGCACACACCTCAACACCCAGTGAGCATCTGCCATCCTACTGGCGGACCAGGTGGCCCGCCTCTGAGCTCTGGTGGCTCAGGTGAAGAGCAGCACTCTGGTCATGGCATGTACTATGCTGTGCCTCTTGGGGCACATGGCCTCTACTGTCCATGTCACCCCCTCTGCCCACATGCACATGCAGACGACCCAGTAGTGCCTCAGTGCTGAGTGGAGCCCAGCCTCAGGTCACCCCAGAGACCCTATTCAGGTCTCCTACAGCCTTTGCAGGTGTCGGCGGAGATCTTGCCACCAGTCCAATCTCCTCTGGGGGCTGCCCTTCCAAATCCCACAGCATGAGCTCATCCTGATAATGGATGCTTCCCTGCTGGGGTAGAGAGCCTACTGCGGTGCACTGTGCACTCGGGCAATGGTCACCCGAAGAGTCCCAGCAGCACTTGCTCGAGCTTCGGGTGGTCTGATGGACCCTGAAGGCCTTTGAAGAACATCTGAAGGGGAAGTTGAAACTCGTGCAGGCCGACAACTGAGTAGCGGTGTTTTATATCAACAAGGAGGGGGGCACAGGCTCCCGCCTCCTCTGTCAGGAGGTCGGTCCTGCTCCTTTGTCTTCCATCGGGGGATGACCCTATGAGCGGTCTACCTCCCGGGCCATGAGAATGTCCTTGCGGTTAGGCTCAGCAGGATCCTCTGCCCTCACGAGTGGCAGCTGGACCTGGAGGTGACTGGTCTTTTGTTCCATTGGTGGGGGACCCCGACCATGGACCTGTTCGCCAGCCCGATGAATGCGCAGCTTCCCTGCTTCTGTGGCCCGATCTGCACCCGAGCAGGGTGGCCCCAGATGCTTTCCTCTTGAGTTGGACCTCCGGTCTTCTTTACGCATTCCCTCCCACTCCTCTCATTGTGAGAACCCTCCACAAGGTTCAGCAGAATCAGGCATCAGTGATCCTCATCACTCCTGCGTGGCCCCAAGAGGCATGGTTCCTGCTCCTGTGCGGCTTGCGTCTGAGCCCCCAGTTCTCCTGGGCTGTGCTCTGGACCTGCTAATGCAGGAGGATGGCTGGGTGCTCCACCTGAACCTGGCCTTGTTTTCCCTCACAGCTTGGTGGCAGAACGGGTATCCCTACTCCTGCTGGATCTTCCAGAGGAGGTCCTCCTTGCATTGAGGAAAGACTCAACGAGACGTGCGTATGCCTTCAAGTGGTGGTGCTTCTCGATCTGGTGCTCCGGGCTCGAGATTGATCCATTTTCTTGGCCTACCTGATGGGTCCTCCACTACCTCCTTCACCTCTCGAAGGAAGGGCTGAAGTCAAACTCTGTCATGGTGCACCTGAGTATCATCTCCCTGTCGAGGGTAAACCCCTCTCCGAGTAGCTCCTGGTCTCTCTTTTTATGCAGGACCTCTTGCTTTCTTAACATCCCATCTGACCTCCCCTGGCGGAGTGGGACCTAAACGTAATGCTCAAACAGCTTACGTGTCCACCTTTTGAGCCAATGGTGACCTGCTTGCTTAGATACCTATCCTGGAAAGTGATCTTCCTGGTGATTTTGACCTTGCCCCGTCAAGTCAGTGAGCTCCAGGCCTTCATGGCTGATGCCCCTTACACCAGGTTCTATAGGAACAGGGTGGTCCTCTGTACCCACCCCAAGTTCCTGCTGAAGGTGGTATTGCATTTCCGTATCAATCAGGAGATGGTCTTACTGACCTTCTTCCCGAGACCCCATGCTGACTAGGCATTGGTGGTTTTGCATACACTCGACTGCAAGAGGGCTATCTGCAGCGCACCCAGCCTCATTGCAAGTCTGGCTGGCTCTTTGTGTCCTACGCTCCCAATCGCTTAAGGAAGGTAGTCACAAAATTCATGATCTCCATTGGTGTGGCAGACTACGGTCGCCCTGCTGGATTGGAGGGTCACCGCCCATGGTGTCTGAGCTAAGGCAGCCTAGGTGCCTCTGATGGACATCTGCCGGACTGCGACCTCGGCTTCAGCGAATGCCTTCATTTCACACTACTGCCTGGAGAGGGAATCCTGCTGGGACATTGCCTTCAGCCAGGCTGTACTCTGTAATCTGTTTGGGGTATAAGCAACTCCTGCCTTCTGACCCTTCTTAACAGCTACTGAGGGCTTTGGCTCCTTTGGACATTGGCTTCTGCTTACGACCTCACAGAGGTGTTTTTGGTTACAGGTTTGGTAGCCTGTAGCTGGGGAGTCCCATAAGTGAGGACTGATTTCCTGCTTGTTCCTGGAGAAAGTGTAGTTATTCACCTGTAACAGGTGTTCTCCAGGGACAGCAGGAATCAGTTCTCACTACCCTTTCACTACCCTCCCACCTCCCCTGATGTGTTGCTGGATTTTTATCCTTCCCTTGCCATCTGCTTCATAGGGCTTGAGCTAAGGGACCTGACTGAGCAAGATGGCATCCCTGGGCAGGAAGAGGACCATGCATGCATGGCAGCAATCCCAAAGGCTTTCTTGACATTATCCATAAGTGAGGACTGATTCCTTTTGTTCCTGGAGAACACCTGTTACAGGTGAATAACTATGCTTTATTCCATCTACTTTGTGGTACTCAAGAGGGATGGGTCTTACCAGCCTATTCTGGATCTGAAGGAGGTAGACAGATGCCTGCATGTGTTGCATTTTCAGATGGAGATGCTACAATCGGTCATCCAGGCGGTCAGACCTGGTGAATTTCTGTTGTCTCTTGACCTAGCCGAGGCTTACTTTCACATTCCCATATGCCTAGCTCACCAGCAGTGCCTCTGCTTTGTAGTGCTGGGCCAGCAATGGTGGTAGCAGTGGCCACCCTCCAGTGCCAGGATATCTGGGTTCACCCTCACTGGCTTGGGAACCCGGAGACCAGGGTTCAATTCCTACTAACACTCCTTATGGCCTTGGGCAAGTCACTTAACCCTCCATTGCCTCATAAAAATCCAAGTTATCAATATCCTGTTCAATGTACATTACTAAGTTTAGGTTACAATGTAAACCATTTTGATTGAAATGATAAAGCGGTATATAAAACCAAACAACCAACCAAATAAATAAATTCATTCAGGCAAAGTTTCATCAGGAGGTAACCGAGGCGGTTCAGCAGGCGCTATCCTTTCTGCTTTGCCTTGGATGGATAATCAATCAGGACAAGAGCTGCTTGCGGCCCTCTCAGTTGCTGGAGTTTTTTGGGGTCCGGTTCGACATTTGGGTAGGGTGGGTCGGGTTGGGTCTTCCTTACCCAGGACAGATGTGAGAAGCTAGTCACACAGCTCAGGAGTTTTCTTCAGATTCAGACACCCTTGGCCTGGGTCTACCTGCAGCTCCTCAGGACCATGGCATCCACCTTAGATGTGATTCCTTGGGCTTGGGCACATATGCGTCTCCTCCAGCAGACCCTCTTGTCCCGATGGGCTCCCAGAATTATCAGCTTAGCCTGCCTCTAACTTTGGCGGTGCACCACAGTCTCCAGTGGTGGCTATCCCATTGCAACCTTTTGAAAGGGGTCCTTCTGGAGACTCCACTTTGGGTCCCAGTTACCACCGATGCCAGTCTCGCAGGCTGGGAGGGCTCATTCTCTTTGCTGAACAGCGCAGAGCTCTTGGTTCACCCAGGAGGCCTCCTGGCCGATTAATTGTCTCAAGGCCTGGGTGGATCAACTGGCACTTCTTGCCTTCTGGCCCATGCTCCTCAAGAAGGCGGTTTGCATACATGCGGACAATATGACCACTGTGACCTACCTCAATTGGCAAAGGGGCACGAAATGTCCAGGAGTGGCGTGAGAGATGGCCCTTCTGCTCCCTTGGCCCCAAGCCCTCTCCGCACAGCACATTGCCGAGGTGGAGAACATCCATGCGGACTTTCTCAGTCGACATCTTCTGGATCCCAGCGAATGGGAGCTCTCCTGAGGGCCTTCCAGAAAATCAATCCCCGCAAGAGACCAATCAAGCCACCCTTCACACTGTCGCTCTGTTTCAGCACCTGGGGTTTGTCATAAACTTCGCAAAGTCCAGTTTGCAACCCTCCCAGAACATGGAGTTCATAGGAGCTTGACTGGACACCTTTCAGGCAAAGGCCTTTCTACCAGTAGACAGGGCCCACAGATTAATGGCTCTAGCCAGGCTATTCCACAGCAATTCTCTGGTCTCCGCCAGACAATTCCTGAGGCTCTTAGGCCACATGGCATCCACGGTCCATGTAACTCCAAATGCCTGTCTACACATGAGGCCAGCTCAATGGGGCCTCAGGACTCAGTGGCACCAGGCCACAGGAAGCCTCACGGACAAAGTGTGGGTGTCCAGCCTACTATAGTCTTCTCTGCAATGGTGGCTTCATCTTCCGAATCTAGTACAAGGGGTGCCTTTTCAGGCACCTCCACACACTCAGGTGCTGACAACCGATGCTTCTCTTCAAGGTTGGGGTGCACATTACCAAGGGGCATGTACTCAAGGCCTGTGGACTCCTTGGGAGGCCGCACAGCAGATCAATCTCTTAGAACTGAGAGCTATCCGCTTAGCCCTGAGAACTTTCTCTCATCTCTCACCAGTCCGTCTTGGTTCAGACGGACAATCAAGTGGCTATGTTCTATGTGAACAAACAAGGGGGCACAGGGTCCCGCCTTCTATGTCAGGAAGCGCAGAAACTGTGCTCCTGGGCAGTCAATCATGGCATTCTTCTTAAAGCAGTCTACCTCCCAGGTCAGGAGAATTACCTGGCGGACAGATTGAGCAGGATCCTGCAGCCGCATGAATGGCAGTTGAACCCTTTAGTGGTTCAACAGATCTTCCTAAGATGGGGTCTTCCAACCATAGATCTCTTTGCCAGTCCTTTGAACCGTCAACTACCCAGGTTCTGTTCCAGACAACCGCATCCTCTCAGAGTAGCAGCGGATGCGTTTCTCATTCCATGGTCTACAGGCCTACTATATGCGTTTCCTCCCATGCCTCTAGAAATCCCACTAGAGGACAGCAACTTTGGGCCGGAAGGACTGGGGTTTCTAGTCCCACAGGTGCTCCTTGTGGTCTTGGGCAAGCCACTTAACCCTCCGCCCCCAGGTGGCCAAGGCAACCCTGGTTCCCACTACTGTTGCAACTGGCGGTGGACACTCCTCTTCCTCTGGGGATGCAACCCGATCTCCTGTCTCAGGAGCAGGGATCCCTCTTGCACCCCAAACTCCAGTCCCTCAATTTGATGTCCTGGCTGCTGAAAGGGTAGTCTTAGCGCCTTTACTACTACCTAGGGAAGTGGAGGACGTAGTCTTGGCCTCAAGGAGGCAGTCTACCAGAAAGTCTTATGCCCTTAAGTGGCGTAGATTCTCTACCTGGTGTACTCAACACAACGAGAATCCCTTCTCATGCCTGGTACCAGTGGTGCTGCAGTATTTGCTTCACCTGTCCAACCTAGGCCTTAAGTCCAATTCTGTTAGAGTTCATCTTAGTGCTCTTTCAGCACACCACTTACAGGTGGAGGGTTAGTCTCTCTCCAGTCATCCTTTGGTGGCTCGCTTCCTCAGAGGCCTGCTTTTGCTTAAGCCTCCAATGCGTCCACCTGCCACTGAATGGGATTTAAATGTGGTCTTGCAACGGCTTACTTGCCCACCATTTGAACCTATGGCTACTTGCCCTCTGCGTTTTCTGTCCTGGAAAACGCTATTTCTGGTAGCCCTTACCTCAGCAAGGCGAGTGAGTGAGCTTCAGGCCCTAGTATCAGAAGCACCTTATACTAGGTTCTATAGGAACAGGGTAGTCTTACGGACTCACCCTAAGTTCCTTCCAAAGGTTGTCTCCTCCTTCCACCTCAATCAGGAGGTGGTTCTTCCGACTTTCTTTCCCAGGCCTCATGCTAGCAAGGCTGAGATGGTCTTGCATACCCTGGACTGTAGGAGGGTGTTGTCCTTCTACCTTGACCGTATGCGGGAGCACCGGAGGGCGGTTCAGCTCTTCGTCTCTTATGACCCCAATAAGTTGGGCTTGGCTGTCTCCAAGCGTACTTTGTCCATATGGGTAGCTGACTGCATCGCCTGGGCTTACAGGGCAGCCGGCCTCTCGTTGCAGGGTCGAGTTACGTTTTACTGTGTCAGGGCAAAGGCTGCGTCAGTGGCTCATCTCCGCTCTGTTCCGTTGGCAGACATCTGCCGGGCCACTACTTGGTCTTCAAGCCAGGCTTTTGCGGCCCACTACTGCCTTGAGAGGGAGTCCCGCAGGGACAGTGCTTTCAGGCAAGCGGTACTCCATAATCTCTTTGGGGTCTAGGCAACTCCTACTCTCCGGCGCTGGTGTTGGGCTACCTTTCGAGGGCATTATCAGAGAAGATTCTGTTCTTGCATGCTGAGGCTCTAGAGGGAGCTCAATTTTTCAGTTTGGGGCCTCTGGTAGCCCTGAGCTAGGGAGTCCCATATGGGAGGATTGACTTCCTGCTTGGTCCTGGAGAAAGAGTAGTTACTCACCTGTAACAGGTGTTCTCCAGGAGCAGCAGGAATCAGTCCTCACAACCCTCCCTCCTCCCCTTGGAGTTGCAGTCATAGGATTTATTTTTGCTGTCTTTTAGCTATGTCATCAGACTGAGCAAGCTGGCCCCCTTGGGCGGGAAGGGTACCGCGCATGCGTGCTGCATTCCCAAAGGCTTTCTATGAAAGCTGGGGAAATGCTCCTCATGGGGGCTCCGTCGGGTAAGGTAAGTAACTACTCTGAATTCCCTGAAGGTTCAAATAGCTGTGCTCACATGCTTCTGAGGTCCTCTCCGAGGTCGTTCCCTGGCTTCTCATCCTGATCTGGTTCATTTTTTGCATGGGGTGTGCACTCTGCGTCCACCCCTCTGCCCAGTAGTCCTATTCTGGAACCCCTCTGCCCAGTAGTCCTATTCTGGAACCTTTCCATGGTCCTTAGGGTTCTATCCAAGCCTCCTTTCGAACCTCTCCGCTGAGCGTCCCTCAAGGATTTGACTCTTAAGACTTTCCTTCTGGTGGCGGTCACCTCAGCTTGTCGCGTGTCTTAGCTTCAGGTGCTATCCCGCCGGGACCCGTTTCTGTCCTCCCTGGAAGGCGTGACTATCCGCCCAGTTCCATCCTTCTTGCCAAAGGTTTTGTCCGCATTCCATGTGAACCAGTCTGTGATTCTTCCCTCCTTCCCTAAAGGGCAACAGGCCAGTGACTCTCTGGTGCTTCATTCGCTTGATGTTGGAAGGACGTTGCAGCGGTACCTCATGGTCACCAACCCCTTTTGCCTCTCTGATCGCCTCTTTGTGCTAATTGGAGAGTGCCGCAGGGGGGAGGCTGCTTCTAAGACCACAATCACTCGGTGGCTCAAACAGGCCATTGAGGCTATGTACATACTTCAGAACAAGCCTGTGCCCAGCAGGCTCAAGGCTTACTCTACTAGGGCTCAGGCTGCGACTTGGGCAGAGAGGGCGTGGATTGCCCCGCTAGATATATCTAGGGCTGCCACCTGGTCTTCGCTTTCTACCTTTGTCTGACATTATCGTCTGGACCTCCATGCTCGGGAAGCATCTTGGTTTGGAGCCAGCATTTTGGCTGCCGCCATATCTTTCCATCAGAGGGGACTTAGCTTTGGTACTCCCCACTTGTCTGGACTGTCCTAGCAGGATGTAGTAGAAGGAGAAATTTCACTTACTGTTAATTTCCTTTTCTGTATCCTTGCTAGACCAGTCCAGAACCCTGTCCGCTACTCTGCAATTTTCTGACTTGGCCATGTCGGTGCCTAAGAGCTCATTGGCGTGGCTGGCAGCTGGCCTGTCACTTCTTGTATAGATCTTGGTTCCTGCCGTGTCGACAGTTTGTTCCTTCCTGGGCTCTCTTCTCTGTCCTTGTTTTATAATGTAAGTTTGAATTGTGTTCGATGACTTCAGACCATTAGGTAGCTGCTCCTTAGGGCTACAGGTGATGTCATTACGCTTCTGCAATTTTCTCTGTCTCATCATCTGCTGACAGGGGGCCACAACCCACTTGTATGGACTGGTCTAGCAAGGATACAGGAAAGGAAATTAAGGAGAAATTTTACTTACTGTTATGTTATCCACCTCTCATTACACTAACAGATAGCTTTGGAAATACATTTGTTACCATCAGAGGCTGCTTTTGGCACATTTTGTCTTACTGAGAGGTGACGTGATAAGGATTAGGCAGGTGAGACTCCATTCTAGAACTGCACAGCCACTCATCCCAGTTTGAGAATAAGAGAGATCCCCTTTATGCACTAAGTATATGTGTCTCCTTTACCCACTGTAATGTTAATTCCAGGCCTTTAAGGTGCCTAACTTTGTCCGCTTAGGGATAATGGGGTAGCAGCTGAATATCATCGCTGCTCCGTTCTCCCTGATTGTTATCTTCCCTGAAACATCCCAGTGGTGGCACCCAAAGATTTCCTCAATAGATGCAAAGAATAAGGCAGGTCTCCTTTACACACCATAAAGCTGATTTAAGCCATAGGATGGGGCAAGTCTTCTATACACGCCACACATGCTGATTCCAGATTCAAGGGCAGGTCTTCTTTACGCACAACACACACTGACTCCAGCCTAAAGAAAGGACTGGTCTCCTTTAATTATTGAATTTCTCAACATTAAAACTATATATGAAAAGAAAAAATTACAAAAAAAAAAAAAAAAGGAGGGAGGGAGCGGATGAGCACTGGCAGGGGAATGCCAGCCTAAGGAACAGCAAAATATCTAAATAATTACCAATATAACCCTTCCCAAAATAACAAACCTAAATAATTTTTAATCTTTTGTTGGATAAGGCCAAGGGAGGTCAGGAAACCACTCTAACCACTCCAGATGACCACATCCATTTTATTAAAGTTTTCAAACCCTTAGCATAAAATACTTAGCTCTTTGTATCGATGAAAATGTATGCAGACCAACAACACAGTACTCCATGAATAAAACACGACGTGCACGTTTCAGAACCAAATCCTGTATCAAGTGCAATGCTCATTCATCTGTGTTAACTGTCAAAAAACGCCAAGTTTATAACTTGGATTTTGTCACCGGAAGAGGTATTCCTATTGGCCATCAACAGCCATCATTCAGAACAACAATCCAGTCAGCCTGCAGGGAAACCCCACATATCCAGGGGAACCTCAACTGCGTCATGTAAGAGATCAGTTATAGAGACTTGCCCATTTGATTTCTTTATTGAGACCACAAGGGGTCACAGTATTAAGTCGAAAAATCCAGGACTGTTCACTCTGTTGTAACAGGGCTATGCGATCACCTCCCCGAGGGTGAAAGGGGACGTGATCTATTATTAAGAACATAAGATATGCCATACTGGGTCAGACCAAGGTCCATCAAGCCCAGTATTCTGTTTCCAACAGTGGCCAATCTAGGTCATATGTACTTAGCAGTTTCCCCAAGGGACACAGGTTCCACAATGCTTGTATTGGTTCAAGCATTGATATCCTGGGTCCCTTCTTAATAATGGTTTATGGACCTTTCCTCCAGGAACTTGTCCAAACCTTTTTTAAACCCAGCTACACTAACAGCCTTTACTACATCCTCCGGTAACAAATTCCAGAGTTTGATTACACGTTGAGTGAAAAAATATTTTCTTTTATTAGTCTTAAATAGTTTACCCTGTAGCTTCATTGCATGTCCCCTAGTCTTTCTATATTCTGATAAGGTAAACAATCCATCTACGTTTACCTGTTCCACTCCGTTCATTAATTTATAGACTTCTATCATATCTCCCCTCAGCCGTCTCTTTTCCAGGTTAAAGAGCCCTAACCTTTTTTGCCTTTCTTCATAGGAGTATCCTTCCATCCCCTTTACCATTTTGGTGGCTCTTCTCTGAACCTTTTCTAAAATCGCTATATCCTTTTTAAGATACGGCGACCAGAAATGCCCACAATATTCAAGGTGTGGTCTCACCCTGGGACGATATAGAAACATTATAATATCTTTTGTTTTGTTTTCCATTCCTTTCCTTATCATACCTAGCATTCTATTTGCTCTCTTGGCCACTGCTGCACACTGGGCCGAGGGTTTTAACATGGTATCCACAATGACGCCTAAATCTTTTTCCTGGGTGGTGGTTCCTAATGTGGAACCTTGCATCGTGTAACCATAGTTTGGGTTGTTCTTCCCTAGGTGCATAATCTTGCACTTGTCCACATTAAATTTCATCTGCCATTTTGATGCCCAGTCTTCCAATTTATCAAGATCCTCTTGCAATTTTTCACAATCCTCTTGGGTTTTAACAACTTTAAATAGTTTTGTGTCATCTGCAAATTTGATAATCTCACTCGTTATTCCACTTTCCAGGTCATTTATGAATATGTCAAAAAGCAGCAGACCCAGCACAGATCCCTGGGGTACACCACTATTCACCTTTCTCCATTGGGAAAATTGGCCATTTAGCTTACCCTGTGCAATTCATCTGCATATATATATAGTTTACCCTGTGCAATTCAACTGCATATGTAGATAGTTTACCCTGTTCCCCAAGTTTTCCAACATTTCCTGTTCAATGTAATGACAAGACATTTGTTAGTGTCGGATTTTGCTTGTTCTATGTAAACCGCGCTGATCGAAAATAGTGCGGTATATAAGAAACGTAAATAAATAAATAAATACCCTCTGCTTTCTATCTTTTAACCAGGTCCTGATCCACAATAGTACACTGCCTCCTATCCCATGACTCTTTAGTTTTGCCAAAAGTCTCTCATGAGGGACCTTGTCAAAGGCTTTCTGAAAGTCCAGATACAATATCAACCGACTCACCTTTGTCCACCTGATTATTCACTCCTTCAAAAAAACATAACAGATTAGTAAGACAAGATCTTCCTTGTCTAAAGCCATGTTGGCTGTCTCCCATTAGGTCATGACTATCTACATGCTGAGTAATTTATTCTTTATGATGGTTTCTACCATTTTTCCCGGTACTGACGTCAGGCTCACCGGTCTGTAGTTTCCCGGATCACCCCTGGAACCCTTTTTAAAAATTGGTGTTACATTGGTGATCCTCCAATCTTCAGGTATTAGAGATGATTTTAATGATAGTTCACAGATTACTAATAGCAGGTCTGCAATCTCATATTTCAGTTCTTTCAACATCCTTGGATGTATACCATCCGGCCCAGGTGATTTGCTACTCTTCAGTTTATCTAATAGTTGTAATACATCTTCCCGATGTATCGATATTTCCTTCAATTCTTCCGCACCTTTAAATACAACTTCAGTCATGGGTAACATCCCTACATCTTCCTCAGTAAAGACCGAAGCAAAGAATTCATTCAGTCTCTCCGCTATCGCCTTATCGCCTCTTAGTGCTCCTTTAACCCCTTTATCATCTAATGGACCAACTGACTCTCTCACAGGTTTTTTGCTATGAATGTACTTGAAAAGGTCTTTACTTCGCGTTTTTGCTTCCGCAGCAAGCTTCTTCTCAAATTCTCTCTTTGCCTGCCTTATCAATGCCTTGCATTTGACTTGCCAGTGCTTGTGCTGTTTCCAGGTTTCGTCGTTTGGCTGTTTTTTCCATTTCCTTAAAGATGCTTTTTTGGCAACAACAGCCTCTCTGACCTCACCTTTAAACCATGCTGGCAGTTTTTTGGACTTCCTTCCACTTTTCTTAAAGCATGGAATACAGCTGGTCTGGGTTTCCAAGATAGTATTTTTCAAGAACAGCCAAGCCTGATGTACGTCTTTAACCTTTGCAACTGCTCCTTTTAGTTTTTTTTTTAAACTGTTTTCCTCATTTTATCATAGTCTCCCTTTCGAAAGTTAAAAGGTAGTACTGTGGATTTCCTTACTATCCCTCCTCCACTAATTAAATCAAAGGCAATCATGCTATGATCACTATTGCCAAGTGGCCCCAACAACCTTATCTCTTGCACTAGATCTGGTGTTCCACTAAGGACTAGGTCTAATTTGGCTTCCCCTCTGGTCAGTTCATGAACCAGCTGCTCCAAGAAGCAGTTATTTATTTCATCTAGGAACTTTATCTCCCTAGCATGTTCTGACGTGACACTGACCCAGTCGATACCGGGGTAGTTGAAATCACCCATTATTATTACTGCGCTGTAACTTTTGTTAGCTTCCTTGATTTCTTTGAACATTTCATCATCCATTTGGTCATTCTGGCCAGGCGGTCGATAGTACACCCCCACTGCCATCGCCTTCCCCCTTTTACATGGAATTTCAATCCATATAGATTCTACAGCAGATTTTGTTTCCTGCAAAACTTTAATCCTTTCTGACTCAATGCCCTCTCTAACATAGAGAGCAACCCCTCCACCAATTTGATCAGCTCTATCATTACGATATAGTTTGTACCCAGGTATCACAGTGTCCCACTGGTTGTCCTCCTTCCACCATGTCTCTGATATTCCAATTATATCTAACCTTTCATTTAGTGCTATATATTCTAACTCTCCCATCTTATTTTTTAGACTTCTAGGATTTGCATACAAGCATTTTAGAGAATGTATTTTATTCATATTAATTTGGCTATTGTTAGACATGGGTAATTTGGGATCTTTAAGCTCTGTCTGCTCCATACTTGAGGGTATTTGGGCTAGTTTACTCTGTTGTGGAACCTCTCTGCTTTTGGTAGTATCCTTCAAAGATACATTCTTCCGAACCATTGTCCAATGCAGATGTGAAAATTCATGTTTTTGTTGCAGGCAATGTTCGACTATTAGCAGAGGACATTTGGTTACGGACCCGGGAGGCATGCTCTCCCAATCGGGTTCTCATACTTCGAGATGTCCGTCCAACATACAGCAGGGGACAAGGGCACTGCAAAAGATATACCACATAAGACGATCCACAATCTGTATTCCATCTACGGTAAAAAGTTTGCCCTGTCCCCGGATGACGCCATTCCGTTCCTTGAAGAGTTGAAGTACAGTACGCATAATCACCACAACAGATATGTCCAGTTAACTGTGTAGGGAGTGAGGAAGGTCGGTCTGATAAAGGGGTAGATCGGACCACCAAATCCCAAAGCCCCTCGGGTAAATGCTATACATATGGGCTTATTAAAACAAGGTTGTAGCCCCAACATATGCCAATGTTTCCTCAATAATTTAACAACCTCAGAACTCAAGGTAGTAAAAGGCAAGACGCCCACTATTGCCTCAGAAGTGTCAGTCGTACATCCTTCTCTAGGGACTTCAGTAACCAAGTACGACGAACGTGTAATGCTCGAAGATAGGCTGCGCGAAATACTTTTTGAGGGTATCCACGCTGTACCAACCGAGTACATAAATCTTTAGCATTATACCGGAAGTCTCCCACCGAGGAGCAAAGGCGCTAAAGGCATAAGAACTGTCCAAAAGGCAAACTGCTATGTAATGGCCCAGGATGAAAACTTTTATAATATAACAGGCTATTACACTGAACATTTTTCCGAAACAACGTTGTACTAAATCCCTCATTCTCTTTAATAACACAGGTACACTACCAAAAAACTGCCTCCAGTTTTGCAACTGATTCCTATAGATTTTGGGGTGCTGAATCCAGGAAAAATAGCCAAAATGTTCCATCACGTCACGTTTTCTTGCAAAATTAGATTTCTTACCCATATAAGGAATGTTCACATAATTTCTTTTTAGCCGACTGCAGTTTATTTTCTTGGCCCAAAGTAGAGGTTGTAATGGTTAACTAACTAGAAACACTCCCTCATGATATTTTAGAGTGTTTTGTATTCATTTTATACATTAACAGGACAATTGGGAGGCGGGGGGCTAAATCCAGTACTCTCGCTGGCACAAGTTCTTTCCTGTTCGCCTCGCCTCGTTCGCTCGCTCGCTCAAACACGGTGGTTGCGACATGAACGTTCCTGTCAAATTTCAGTTTCTTGCAAGTTCATTATTACCTTTTGTTTGCTCAGTCGTATTCCAGCTTTATTCCGAAGTGGTTCACTACAGTTGTAGTTTGCAGTGCTGTGTATTTGTGATGGCTCACAGAGCCAGAGGTTGCGTCAACTCTCCGGACAGTTTTTGTTTTATTTGTGGGGAATATACCGTGAAAAAGCGGCAGAGGAACATTTCTGCATTTATTAAAAAAGTATATTTCGCCTATTTCAGTTTGAAGTTAGGCGATCAAGACAAACCGTGGGCTCCTCACAAAGTGTGCAAGACATGTGAGGAAGATCTACGCTTATGGATGAAAGGTAAAAAACAAGCATTTCGTTTCGGAATACCTATGATGTGGTGTGAACAAAGAGACCACAGCAGTGACTGCTATTTTTGCTCTTGCATTGTGAAGGGATACAACTTAAAAAATAAGAACGTAATAAGTTACCCCAACCTTCCCTCAGCAATTAGGCCTATGCCTCATAGCAACGAAGTACCTGTGCCTGAACCACCAAAATCTTTGGATCATATTTGTGTGGACGGTTCTGATCATGATGAGACTCATCAGATGGCTTTTCCCGATGAGTCCAGTACTTCCGAGTTTGAAACTGAACCAGATCCGAAACCTGAACTTTTCTCTCAAGCTGAATTGAATGATTTAGTCCGGGATTTAGGACTCCCAAAAGATGCTGCCCAACTGCTAGGTTCTCGGCTTAAACAGAAAAATCTATTGTCACCAGGAACAACTTTTTATTGGTACCGCAGCAACCGCGAGACACAATTTTTGAAGTATTTCAGCAAAGAGGAAGATTTGGTATTTTGCAACGATATATACGGAGTGATGGAAAAGTTTAAACTCAAGTATGATCCTGCTGAATGGCGGCTGTTCATTGATTCGTCTAAAGACAGCATAAAAGGTGTTCTTCTTCATAATGGCAACACATTCGCTTCAGTTCCTATTGCTCACTCTGTTATTCTCCAAGAAAAATACGAGAATTTGGCCCTGATTCTTCAGAAGATTCGTTATGATGAGCATAAGTGGATGATTTGTGGAGACTTTAAAATTCTATCCATGCTATTAGGGCAGCAATACGATTTCACCAAATATCCCTGCTTCCTTTGCTTGTGGGATAGCCGGGCCCACGACCTACACTGGGGGAAAAAAGACTGGCCAATTCGGGAGTATTTGAGACCCGGTGAGAAAAATGTTCTTCATGAGAGCTTGGTACCTCGTGATAAAATTCTATTACCACCTCTCCACATTAAGTTGGGTCTCATTAAGCAATTCATCAAGTCCCTTCCAAAAGATGGTGAGTGCTTTCGGTACCTTTGCTCAAAGTTCCCCCGACTTTCTGAAGCAAAGCTAAAGGAAGGAGTGTTCGTTGGCCCTGATATAAGGAAACTCATTTCAGATGGAGCATTCGCTGAAACGATGTCTGAGAAGGAAAAAGAAGCCTGGGATTCCTTCAAGGATGTTCTCAAATTCTTGGGGAACAGGCGGGATGAGAACTATAAGGATATTGTTGCCAGGATGCTCAATGCCTTCAAAGAACAAGGCTGTAACATGAGCCTGAAAGTCCATTTCTTGCACTCCCATGTGAACTACTTTCCCGAAAACTTGGGGGCGTACAGTGAAGAACAAGGTGAAAGGTTTCACCAGGACATCAAGGACGCAGAGAGAAGGTACCAAGGAAGATGGAACACCACTATGATGGCTGATTTCTGCTGGTTGCTGCTGCGGGAAACCCCAGATGAAAAATACGCCAAGCAGCGCACCAAGAGAAGCATTCGGGGGAAGAAGAAACGGGCCCACCAGGAGATTGATTGACCCAAGAATGACTTTAAAATCTAAACTGTGTTGACAAATATCGTGTTTTTACTAAACTTTGAAATAAAACTTTGCTAGTTATTACCACAGTGTCGGATCTCATTTATTAGAATTTTATTTTCACACCATCGGGTGTTTGTCTTCATGTATTGCAATGGTGCGGTTTGCGTTTTCTATTCTTACATACATACCTGTACAACATTTTTTGCACATTGCTTTGCTTTGTGTCTAACCTCGCTCTTATATGCTCAATGTTTGTGCACATGTATGTGGCTGTTTTAAGTGCAGACAATTTTGCTACCATCACAGTGTGTTTTGTTGACATTACTCTATTCTTATGTGCTGCCTTGTTACAATTTTCTTTATTCTTATTTGAATAACTACTAAACAATTAGTATAAAGAATTCATCCAAGAAACTTTTATCTCGATCGCACTCAATCTGAAACGTTCACCTCAAACTGCTAACCCAATGTAGCAAAAATTCTGTACGTGATGGAGCAAACTGGTTACCAGATTTGGATTCAGCGCACCAAAAAACGTAAAAATCAATCGAAACATTAGAGGCAGTTTAAAAAAAATTTTTTTTAGTGTACCTGTGTAATTATCATATCAAGAAATTCAATATGATTTTCAGCAATATGTGCCGTAAAGGTCAAATTAGGTTTTCGATTATTAAGCCAGGAGAGGAATTCTTCCAAATCCAGACGGTTCCCATTCCATAGAAAAAATATATCATCCAGAAAGTGTTTCCAAAATATGATATGCTCAAAATAGGCTGAATTATATTAAATTTGTTCTTCGAAATCAGCCATATAAAGGGTAGCAATCGATGGTGCCGCTGATGCCCCCATAGCAATACCAAATATCTGTTGATACAACCTGCCTTCTGACAAAAAATAGTTTCGTTTCAAAACCAAGCCCATCAGATCCAAAAGGAAATGGCGTGGGAGTCGTTAGGGGGCAAATTGAAAAAGATGTTGTAACAGATCCATAGCTTCATCCTGATTTATATTGGTGTATAGTGCTGTAACATCAAGGGTCACCAACATCAATCCATGAACTGGGGGCATTACAGTTGCAAGCTGTTGCATAAAATGGGTTGAATCACACACATAAGATTTAACAAGAACTGCCTCCTTTTGCAAAAAAAACATTGCAAAACTGTGATAACGGTTCAAACACAGACCCTCTACATGATACAATTGGTCTACCCGGAGGAGATACCAAGGATTTATGGATCTTAGGGACCATATATAGCACAGGTACCTTAGGATGTGCCACAATCAAAAATCTTTTCTCACTATTAGTCACCCATCCCCTCTCAACTCCCACATCAACTAGAGATTTTATCTCATGTTGAAGTTCCAAGGTAGGATTGCCATCTAAAGGCTTGTATGTCTGCAAATCTGACAAATGTGATTGAAGCACCCGTAAATAATCGGAGGTAGATTGTAAAACAATAGCACCACCTTTATCCGCTTTCCGGATAGTGATAGATGCATCCTTCCGCAATTGTTGTATAGAGGACCAGCCCTGCTTATTCAAATTGACCCAAATTTTCATTTTCTCTTTTTGTTTTTCTAAAATAGATAGATCATGGAGTACCAGACTCTGAACTGAGGCTATTAGAGGATCAGGCAATCCGGGTGGAATCCATGCAGATTTGGGCATCACTACAGACTCATCAGGCAACACCACTTTACCCAAAAAATAATGAGTTATTGACAATGCCGGACAAACTTATGAATAAAGAGTCACATTGTAAATGGATCATAATGGTTCATGGGAACAAAGAATAGACCTAAATCCAATAAGCTCTCATGGGCTGCTGGTAATTCCCGTCCACTGAGATTCACTACTATAGATTGTTTTGGCGTCGGGATCTCTGGCGTGTCACCGGGGGGTCCCAATCGTCCATCTGATATTCACGCCGGGCTCGCTGGCCCCGAGTCGAACCCCACTGAAAAACCTGAGGCTTCTTCTTCGTGGGGGCAAATGCACCAGATGAACCATCACTATCATCCGTGTCTTCCAAAGAATAACGTTACACGTTTTTGATTAGACTCATCCCCCTGCTTATACATCCAGTAATACACCTTCTCAGCCTCATAATCATTTTTATCTCTAGTGAATTTCTTCATTTTATAGGCCTTCAAATACTCATAAAAGCCTTTAATTGGTCGGTCCATATCATCCATTTTTACACGAAACGAATCCTCATCAAAAGCGTTCTTCACAGTAAGTTTAGCTTCATCTATTAGTTTAGCCACTACCTCTTCCTCAGCTGCCGTCCTTTCCAGAATAAGTGCAATAAGATCAAAACTACACTTGTTAGATATACAATTCCATTTTAGGACAAACTCCGTATCCGTAACAAACATCTTAGGGGCTCGTGTCATTCGAAGACCCCTAGGGATGATGCGTGTTTTCAAATACTGAGCCATTGACGCTCCATGAAGCTGAATCTGAATAAGCCACTAACGTAAAGCTTTAAGATCAATAATTGACTGGCCCCCATCATCAAATTTATCCAAACTATCAAATAACAAGGAACGGAATGGCGTCATCCGGGGATGGGGCGAACCTTTTACCGTAGATGGAATACAGATTGTGGATCGTCTTATGTGGTATATCTTTTGCAGTGCCCTTGTCCCCTGCTGTATGTTGGACAGACATCTCGAAGTATGAGAACCCGATTGGGGGAGCATGCCTCCCGGGTCCGTAACCAAGTGTCCTCTGCTGCAATTGTCGAACATTGCCTGCAACAAAAACATGAATTTTCACATCTGCATTGGACAATAATAGATCACGTCCCCTTTCACCCTCGGGGAGGTGATCGCATAGCCCTGTTACAACGGAGTGAACAGTTCTGGATTTTTCGACTTAATACTGTGACCCCTTGTGGTCTCAATAAAGAAATCGAATGGGCAAGTCTCTATAACTGATCTCTTCCATGACGCAGTTGGGGTTCTCCTGGATATGTGGGGTTTCCCTGCAGGCTGATTGGATTGTTGTTCTGAATGATGGCTGTTGATGGCCAATAGGAATATCTCTTCCGGTGACAAAATCCGAGTTATAAACTCGGCATTTTTTGGCAGTTAACACAGAGGAATGAGCATTGCACTTGATACAGGATTTGGTTCCGAAACGTGCACGTCGTGTTTTATTCATGGAAGACTGTGTTGTTGGTCTGCATATATTTTCATCGATACAAAGAGCTAAGTTTTTTATGCTAAGGGTTTGAAAACTTTAATAAAATGGATGTGGTCATCTGGAGTGGTTAGAGTGGTTTCCTAACCTCCCTTGGCCTTATCCGACAAAAGATTAAAAATTATTTAGGTTTGTTATTTTGGGAAGGATTATATTGGTAATTATTTAGATATTTCGCATTTACTGTTATTACTGATAGCTGGGGTTTGATTTATAGAGCCTAAAGAAAAGGGCAGCTTTTTATACAGTGCACGGTGATGAAAGGGCAGGTATCCTTTATAAACCTTCAAACGCTGACTACAGCAGCGGTTCTCAACCTGTGGGTCGTGACCCCCACAGGGGTCGCCACAGGATTTAGCGGGGGTCACCTCACTCCACCAAATTAAAATTTTTTTTAAAAGCGCACAATTTACTGCTGCTACCGAGTCCACTTTTCAGCAGTGGCAAACTCACCAACTCCAATCTTCTGCAGCCTTGGCTCCCTACCTTCTAGGGAACCATGGCTGAGCCTGTGAAACAGTTGCAGAGCCCTTCCTGTCTCTCGACGGGCTCCATGCAGCATTGTCCCGCCTCCAAAGGAAGTGGTAAACAACTTCCTTTGGAGGCGGGACAGTGCTGTACAAAGCCCGACGAGAGACGGGAAGGCTCCTCAATGGCTTCACAGGCACAGCCGCGGTTCCCTAAGAGACAGGGAGCCATGGCTGCAGAAGAACAGGGCAATAGCAGGCAGACAGGGAGAGGGGAGGAGGGGGCAGGGAACACGCAATGGGACTGACAGGAAGGGAGAGGGGGCTGACATGGACAGAGGGGGCCTGTCATGGAGGGAAGGAGGCTGACATGGACAGCGGGGGGGCTGACATGGAGGGAGGGGGGTCTGACATGGACAAAGAGGAGAGATGGGGACATACTAGACAGGATAAATGCTGGACAGAGGGGAGAGACAGTGCGGGTTAGGATTATAATGGGCAGATGGGGGGGGCTAGGACTGGTAATGGGTTGATTAGGGAAGGCTAGGACTGGGAATGGACTGATCAAGGGGGGGTTGGGATTGGCAATGGACTGATGGGGGGCTAGCATTGGAAATGAGCTGATTGGTGAGGTTAGGACTGGAAATGGGCTGATGGGGGGGGGGGGTAAGACTGGTAATGGGCTGATGGGGGGGGGGGGGTAGGACTGGTAATGGTAAGATAAGGGGAGCCTAGCAATGGTAATGGGGTTGAGGGGGGACTCGGATTATAATGGGCCGATGGGGGGGGCTAGGACTGGTAATGGGTTGATTAGGGAAGGCTAGGACTGGGAATGGACTGATCAAGGGGGGGGGGTTGGGACTGGTAATGGGCTGATAGGCAGATAGGACTGCTAATGGACTGATGGGGGCTAGCATTGGAAATGAGCTGATCGGGGAGGTTAGGACTGGAAATGGGCTGATGGGGGGGGGGGGGTAGGACTGGTAATGGGCTGATTAGGGGAGCCTAGCACTGGTGATGGGGTTGAGGGGGGGGGACTAGCACTGTAAATGAGCTGATTATGGGAGGCTAGGACTGGTGATGGGGTGGGGTAGAACTGGTAATTAACTGATGGGAGGCTAGCGTTGGAAATGAGCTGATTGGGGGGGGGCTATGACTGGAAATGGGCTGATTAGTGGAGGCTAGGACTGGTAATGAGCTGATGGGGGGGGTAAGACTGGTATTGGGCTGATTAGGGGAGGCTAGCACTGGTAATGGGGTTGAGGGGGGACTAGCACTGGAAGTGAGCTGATTGGGGGGCTTCGACTGTGAATGGGCTGATGGGGAGGATAGAGCTGCTGGCCTTGGAAGAAAACTGGGGGCTAGGGCTACAAATGGGCTGATGCGAGGGGATGGGAGAATGGGACTGGAAGTGAGTGGATGCTGAGAGGGGCTGCCATGGTATTTGGACAAGAAGGAGCTGGATAGTGGGGAAGGAGGGGGACTGGAAGGGAATGGACGCCAGTGGCAGTCATGGGAATGCAAGTTGACATTGGAAGGTACTGGGAGTGAGGACTGGAAAGGGACTGATACTGGGGAGGGTTATTGGGACTGGAACATAAGATATGCCATACTGGGTCAGACCAAGGTCCATCAAGCCCAGTATCCTGTTTCCAACAGTGGCCAATCTAGGTCATACGTACCTAGCAGTATCCCCAAAAGACACAGGTTCCACAATGCTTGACCCAATACATAAATCCACCACAAAATACATAAATCCACCAAAATGAATATATATATATAACAGAGGAGAGCTCAAAATACTTCAGGCACAGAAATTTCAATGTGTTCCAATTAAATTTAGTTTTCTGCATTTTTATTTTTTGCTATTGGACTCAAAGATATTCAGCAGCACTAACTGTGTTAATGCCGCTGAATATCCCTGTTACTGTGATTAACCCTATTAGCAGATCTGTTAACCATGTTAAGTGCTCTGAATATTGGCCCCACTAACTCCAGCCTGAGAAAGGGCAGGTCTCCTTCATGCAGGGCCGTACCGAGTGAAGCTCGCGCCCTGGCGCGCCCCCTCCCCTTCTCCCCGTGGCGGGAGAGAAGAGGCGCGCCCGATGTGCAAGTTGCTGGCATGCTAAGCAGATCTGTCCCTCCCTGCTCAGGCTTAGCATTCCGGTGAGAAGGCTTAAGGGGCACATTTTAGCTGTCCTGCCCTTGCCTGCCGCCGCAGAGAGAAGAAAAAGTGGCGGAAACAGGCAACGGCAGACAGCTAAAATGCGCCCCTTAAGCCTTTGCGCCCTGTGCGGCTGCACCACTCACACAGGGCTAGGTACGGTCCTGCCTTCATGCACTGCACACACTGATGCCAGTCTGAGGAAAGACAGGTCTCCTTTACACCCTGCCCATGCTGTACACAATGCACATCCTGAAGAAATGGCCGATCTCCTCTATGGATTACCCACATTGGGGGCAGTATTCAGCGGCAGTGGCTAACAGTTTCAGCAGCTAGCTGTCGTCACTGAAACATAAACCCAGCTATGCAATACTGGGGTCACATCCGGGCCCTGGCATTGAATATCTGGGGTGCCCAGATTGCCAGAAAGCTAACTGGGCAGTGATGATATTCATCCACTGCCTGGTTAGTTTCTACAGTGAACATTAGGCCAGCCTTGCTGCATCTTTCCTCGCTTTGTCATAACTGGGCAATAGCAATATTGAGTCGCTGCCTGGTTATGACCAGATACTGTCCCCGGAACGCCCCAATGCTAACCAGTTAGCTTTGGGGTGTGCAATGGTGGTACCTGGCAACTGCAGCCTGAAGAAATGGCCTATCTCCTTTACAAATTACACACCTGAGGCAAGGGCACATCTCCTTTATACACCATACACACTAACTACAGACTGAGGAAGGGGCAGGTCTCCACACATGCTGATTTCTGCCCGAGGACGAGACAGGTCTGTTGTGCATTCTAAAGATGTTCTGGTCCATATTCAGCCACTGTGGGTGGTGATAAAAGAAAAAAAAGAAAGCACCAGATATCTGGCTATTCAGCGCCATTGTCCAAATAGTGGCAGGTGCTTAATACCAGACAGCGCAGTGACTGGCAGCATATTCCAAGTAGTGCGCTGAATAAGTGTATTTGCTTACCTGTAATAGGGTTCTCCTTAGAGAGCCATAGAATGCAGCCACATTCTATGATGGAGTGATCTGACGAATCCATTGTGCTGGAGCTCTCGTCAACCTCGAGAAGTTTTTTGAGGCGTCCCCTGAGCATGCTGGGCTATTTCTGCATCTGGCAGGGCTCCTCCTTCCTTCAGACTGTATCTCAGCTAGCAGAAGTGTCCATGGAGAGGAAGGAGGTCAGAAAGTGGCTGCATTTCCCTGCTGTCTATGGAGAAACTTCATTGTAGGTAAGCAGGGGAAATGCAGGCACAATGTATGCAGGGCAGGCAATAGCATTAGACAAACTAGGCATTTGCCTAGAGTGCCAATAGTGCAAGGGCAGCCCGCTGCCGCCCCTCTCCAGTATCAGCAGCAGCAATGACTTGAAACGTCACCACAGCACTTGCCAAAATCTCCAGCGCTGTTTGCATGGGGAAGGAAGTGGCTGGAAGTCAGTAGATGGTGCCATTGTAGACAGAACTATTTAAAAAAAAAAAACTGCTGATGAAATGGCTGCTTATACAAGGACAGAGTTGGCCTGTGGTAGTGAGAGGACTGGTCAGCAACCTGTGAGGAGAACTACACAGTGGACACTTGTCTTTAATCTGGGAGACTATGGGTGTGCTGAATAGCTGCAGATGCCCCGGCTGCATGCCCAAATGGGGGCACTCCAGGGGTAGCAGCGATATTAATCCAGTTATCACAAAGAGGTGAAAGCCAGGCGCAGCAAAGGCTGGCCTAACTTTCACAACTGAAAGTAACCGCTGCCTAGTTAGCTATTTCGCTATTCAGGCAACCCGGATATTCAGTGCTGGGGCTTGGATATGGCCCTGGCATTGAATATCCAGCTCTAATGTTCAGTGGTGGTGGATAGTTGCTTTAACAGCACTAGCTGGCCCTGCTGAATATCATAGAAACATAGAAACATGATGACAGAAAAAGACCACATGGCTTATTTAGTCTGCCCTTCCGTATCATCCACTACAACAGTCCCCATTTTTTCCTTTAGAGAGCCTCTGGGGCTCATTCCATTGGAGACATACAGCCCTTTGTACGTCTGGTCTGAGCTGGACGTAAAGAGGGGTTCACAATTCTGATTCGGCGGGGTACGTCTAGCCCCATGGGATCAGAATTGCGAACAGGCCAGATCAGGACCGCGATTCAGCCTGGCCTGCACATACAGGCCTGTCCCCGGTAGGGTTGCCAACTTTTTCACCGAGAAAAACCCGACACCTGTGGCTCGCCATGCTCCACCCATTCTCCTCCCCCAGTCCCGCCCCTGCCCCGCCCCCAGCCCCACCCACAAAAATTACCGAGGATTCACTCACACCCCCCTCAGTGCTGGTTCACTCACTCGCCCCCCCCTCCCTGCTGGTTCACTCACTCACCCCCTCCCCTGCTGGTTCACTCACACCACCCCTCCCCTCCCCTCCCTGCTGGTTCACTTACCCACCCCCGTGTCACTCACTCACCCCCCCCTTGCTGGTTCACTCACACCATCACCCCCCCTCCCCTGCTGGTTCACTCACACCAACCCCGCTCCCCTGCTGGTTCACACCAACCCCCCTCCTGTGGCAGGTGAAGGCCTGTGATCCACGGTGTCTGACATAAGCAGGCCAGCATAGCTAGCTTGACCTGTAAATGAGGCCTGTGGAGAGGCATATAGGATTGCACATCCCCCAATATGCTGCTATTGTAAGATAGAACTCAGTAGAAGTATTGAATTAGCTTAGGTAAGCAGAACTGAAAGATGGAAAAATACAGAAAAACATGTTTAAAAGTTACTGATAAGAAAAAGTACATCTGCAAAGAAATAATTGGGAGTGCTGACAGATGAGTTGCAGAGCCCTGCTCCTCTGCATGCACAAATTGGCTCTATGGCCTTGAGAGTGTGAAAGTAACAAGTTGATGAACTGACCATTGTAATTGGGACTAGAAGGGGGGTATGCAGGTGTCATGCCCACTGAAGGGACATAATTGGATAAACTTATCAGTACCGGGACCAATGGAAGAGGTACGGGAGGTTACCGGGACCAATGAAATGTTTTTCTATACCTAGAATGGAACAGAAGTCTATAAAAGTTGTTGTAATGCTAGAAAACTTTGCTCAGCCATTTTGAAATTGACTGGTTCGAGACTTGTGCACAAATAAATGATTTGGACCTTCTGAACAGATTCCTGGTATCATTGAGGGAGGAGTAGCCTAGTGGTTGGGGCAAGGTACTTCAGGCCGGAAGGTCGGGAGTTCAAATCCCACTAGAGGACAGGAACCTTGGGCCGGAAGGACTGGGGTTTCTAGTCCCACAGATGCTCCTTGTGGTCTTGGGCAAGCCACTTAACCCTCCATTGCCCATGTTCCCTGTAAGTATTAGTGTATGTGTCTCATATCCCTGTGTGTTAAATGTATCCCCCAAATTGTGTTGTGACCGCTTTGATTGAAGGATAAGGCGGTATACAAAACTGTCTAAATAAATAAATTGGTTTGTCTGCGCTTTGCTGCTACATATTCTTGGTGCGTTGGCCGGGAAGTTGTGGAATCAAAGTGTATATAGGGCAATATACCACGACTTTCCGCCTCTATAGGCTTGGTCCTGCCGGGATCGCGCCCTTCCGACGAGGGCTGCTCCCTGGCGCCACCGGTCCCTTGTATCGGAGGGAGCTGGTCGGACCTCGGCGGGTGCCGGGCCCGGCTGGAGCCAACGCCTCGAACCCGAGTGAGGGGAGTCCGAGGTCCAACTCATGCGCCTGCTTGGGAAGTTTGAGGACCGGATCCGGTGAGTATAGTTTTGATTTGGTGTCTAGACAGAAATAGAAAGAGCAGTACTGCCATTGGAACTTGGAATTTGTAATCTCGAGATATTGGGAATTGGTAAGAGAGCTTGATCACCTCTCAAGGAAGGGCCGAGTAACCCCGCATGGGAATTCGCCGGGTGAAACCCCCATCCTTTTTGTAATTGGGAAAAAGACTAGTCAGAATAGATAGAAACGAATGCATTCTGGGATACGTTGCTAGTATGATTGTGTGAACGAAGTGTGAATGAGAGGTCTGGCAGCACGGACCAAGTGAAGGCGGACCCCTGAGTAGCGCATTTCCTGACCGGGCGACCGCGTTCAGGTCGCGAAAAGGGGGAAGCGATTGTCGTCTTGTCTTGTTATTTGTATTCCCTATACGTTTCCAGGACCGTGAGGACCCCTTACCCACGGTCCGCCCTCCTTTTCCCTTCTGTCTGTTGTTGCGCGCACACATCGAAATGGGAGGGGCGGGGTCTACTAGAAACACTCCATTAGAATGTATGATCGCACATTTTAAAGAGGGATATTCAGGAGATTATGGTATTAAAATGACAGCAGCCCGTTTGCAGATTTTGTGTACTAGGGAGTGGCCCGATCTAGACCCCATCTGGCCCCGAGAGGGAACGTTCAATGTAGAGATTATTCAGTCAATACACCGTAGAGTGCGGATAGCGCACCCCGATCAGTACCCCTATATAGATTCCTGGTTAAGTATTTGTGAGGATCCGCCCCCCTGGGCGCAGCGCTGTTATGAGGAACAGTGCAGAATAATGTTAGCAAAAACAGATTCTAGACAGAAAACGGAACAGCCTAAAATGAAAGAGCAGGATAAGAAAGCCAGAAAGAAGCCCATCCTGGTAGATCCTGATTCCCCAGAAATAATTCTCAGACAGCCCCGAACCCCAGGTCCAATAAGAGTAGCCCGGCGTCCTGCCCCAGAACCCCAGCGACGGCCGGAGCGGGACCCAACCCCTGATCCACCTCCCGGAGGGGAGGAAGAGGAAGAATTAGCTGAAAGAGAAGAGGATGACATAAAAAGTGAGCCAGAAGCGGAGGTAGAAGAAGGAGAAAAAGAGAATGCCCCAGACGAGGAGGACAGTGTACAAGTGATTGCTAGTACTAGTAAACTAGCAAAAGACAAACCCAAAGCAAAACCTGTTGAGAAAAAGAAAGTGACCCCTTCGAAGACAATTACAACAATAACCCTTAGATCCCAAAAGACACCTACGGCAGCCAAAATGTTTCCCTTACGGCAAGTTCCGGGGGTGCCCGTAAAGAATGATAATGATGAAGTGGTAGCGGGACCCCTAACTTATGTGTATATCCCTTTCTCTACAACTGATTTATTAAATTGGAGGTCGCATTATGCCTCCTATACTAGTAAGCCCCAGGAGCTGACAGAATTAGTAACTACTATTATGGAAACTCACCAACCCACTTGGCCAGATTGCCGCCAGCTCCTGACCACCCTATTCACGACAGAAGAACGAGCAAGAATTAGAAAAGCAGCTATTGAGTGGATGGCAGATAACCCTGTAGCTCCGAGACAGGGGCAGAATATAATAGACCGTCGGGAAGCAGCTCAGAGAGAATTCCCGAATGAAGACCCCCAATGGGATCCAAATACAGATGAAGGATCCACAGCCCTAGCCCGTTTTCGCCAAGGCTTTTTACAAGGCCTGAAAAGGGGGGGCCAAAAAGCTATGAACCTTTCCAAAGTTGCAGGAGTTATCCAAGGGATAGATGAGAGCCCAGCAGATTTTCATGAAAGATTAACTGAAGCATACAGAATGTATACTCTCTATGATCCCGAGGCACCAGGAAGTTTATGTATGGTGAATTCTGCTTTTGTAAACCAGTCTCAACCAGACATTAGACGTAAATTACAGAAATTAGAAGGGTTTGCGGGCATGAATGCAACACAGTTATTGGAAGTCGCTCATAAAGTGTATGTGAATCGTGATACTGAAAGACAGAGAGAATGTGATAGAAAGATGAAGAAGAAAGCTGATTTTTTGGCTGCGGCCATAGTTGAACAGAAAAGGGGAGGTGTCCCTAGTCGAAGGAGCAGAGGAAGAGGGCGGGGTCAAGGCGGAGGCCGGACCCAGAAGCTAGGCGTGAACCAATGCGCCTACTGTAGAGAGGAAGGACATTGGAGAGATACGTGCCCGCAACTCGAAGACGCCCAGCAAGATGACGACAGCAGTCATCAGTGGCGAGAAGAAAGACGAGGCTATCCCCGAAACCGAGGAGGAGCCAATCGAGAACAATTCCAGCGAGAAAGAGGAGGAGGAGCCATTCAAGCATTGGCCACACCGGTCAATGATGAGAATGACGTGGATTAGGACAGACCGGGCTCCCAGTTTGCTTTAGGTCTCCAGGAGCCTATGGTCGGAATACAAATAGGAGACCAAATTATGGACTTTATGGTTGATACTGGAGCACAACATTCAGTAATAGACAAAAAGATAGCCCCATTTTCTACAAAAGCAGTCACCATTATAGGAGCAACCGGTGCCAAAGCTACAAAGTCTTTTCTTCAGAATCGTATATGCAGTCTAGGAGGACAGCAAATAACTCATCAATTCCTTTATATGCCCGAATGTCCAGTGCCACTACTGGGACGAGATATGTTAGCCAAGCTTCAAGCACAAATATCCTTCTCTGAACAAGGAGAAATGCAAATGACAGTAAAATCCCAAGCCAAACCAGCAGGAATAATGCTGCTGACAGTTCCCCGAGAAGAAGAATGGAGG
Organism: Ichthyophis bannanicus; assembly: GCA_033557465.1. NCBI lineage: Eukaryota > Metazoa > Chordata > Amphibia > Gymnophiona > Ichthyophiidae > Ichthyophis > Ichthyophis bannanicus. Next base: position 68,196,381 of record CM066039.1, on the reverse strand, counting down.
TATTACATCGATGACTCCATCCAAGACACCTATTTTGAACAAACTTTGAAAAGTATTGATGCACCACCTGGAGTATGGGCAGAAGGCAGTCCCCCAGGCCTAGCCAAGCATATAGCTCCAGTGATTGTAACCCTCAAGCCTAGTGCTACACCAGTGCACGTCAAACAGTACCCTCCAGCAAGAGCCGCAATTGAAGGCATTCATCGCCACCTACAAAGATTGCTCGAGTATGGCCTACTAAAAGTATGTCAATCCCCATGGAACACTCCACTTTTGCCAGTAAAGAAACCTGGGACAGATGACTACCGCCCAGTGCAAGATTTAAGAAGAGTAAATGATGCAGTTGAAACTATACATCCAGTTGTACCCAATCCTTACACTCTTCTAGGACTGATACCTGCTGAAGCTACCCATTTCACTGTACTGGATTTAAAAGATGCATTCTTTTGCATAAGACTAGCCCCTATAAGTCAAATATTGTTTGCATTTGAATGGCAGGACCCCATCTCTGGAAGAGGGGGCCAGCTCACCTGGACAAGATTACCCCAAGGATTCAAGAATTCGCCTACCATCTTTAGTGCTGCACTGAATCAAGACCTTTCAAGCTATCCAGTAGCCCCGGGGAAGAGAGTGCTTCTCCAATACGTGGATGATCTGTTGATAGCTGCCATATCAGAAAGTGAATGCATACTAGCCACCAAAGACCTCTTGCAGTTACTAGATGAAGCTGGATACAAAGTTTCCAGAGCCAAAGCACAGCTATGCCAAAAAGAAGTGAAATACTTGGGTTTTCGTATTACCCAAGGAAGCAGAAGATTAGGCAGAGAAAGAAAAGAAGCAGTATGCAGAATTCCAACTCCAACAACCAGAAAGCAAGTCAGAGCCTTTCTGGGAGCGGCAGGATATTGCCGAATCTGGATACCTAACTTTGCCCAAATTGCCAAACCACTGTATGAAGCCACAAAAGGAGAAGAGAAGTCACCACTGGAGTGGGGACTTGAGCAGGATACAGCCTTCAAGACGTTAAAGGAAGAATTGATGTCATCACCAGCACTTGGACTACCAGATGTCCACAAACCTTTCCACTTGTTTGTACATGAAGCACAGGGAAATGCCTTAGGCATGTTGACTCAGAAATTGGGAAATTGGGAGCGACCTGTAGCATACCTATCGAAACAATTGGACCCGGTGGCCAAAGGATGGCCACCATGCCTGAGAGCAGTTGCAGCTACAGCGCTACTAGTGAGCGAAGCAGACAAGCTCACACTAGGACAGAACATACGAGTCACTGTGCCACATGCAGTCCTTGCCCTTATGGAACAAAAAGCAAATTATTGGCTCACCAATTCCCGAATGTTGAAGTACCAAAGCATGTTATGTGAAAACCCACAGATACAACTCGAAGTGAGCCATGCCTTGAATCCAGCTACCTTGATACCCATCAGTGAAGAACTCCCAGAACATGACTGTATCGAAGTCATGGAAACTGTGTTCTCCAGTCGACCTGACTTGACAGATGTGCCCATAGACAATCCTGACCAGATCTATTACGTTGATGGGAGCAGTCTCATCCTGGATGGACGACGCTGTGCTGGATATGCAGTCGTCACTCAACACGAAGTAGTTGAATCATCAGCTCTAGCCTTAGGCACATCAGCCCAGAAAGCCGAATTGATAGCACTCACCAGAGCGTTGCTGTTAGGAGAAAAACTTGTGCTAAATGTATATACAGATTCCAAATATGCCTTCACTACCTTGCATGCCCATGGAGCCCTCTATAAAGAAAGAGGACTCATCACATCTGGAGGAAAATCAGTCAAATATGGTCCCGAGATATTGATGTTACTTGATGCAGTTTGGGCCCCAACACGTGTAGCTGTCATGCATTGCAGAGGACATCAAGCTGGAAAAGGAGAAGTTGCCCGAGGAAATAGATTTGCAGATGCCTCAGCACGACAAGCAGCTATGACAGGACAAATTGCCCCACAAGCTATGCCAATGCAAGCAGCATTGTTTCCAGTACCTTTGAATCTATGGACACCACGATATACCACCAAAGAATTGGATTACTACTGTAACAAAGAAGATGGAGTACTGAAAGATGGATGGATTGAGCTGCCACCAGAAGAGGGCAGTCAACCCCCTGGACGAATAGTAATTCCTGAATTGTTAGGACCATCCTTTGTCAAAGCTTTCCACGAAGCTACCCACTATGGGAAGAGTGCTATGGAAAAAGCACTCAGACCACATTTCTACATCCCTCTGCTGACAACCATATCAGCTTCAGTAGCACGTCAATGTTTAACCTGTGCCAAAAATAATGCCAAGCAAGGCCTTATAACGGCACCCCGAGTTCAGTCAGGAGGTGTCACCCCCATGCACAACCTCCAAGTTGATTTTACCGAAATGCCAAGAGCCAATGGATACCATTACCTACTAGTATTAGTCTGTACTTTCTCTGGGTGGGTAGAAGCCTTCCCAACCAGAACTGAGAAAGCCCGAGAAGTTACCAAAGTCTTAATGAGAGAAATTGTTCCTAGATTCGGAATCCCAGCAGTAATAGGGTCAGACAATGGACCCTCATTTGTCTCCCAAGTTACTCAGCAGTTAGCAAAAGCTTTGCAGATACAATGGAAACTCCACACTGCATACAGACCCCAGAGTTCAGGGAAAGTTGAGCGAATGAATCGTACCTTAAAAGCCCAAATGTCCAAGCTTTGTCAGGAGACACACTTGAAGTGGCCCCAAGTACTCCCATAGCTTTACTCAGAATACGCTCAGCTCCTGTAAAGTCAACAGGATTTTCCCCTTTTGAAGTTTTGTATGGTAAACCCTCACCAATAGTGCAGGGAGTCAAAGGAAGTTTAGCCCAGATTGGTTCAGAAGTAACCAGACAAGAACTCCTAGCTCTTAGTTTTGTTCTGCAGACTCTCCATACGTGGATCCAAGACCAGTTGCCTATCAACTTGACGGAACCCTTGCATCCCTATCAGCCTGGTACTTCGGTGTGGATCAAAGATTGGAAGAAGACACCGTTGGAACCCCATTGGAAGGGACCGTACACCGTCATCCTGTCTACCCCAACTGCAGTAAAGGTAGCCGAGATTGACGCCTGGATCCACCACAGCAGAGTCAAGCCCGCCGCTGATCCTGAACCTGAGCAGTGGACAGCAGAACAGCATCTTGATGCACCCTTGCGAGTTACTCTAAGACGGCAACCAGCAGCTTAGACACTTCATCACAAGTGCTTTGCAGTAGCCAAGTCTTTCGAAGAGGATTGCTGTTTTCCATGCAGCAACAGCTTTGTTTCAACGAACCCAATTTGCGTGTGATTTGACACACTACTTTGAGACTACATTGACTAAGCCAGACTTCACAAGCCAACTGAAATTGCTAATAAGTTGGTTAATGTGTACTGGACAACTTGAGGATCTTCAATCAACACTCAGCACCCGTTAAATTGCTTCATTAGCAAACGGGACGAAGAATAAAAGACCGTCGTGATCAAGATCAGCAAGCTGAGGATTCAGAAGAACTCCAATCAACATCAACATGCATCTTTACTTTTGTTTTGCTTTGGTTGCCTTCTTTGGAGGTTTTGAACAGACTTATGCTCTACCTCCATGCACTGCCTGCATTACTTCTACTCGAACTGGACTGAAAGTAACTCAGACTTTGCTTTATCATTCTTACTACACCTGCAAGGGAACAGTGACTCGGTGTATCTATAACACCACTGAACTAAATGTTTGCACTCATGGCAAAATCAAAGCATGCTATAATCCGCATCAGAATCCATCCTATTACACGTTGGAAATACGATGGAAGGATGCAGATGGACCTATACTAGCTGCTACACCACCACTTAAGGACATTACTAAACCCGCTGTTTTGAACTTTGATGCATGTAATGCCATTAATAGAGATAGTTATTCCACCTGTGGTACATGGGAGAAGGCGTATCGAAATGACCATAAGTACATGTGTCCAGAAGGTGCCACAGGATGGAGAAAGTGTACAGGGAAAAAGGAACCAGGCTATAGTACTGCCCCAGCAGCAGACTACTATTGCCCGTATTGGGGATGTGTTTTTTTATGCTACCTGGAATACTGGTATAACTGATGAGAAAATAGATAAACGGATGGCTACTCTAACCAAGCCAACCACAAATGATAAATGTCAGAAAGATGCTTGCAACCCCTTACACTTACGTATACACAATCCCTATGCTTGGAAACAAGGATACAAGTTTGGTTTACGTATTGCTGGAGGGGCAATAGATCCAGGAACCATTGTGTATATCAGATTGAATACCCAAGCCCACAAGTCATCTAAATATCATATCCATAATACCTTTTATGAAGCCATGCATGTAAATAAGTTTGAGATCCCTCATCCTTCACAGAATTTATTTTTAGAATTAGCCGGAGCAGTAGTATCTAGTCTTAAGATCTCAGATTGCTATTTCTGTGGTGGAACCCAAATGGGAGACCAGTGGCCATGGGAAGCCCAAGAATTGAATTATTCTATGATTTACAATCAGACTGAATTACACAAGGCTACCAGTGAATGGGTGTTAGCGCACTCAATCGTTGGACGTCTTTGCTATGCCAGAACTGGACCCCAGTTCACCCAGAAGGTAGGACAGCTGGTCTGTCTTAGCCAGAAATACTATAATGCCACGACCAAAAAGATAGCATGGTGGTCAGGACTCAAACACCCTGAACCTCCTAACCCATTAGCCAGATTTCCTGAACTTGCTGGTTTATGGACTAACCTTGCCAAAGTCCAAGCCTGGCAAGCCCCACCTGGCCTATATTGGATCTGTGGAAACTGAGCATATGCACAACTCCCGCCACACTGGGGAGGAGCGTGTGTCTTAGGAACCATCAGACCTTCTTTCTTTCTGTTAAACACTGAACGTGGAGAACAATTAGGATACCCTGTATACACTACCCACCGACACAAAAGAGCACTAAGACAGAAAAGAGAAGCCTTACAGATAGGCAAGTGGGAAAAGTGGCAAGGTGATGATTGGCCACCCGAAAGAATCATTGAGTATTATGGGCCTGCCACTTGGAATGATGATGGTATGTATGGTTATCGTACTCCAATTTATATGATTAATCGTATTATTCGCTTACAAGCAGTAGTTGAAATAATAACCAATGAAACTAGTCATGCTCTTACGCTCTTAGCTAGACAAAGTACTCAGATGCGCACTGCTATATATCAGAACCGCTTAGCACTTGATTATTTTACTAGCAGCTGAAGGAGGAGTGTGTGGTAAACTGAATTTAACTAATTGCTGTCTGAAAATAGATGATAAAGGTCAAGTAGTTGAAGAAATTGCTAAAGATATGCAAAGACATGCTTATGTGCCAGTACAGACTTGGCACTCATTGAAATTTCCTAACTGGTTTGCTAACCTCTTTTCATGGGTGGGAGGATTTAAGACTTTCATTGTTTTAGTACTAATCCTTGTTGCTGTTATCTTTTTATTACCATGTTTAATCCCATGTTGTATGCGTTCCATTCATAACACTATTGATAGTACAGTAGAGCGGAAGACCGCCACTAAAATAATGGCTTTATACAAAGCCAGCCCTAGTCGAAATCCTTCAATCATGATGTGATTCTTCTAAAGGTGATTTAACTCTCACACCTTATTAAGTAATAGGGTGAGATTAATCAAAGGGGGGAATGTGGCAGGTGAAGGCCTGTGATCCACGGTGTCTGACATAAGCAGGCCAGCATAGCTAGCTTGATCTGTAAATGAGGCCTGTGGAGAGGCATATAGGATTGCACATCCCCCAATATGCTGCTATTGTAAGATAGAACTCAGTAGAAGTATTGAATTAGCTTAGGTAAGCAGAACTGAAAGATGGAAAAATACAGAAAAACATGTTTAAAAGTTACTGATAAGAAAAAGTACATCTGCAAAGAAATAATTGGGAGTGCTGACAGATGAGTTGCAGAGCCCTGCTCCTCTGCATGCACAAATTGGCTCTATGGCCTTGAGAGTGTGAAAGTAACAAGTTGATGAACTGACCATTGTAATTGGGACTAGAAGGGGGGTATGCAGGTGTCATGCCTACTGAAGGGACATAATTGGATAAACTTATCAGTACCGGGACCAATGGAAGAGGTACGGGAGGTTACCGGGACCAATGAAATGTTTTTCTATACCTAGAATGGAACAGAAGTCTATAAAAGTTGTTGTAATGCTAGAAAACTTTGCTCAGCCATTTTGAAATTGACTGGTTCGAGACTTGTGAACAAATAAATGATTTGGACCTTCTGAACAGACTCCTGGTATCATTGGTTTGTCTGCGCTTTGCTGCTACACTCCCATGCTGATTCACTCACCCCCCCCCCCTCCACTGCTGGTTCACTCACACCACCCCCCCCCCTTCCACTGCTGGTTCACTCACCCACCCCCCTGTCACTCACTCACCCCCTCCTGCTGGGTCACTCACACCAAACCCCCCCCCCTCCCTCCCTCCTGCTGGTTTAATCATACCATCACCCCCCCCCCCCCTTGCTGGTTCACTCACACCCCTGCCCTGCCCAAGCCGCTGCTTCTGCTTTGTACAGAGCAGCGGCTGCAATACACTTACTTTGAAAAGTAAAGAAACTGTGTGAGAAGCCCTCTGGTCATTGCAGAGCCCGAGGAAGTGATGTCATGGGGACGGGCTCCTCACGGGCTGTCTTTCCTTTTCAAATTAACTTTAGCTGCAATAAAGTTAATTTGAAAGGAAAGACAGCCTGTGAGGAACCCGCCCCCATGACATCACTTCCTCGGGCTCTGCCATGACCGGAGGGCTCCTCATACAGTTTCTTTACTTTTCAAAGTAAGTGTAGTGCAGCCGCTGCTCTGTACAAAGCAGAAGCAGCGGCTGCACTATTATGGGGAATCATGTTCGCATTCGCGCCACGGACTTCGGGAGGAAAGCCGGTTTTTTGCTCTGGCCGCTCCCGATCTTGCGGCCAGAGCAAAAAACCAGCTTTTCAACGGCCGGTTTGACATCTGTGCCGGCAGCCGGCCTGGCCATGGCAAAACCGGCCAGGCCGGCTGAAAACCGGCCGGTTGGCAACCCTAGTCCCCGGTTAACTCAGTCAGGGCTCTACAATGGAGCCACGATCCATGGCACTGGCACAGAAAAATGCTTTTCCTGCAGCCCGACCCCCGATCTGACCTCCCCAGCCCAGGGTCGGGTTGTAGGGAATTTTCTCTGCCCTGGGCCGCTGTCCCTTGCAAGATTAGGGAACTTATTCCACCTCAAAGGTGGAATAAGTTTCACGTCTAAGGCATTGGCCCTGGATGTCCAGGGCTGACATTGGAATCGGCCCTGTACATCCAGTGCCGATGACTGCCCAGCGCCCGCCCTGCCTTCGCCCCTGATCCATTCCTTCCCTGCCCCGTCTAACCTCCCCAGACAACCGTCAGGGAAGGTAGATGCCTGCAGGAAGGGCACAAATAGTGCGGATGGATGTCCCATTGGGACGTCCATCCTCACTATTTGTGGCACAGAATAACACCCTCTGTGTTTGTCCCATTCTTTTTTGAATTTAGATATTGTCCTCATCTCTACCACCTCCACTGGGAGACTATTTCATGCATCTACCACTCTTTCCATAAAGAAATATTTCTGCATATTACTCCTGAGTCTATCCCCTTTCAATCTCACCTATGTCCCCTTGTAGTAGAGCTTGCTTTCAATTGAAAGAGGCTTTCCTCCTGTGCATTTATGCCATACAGGTATTTAAATATCTCAATTATATCACCTCTGTCCCACCTTTCTTCTAAAGTATACATATTAAGGTCCTTAAATCTGTCCTCATATGCTTTATAATAAAGAGCATTAACCATTTTAGTAGCCACCCTCTGCACCTACTCCAGCCTGTTTATATCCTTTGGGAGATGTGGTCTCCAGAATTGCACACAATACTCCAAATGAGGTCGCACCAAAGACTTGTACAAAGGCACTATCACCTCTTTTCTTCTGCTGTCCATTCCTCTCCCTATGCACCCAAGCATCCTTCTAGATTTTGCCATCGCTTTTCTACCTGTTTAGCTACTTTCAGATCGTCAGGCACAATCATACTTAGGTCCCGTTCTTTCGTGGACAGAAGTACGTCACCCTCTATACTGTACCACTCTCTTGGATTTTTGCAGCCCAAATGCATGACCCTACATTTTTTAGCATTAAATCTCAGCTGCCAAATTCTAGACCACTCTTCAAGCTTAGCTAGAACCCTCCTCATGTTACCTACACCTTCCTGGGTGTCTACTCTTTAACCTTATCTCCAAAGGTTCTTATCTTTAACCTTATCACCAAGAGGTTGTTGCACAGACACAGTATGTCATATGCATCATAGGTCAAGCGAATGAGATGGTAGGCCAGTTCCTATAGGAAAATTCATGTAGGTCAGTGTGTAATTGAGAAACCTTCTATAGGGTATTGTTTGAATGGAGAGCTGAGGAGTTCTTGAGTTGCTGAAGAAGCGAGAGGTGATAAAACTGGATCTGCGGTTGGTGCACCACAATTGGTAATGTAAGCATGACCCCCTGGTACACCTTCTTGCCCACCATATTGAGGATCTTCTGGTCCTTACCAGACAGCGTGATTATGTGTGCTCTGGAGGTCTTGTACTTTGATAGTACTGCTTTGAAAATGACAGAAGGATGAAGCAATTAAGCTGGGTCATATCCCAGGGCTGGATGGACCTTGTACTTGTGCTTGAGGTGTCTCAATGCTGCCTGTGTGGATAGCAACATCTTTTAGGTGCTGAGATGAAGAGTTTGCAGGACCTACTGTACCAGAAGGGCCACAGTTTCAATGGGAGTTAATGCAGGACTGCAAAATGGACTGAAAGTTGCGTTTGCTTCCCAGTGCTCAAATGGAGCCAAAGTCCAGAGCCTTGGATAGTTTTTATAGGAATCTGGGGTAGGAATAATCTTCTTCTGAAGCAGCATCCTGAGATGAAGAGGGGGGCTGGCTAGTCTGAGGGAGATGAAACCGTCCTCTGGACTGCCTCAGTGTGAGGCGTAGGATTCATTGTGTACCAAGGACGCATAGTGATACCAGGAAGCGTGCACACAGGGACATGGAGATGAATCTTCTAAAGTACTGATAGAAAGGGGATATAATTAATAAGTCCTATTCCTGGCTCCTTGAGAGCATTTGGAATTATGGGGAGGGGGGAGGGAAGAGTATTGCAACCGTTGGATTCATTGAGGTATTCTGTAGGGGGGTGGCACTGTCTTGAACAGATCTCTGCAGCAGCTGCAGCTGTGCTCCTTAAAGGTTACTGTTGCTGGACGTGTTGGGGGAGCAATGGATTCTGGGGAAAAGAGTGGCATGGATCTGGAGGAGCTGGTCTTAGGGGGAGGGGCATCCTCAGCCCAGTCTTGAGAGGGTAGGGGCACTTTTCCCTCGGTCGGGACAGAGGCAGCTACCCCAATTCAGACTTATTATGCTTTGCTTTGTTTTTCTGATTTTTTTTCTGCTCCTGAACAGCTCCACAGTCTGCCTGTTGCTTGGCCGCCTTGGAGAGCTGTTCTGTCTAGCTGGTCTGAACATTTGAGTTTGTGGGGCGGGGCCTGATTGTTGCTGGCCTGGCAGGATGAAGAAGAAGCAGCTGCTTCTGGTCGTGGTTCCCACAGGGGGCTGTGATGGGACCTGCCTTGGAGTCTGGTGGAGTCGGGGTGGAACATTGGTCCCGTAGTTGCTGGCAATGTACCCCTTTGACTGATGCTGCCACTGCCTACATGGTACTGCATCATGTCGGGCAAGAGGGCTGCTGCTGTGACTAATGAGTGCCTATGCTCCCCTGGCAGTACCTGATCATGGCCCAAGGTACATAAGAACATAAGATATGCTATACTGGGTCAGACCAAGGTCCATCAAGCCCAGTATCCTGTTTCCAACAGTGGCCAATCCAGGTCACACGTACCTAGCAGTTTCCGCAAAAGACACTGGTTCTGCAATGCTTGTACTAGGTCAAGCATTGATATCCTGGGTCCCTTCTTAATAATGGTTTATGGACCTTTCCTCCAGGAACTTGTCCAAACCTTTTTTAAACCCAGCTACACTAACAGCCTTTACTACATCCTCCGGTAACAAATTCCAGAGTTTGATTACACGTTGAGTGAAAAAATATTTTCTTTTATTAGTCTTAAATAGTTTACCCTGTAGCTTCATTGCATGTCCCCTAGTCTTCCTATATTCTGATAACATAAAGAGTCGTTCTATGTTTACCAGTTCCACTCCGTTCATTAATTTATAGACTTCTATCATATCTCCCCTCAGCCGTCTCTTTTCCAGGTTAAAGAGCCCTAACCTTTTTAGCCTTTCTTCATAGGAGTATCCTTCCATCCCCTTTACCATTTTGGTGGCTCTTCTCTGAACCTTTTCTAAAATCGCTATATCCTTTTTAAGATACGGCGACCAGAATTGCACACAATATTCAAGGTGCGGTCTCACCATGGAACGGTATAGAGGCATTATAATATCTTTTGTTTTATTTTCCATTCCTTTCCTTATGATACCTAGCATTCTATTTGCTCTCTTGGCTGCCGCTGCACACTGGGCCGAGGGTTTTAACATGTTATCCACAATGACGCCTAAATCTTTTTCCTGGGTGGTGGTTCCTAATGGGGAACCTTGCATCGTGTAACCATAGTTTGGGTGGTTCTTCCCTAGGTGCATAACTTTGCACTTGTCCACATTAAATTCCATCTGCCATTTTGATGCCCAGTCTTCCAATTTATCAAGATCCTCTTGCAATTTTCCACAATCCTCTTGGGTTTTAACAACTTTAAATAGTTTTGTGCCATCTGCAAATTTGATAACCTCACTCGTTATTCTACTTTCCAGGTCATTTATGAATATGTCAAAAAGCAGCAGACCCAGCACAGATCCCTGGGGTACACCACTATTTACCTTTCTCCATTGGGAAAAATGGCCATTTAGCCCAACCCTTTGCTTTCTATCTTTTAACCAGTTCCTGATCCACAGTAGTACACTGTCTTCTATCCCATGACTCTTTAGTTTTGCCAAAAGTCTCTGATGAGGGACCTTGTCAAAGGCTTTCTGAAAGTCCAGATACACTATATCAACCGACTAAGGTAAAGAGAGCTCCCGATGAGGCCTGGGTTGCCGCCATGGTCATCTGTCAGGAATTGGGCTTTACATATCAAATGTGTTGAAGTTTAAAGATTTAAAGAGAGGAGGAGAGCTGTGACCGTTTGGAAGGAGGAGGTCTACCACCTATGGGAATACTTGCGAGTGCTCAGGGAAAACCTCTAAAGGCTTTTCAAGCTAGAGGACAGCTCCAGCACACTGGATCCGTCAGATGATGCCAGCACACTGCATTGCTGTGACGCTTCTGTGGGGGACTAACCGCTATCTGCATAATTCACCAATCTGGCCCCAGACCACCCCAGTACTATGTGAGCAATGTTGGAGCGGTCTGTAAAATATTAAGCAGTACTATGTGCATAGTGACACTGAATGTCAATGGATAGACCTGGATAGCACCACTTATCTGGATAAAGGGTGTTGAATATCAGTCCCATTGAGCCCAATTTTCCGCAGGATGTAGATAGAATCATCTGAAACATTTAATAGACGTTTCCAATTATTTGCATATTTCACAGCGCTATACACTTTAGAAAGGCCATTTGCAGTGATGTCCAAGTGCAAATGTCTGCAAATCTATGTCAGTTTTAAAGGAGACGGTAGGCACATGTAATTGAACAGTAAAATTGACACATCTCCACCCCTTACCATAGACGTCTGTTGTAAATGAAAGAAGGAAGCACAAGAATGTGTGAGGATGGGCCTCCATGTGCCCTGGGAGACACTGTTTCATAAAAGTGCACCTGTGAGAGATCGATGGTGGAAACCCTGCAACTTACATTTAGGGGTATGTTTACTAAACCATCTTAATGTTATCGGCGCTAGTTGCAGCGATAATGTGAAGAATGCCATATAAGGAGTGGACGTTCTGGTGGCAAGGTAGCAAGAATCTGTATCACGCGATAGTGGGCGCCGTGGCACATTAACGCGCATTAACCCTAAGTTCATGCCAGCACAATGTTAGAAGCAATAAAGATGTAGCCCACTGGTTACTGCAATGACTGCGGAGGCAGAGGTCATGAGATTGATTCTACAGTGGTGGTATGCAAGAAAGCTGGCTGAGGCATTTCCTTTTAATTTAAATCAGTGCTGTCTGAGGTATTTCCCTTTTTTAATTTAAATCAGTGCTGCCAGCAAAAACACCCTCACAGTGCCGTAAACTAAGGTGCCGCATAAGGCACTCCAAAGGGCACTTTATAAAGTGCCCTGTCCACCAAGGCACCTTATAATGTGCCCTATAGGGAGCCTTATGAGGCACCTTAGGCTACAGCACTGTGAGGGTGTTTTTGCTGGCAGCACTGATGTAAATTAAAAAGAAATGCCTCAGACAGCCTTATTAAATAACTCCACTGTGGGATCAAACCCATGACCTCTGCTGCCACAGTCATTGAAGTAACCAGTGGGCTACCTCTCTATAACTTCTAACACACCGCTGGCTGGCTACAGAAAGACTGCAGGTCACCACACAAACTGTCTGCTGTGGTTACCAGGATAGGGTAAACCCACCCGTACCCATGATGCACTACACATGCAGATCTGCAGCCTACATCTGATCACAAGATGGGGTATGCACCTCTATAGCACCCCGACCTGGTAGGGTGAACTGACCGTGTGTGTTACTGGCACAGAGTAGCTACAGACTGTGACATTGCACCTGGCTTGGCTGAGGTAGGCTGTGCTGCAGGTTCCCATCAGTGCCAGTGTGTGATGGGTAGTCCTTGCAGACACACCTAGGATACACCTGTGTCCATCTGTATTTCCCAGTCACGTCTAGTCCTTGTGGGCTATGATGCACCCAGAATAGTGCATATTCTGTGTGGGTGCCATGGTCACATGTTATAAGGGAAGGGTGGTGTTTGGACCCCAAAGCAGATTATGTAGCACCACCTAACCCACCCTCTGTGGGTCAGGGTGGGGGATAGGACCCCCCACCAACAGATCCACATTCTACATCTCTGCAATGGTGGTAGTAGAGGGGACCATCAACCCCAATCCTGCTGGGGAATGGGCACCCTACAGGGTAGTCAATGCAGTTCTGTATGCATCACATAGGGCAGTAGGCCTGGTAAAGCTCAGCTGCCCCCCACCCCTATCTGACATTCACCAGCAGAGGGCACAGCCAGTCTCCACCCGCTGCACCCTGCAAGGTGTTCCAGCCATACATATGCTAACTGCAGACAGTCTGCTAGATAGTACATAGTGCATGTTCCTGGAGGAACTGTGTGCACCCAAAAACGGGATGCGAGCACACACACCAAGCAGGTATGTCAGCAATTGGGCCCCAGAAAAGGGAACCCATAGATATCACTTGAGAGAAATACTGTATAGCACTATGGGGGAACCTAGCCATGCCATGGTCACTGCTCAGTCAAGGTGAGAGTGACCTCCCAGCATGACATGCTGTGGCCACCCTGTCCTTGCAGGTGGTGGCTGGGCAGTACAATGTCCCAGCCATTGCCCTATGCCCTGTGCACATGCATCCTGCCCAGGCCGCCCTGTCCGGGCCATGCCCACAGTACCTTGCTCCTCATTATTTTTATTTATTTATTTAATGTTCTTATATACCGCGCTCTTTCTCATCAGCATGGTTTACAGTAAACATAAAGTGCTCACAGATAGCAACATGCTGTCGTGAGCTTACATGTAACAGGAGATCTAACAGGATTCAACTTAGGAAAACTTTGTACATCTTAATTATACAACTATATACATGGTAAATTTCTTGTTATACAGAAGAGATGGATCAGATCAATTTTGGTTTATAAAGGGGGCTTAGGAAAAGTTGAGAGGGTAGGAGATGGTAACTGGTGTTGGGAGAAGTGTAAGAGGAACAGGTGGTGTTTTATAGCTTTTCTAAATTGCTTGAGGTCCTTGATTGCTCTTATGGAGGGAGGAAGATTGTTCCAGCATCTAGGAGCGAAGTATGAGAATGCACATTGGTAGGCTAACACTGGAAACAGTGCAAGCAGTGTGGGCTCAGTAAGGAGTAGGCAGCCACAAAACACTGGATAGACATACACACACTCCCACACCTATGCCAGCATTGTGCAAATATAGAGGTTTTTGGCAGCCCTGGCCACCACATCAGTCCTGGGCACAGTGCAGGCATTGCTATGGTACGCAATACTGTTCATCATAGCAAGTCAACAAATTGTGTTTAACATAGGATTTGTTATCTGACATTAATCATAGCAACCTTTTGATATATGTGTTCCCAAGTTTAAGATGGCATTGCTAAGGTATGCAGGTGCTAGTATTGGGAGATGCTGCTCTGCGCAGGGCCCAACAGCCTGACTCTCCATTAAGCTTTGGATAATGGAGCCTGTGGGTGTGGGTGTTTGTGCCCCTGTTGGCCGCTGCTCTAGGGCAGAGGTTCCCAACTCCAATCCTGGTGGGCCAAACACAGTTCAGGTTTTCATGCTGTTCCTAATGAATATGCATGAGATACATTTGCATACAACAGGGGCATACAAATGCAGCACAGGCATATTTATTAGGGACAGCATGAAACCTGAATGGTGTTTGGCCCTCCAGGACTGCAGTTGGGAAACTCTGCTCTAGGGATTGCACATGTTTATGCTGCCTGTGCTCTGTAGGGTAAAAAAATAGGCGTTTATGGCATGTTTATTTTATCTGCAATAAAGGTTCCGTCTTTCTTACCATGGTTTAGTACTGGGTAAAATATAGGGAGATGGTTTGCAGGAGCCACAGCTAGGACTTGAACCTGTAACCTTCTGCCCCTGAACACACTGGCTGTGTGTACTGCACCAAACTGTTGCTACAGAGGCAGATCATTCCCTGGGGATACCATGACTGTTTGTCAGACAGACCTTGTCTGTTGCAGTGCATGGCACCCACCTAAATGGGGCTTGGCAGTGGTCTGCTGTGGGCAGATGCCACTGCCCCCTCCACCACCAGCACCCCTCTGCCACTATGCTGACATGCCCTTGTGCCGGTGGTGCTGGTGGTGCGCAGTCCCAAGCCATCCAGTGTGTCGGTAGGCGGCTGCCTATGGTGTGTGATATGGGGTAGGGGTGCCTGCATAGACATCCATGCTTCCCCCCGGCACCGCCTGCTAATGTTAGGTGCCCTTTGGGGTATTTGCTGGGTACTGTCCCCTGGGACACTGTGGGACACACACTCGTGGACATGTTTGCCCTTGGTCAGTTGCTGTTTTGCTGGTTTTCCACTTCTACATTCCTATGTGCCAGGTAGGCATCTGCCTAGTCCACACTGTGCCCCAGCTGGCCCACTGCATGTGACGTATGCAGCCCCCTGTACCCCATTTACACCATCACCATAGTGCCCTTTCCCATGTGCCCACTCTGCTGTTGCTGCACATGTGAGCCACAAAAGCAAGGTACCCCATACACACCACAGAAAACCCTCATCAGCACTATTTCTATGTTGGGACATTCACTTTGTAGGGGGACTGAGAATTCACCCTTCCAAAGATGAGCTCGTCCTTTTTATTCTTTATAGGTTGTGTTCATTACCGTTTGTCATTATTTGTTCTATTGGCCAGCTCGGTGTTTTGGATTTCACTTTTGGTTCTGGTCATTATATCTGTTTTTTGCCTTTTTGGTTGCTGCACATGTATCACTACTATCACTTTTCTGGGTCTACCTACCTTTGCTGTACACTGCTGACTGAAATGGTTTCTCTGTCCTGCAAATGTGCCTCTAGCACGAGGTTTTCACTGGTGCTAATCTTCAGACCTTTATTTCACGGCGTTAGTGTGCCTGAAGCCTCTCCCCACCCACTCTTCGCCCATTGACCCCTTATCTCCGCCCCTAGGGAGCCGTACTCTACCCTCTGGGAAGCCTTACTCCACCCTCTGCGCACCTTAACGCCGCCGGACACATTATTGTCTGATACGTGATGTTCTCACATGGTAATGCACCATTATCGCATGATAACATCACGTATCACGTGATAACATTGCAGCTGCACCGTTAGCGCCGTTTAGTAAACATACCCCTTAGTGTCTTTGGCTTTTTGCAAATCTAGGTTTCTAAAATAACTCTGTTAGTAAGTGCTGAAAAATATACTAATATACATGGACACTCCACTATACATATCAGTGCCAAATAATGGCATCCATACATGTAAATTAAATGCAGAAATGCTGAATATTAACACTTATATTTATGAGCTATGTCTCACTGTGCTGCCTGATTTATACCTGGTTTTCAAGCAGCATAGTGAGATGTAGAGTCTATGGAGGTTATTTTAAAAGCCCTCTTCACATTTTCAACATGGATGTGGTGACTGAAAAATGTGGTAGCCATGCACAAGTTTAAAATGGGAGTCTAGAAAGGCTGTGAGATGCACATTTCTGCACGGGGCATGTCGATCTCTGCATGTCTCCACCAGGAGCATTCCAGGGCTGTTCCTAGGTGTTGGCGGCACCTGCATGTCCATGACATATTTCACATAGGCCAGAAATGTGCAGGGAAGATGCTAAATGCTATAAATCACAGATGAGGATGGGACTTTGTTGTCTTTTAGGGCTTCTTGTACCACTGGGGACTGGAGTAGCTTGGCTTGTGAGATTTAGGCTTGACTGTCATCTGTCCACATAGTTGTCTTTTCAGTTTCCATTTGTTTCTCTGCAGTGTATCCTGCGCTTTTCCCAAACCTATCTTTCTTCTTCACTGGTGTAAATTCTATCCAAGCAGCCCCCACAATGTGGGGGAGCCTGGGCAGAAAGAGGGTCCACACAGCAATGGCAGCAGCACCCTGGCAAACTTACTTTAACATGTTTAACACACTGCTCTGCTCTTGTAAGTTCACTACGGGGAACTTACAAAGGTGGAGCAGCATGTCAAATGTGATAAAGTAAATTTGCTGCCACAACATGGGTGGGGGGTCCATTACATGAAGGGGGGCCCTCATGGGGGGGGGGGTACAACACCCCCATGTCAATGGGGGACCCTTATTGTAACATACGCCACTGCTCTCCCCCTTTCCAAGACCCCTGTAGATTTCCATTTCCTCCGCCCCTCCTCACCCCAGATGTGCAAATTCCAAACCCCCAGTGACCCACTCCCTGGCCCTTGGAGTGTCTCCCTGTATCTCTAAGTGGTTCTCTGCTGCCTATCTGTTGGGTGTCTCACTGTTGCCCACAGCCTCTGTGTAGTTCTCTGCTGCCTGTGCATATTGTATGTGTGTGTGTGTATGTGTGGTGGTAGGAGTCAGTGGGGGCTGATGATGGGAGTCACTGGGTGTTGGTGATGGGAGGCAGAAGGGAGTCACTGGGTGTTGGTGATGGGAGGTTGAGAGGAACACATGGTTTGTGTTGGCCATGCTGCATGAGATTCACAGGAAGCACAGAAGAGCTACCAGAAAGCACCATATCAGAGGGTCTATAGGCCTAGGACCCAATTCCTGGACCTCATGGATGATCAGTGCCTCACCAGGCACCACTCTGATAAGGCAGCCATCCACCATCTCTACTAGGAGCTAGAGCTGCTCTTCTGCTCCACCACACAGAGGGGGCCAGCTCATGCCCATCCATGACCCTGGCCTTTCTAGCCACTGGTAGTTCCCAGTCTGTGTTGGCTGCCACTGCAGGTCTCAGTCAGTCAGCCATCTGTGCATCACACAGTCCCTGAGGGCCTTCCAAACTCTCACTGCACAATATGTAGCCTTCCCACAGACCACACAGCAGAGGCGACAAACCATGATCCAATTCCATGATGTGGCCTACTTCCCATAGGTACTGGGGCTCATCAATGGCATATATATGTCCCTCAGGCCCCCATGAAGGTGGGAGGCCACCTACTGCAACATGCAGGTGGTCTGCAGTGCAAAAGGGGTGATCAATGATGTCTTTCCAAGTTTTCCAGGTTCTTGCCATGATTCATACATCCTCACACACTTTGACATCTATGAGAGGTTGAGATATCACTGGTGGATGGCTGCTAGGTAAGACCTGCACCAGCCCACTCCATGACCTCCACATGCACATGCTTTGAGGTTGCATCATACCCTGGTAACTGCAGCACTTGGTAAAAAAAAGTCCATTGTCTATTTCTATGTTTATTTAAAAGAATTTGTATTCCTCACTATAATTCAAGGTGGAGTGTACTGATTTTATCCTAATGGAAATTTATTGGTTGTTGAAAGTCTATTGAGCTTTATATTGTAAAGGCCCAGTCTATTTGAAATATATCCTTGTATGTTCTGGGTTGGAGTTTGCGCTGTTCCCAACGGACACTTCTTGTGGTGCCTGCAGGCACATCTTTATGCTCTTCTGCTATTCAGGGTCCCTGTTTGTGGAATAAGCTTCCACTTTTGGTTCGCAGACTAGAGTCCTATTTTACTTTTTGTAAGAGAATAAATGCTTGGTTATTCAGTTCTGGGAAGGGGAGAGGGAAAGAATTCTTTTTTTCATGTTGCTGTACAGTACTTATAGTTGATTTTTTTTTGTAACTCATCTTGTAATTTAGGATAAGGCATGTATATCAAGTTTGTGAAAATAAATAAATGGAGGAGTAGCCTAGTGGTCAGAGCATTGGCTTGGAAACAAAGATACCAGGGTTCAATCTCACTAGCACTCTTTGTGGCCTTGGGCAAGATGCTTAGCTTGAAGTACCATTCTCAGTTACATACTGTGGAACAATGCATGAGATGGTATATATGTGTGGAAAGGACATGCACTACTAACATGACATGGAGTAGGTTCATGAGAGCAAATAGAATGCTAGGTATGATAAGGAAAGGAATGGAAAATAAAACAAAAGATATTATAATGCCTCTATATCGTTCCATGGTGAGACCGCACCTTGAATATTGTGTGCAATTCTGGTCGCCGTATCTTAAAAAGGATATAGCGATTTTAGAAAAGGTTCAGAGAAGAGACACCAAAATGGTAAAGGGGATGGAAGGATACTCCTATGAAGAAAGGCTAAAAGGTTAGGGCTCTTTAACCAGGAAAAGAGACGGCTAAGGGGAGATATGATAGAAGTCTATAAATTAATGAACGGAGTGGAACGGGTAAACGTAGATCGATTGTTTACGTTATCAGAATATAGAAAGACTAGGGGACATGCAATGAAGCTACAGGGTAAACTATTTAAAACTAATAAAAGAAAATATTTTTTCACTCAACGTGTAATCAAACTCTGGAATTTGTTACCGGAGGATGTAGTAAAGGCTGTTAGTGTAGCTGGGTTTAAAAAAGGTTTGAACAAGTTCCTGGAGGAAAGGTCCATAAACCGTTATTAAGAAGTGACCGAAGATATCAATGCTTGACCCAGTACAAGCATTGTGGAACTTGTGTCTCTTGGGGAAACTGCTAGGTACATATGACCTAGATTGGCCACTGTTGGAAACAGAATACTGGGCTTGATGGACCTTGGTCTGACCCAGTATGGCATATCTTATGTTCTTATGGTATCTCAGTTGCGGTGGTAGATGGCATTCAGGTACTGACAGATGCCCAGCCACAATTTCTGTTTTGATAGACACACATGCAAACACCTTCATGGCCCAGGAGCACTCTCT
This sequence comes from Ichthyophis bannanicus, assembly GCA_033557465.1. Taxonomy (NCBI): domain Eukaryota; kingdom Metazoa; phylum Chordata; class Amphibia; order Gymnophiona; family Ichthyophiidae; genus Ichthyophis; species Ichthyophis bannanicus. The sequence goes on along the minus strand of CM066039.1, from coordinate 68,176,723 downwards.
GTGTTTGAGGACTTAACACAACATGAGTTCCGCCTCACCCTGGCAGAATTTGTCCTGTCTGGTGTACAGCCTTTATTTGACTGCCATGACTTGGCCCAAGACAGCGCTGATGACATTGTTTCAGACTGAATGAATTCTTTGCTTCGGTCTTTACTGAGGAAGATGTAGGGATGTTACCCATGACTGAAGTGGTATTTAAAGGTGCAGAAGAATTGAAGGAAATATCGATACATCGGGAAGATGTATTACAACTATTAGATAAACTGAAGAGTAGCAAATCACCTGGGTCGGATGGTATACATCCAAGGGTGTTGAAAGAACTGAAATATGAGATTGCAGACCTGCTATTAGTAATCTGTGAACTATCATTAAAATCATCTCTAATACCTGAAGATTGGAGGATCGCCAATGTAACACCAATTTTTAAAAAGGGTTCCAGGGGTGATCCGGGAAACTACAGACCGGTGAGCTTCACATCAGTACCGGGAAAAATGGTAGAAACCATCATAAAGAATAAAATTACTCAGCATGTAGATAGTCATGGCCTAATGGGAGACAGCCAACATGGCTTTAGACAAGGAAGATCTTGTCTTACTAATCTGTTATGTTTTTTTGAAAGTGTGAATAAACAGATGGACAAAGGTGAGTCGGTTGATATAATGTATCTAGACTTTCAGAAAGCCTTTGACAAGGTCCCTCATCAGAGACTTTTGGCAAAACTAAAGAGTCATGGGATAGGAGGCAGTGTACTACTGTGGATCAGGAACTGGTTAAAAGATAGAAAGCAGAGGGTTGGGCTAAATGGCCAATTTTCCCAATGAAGAAAGGTGAATAGTGGTGTACCCCAGGGATCTGTGCTGGGTCCGCTGCTTTTTGACATATTCATAAATGACCTGGAAAGAGGAATAACGAGTGAGGTTATCAAATTTGCAGATGACACAAAACTATTTAAAGTTGTTAAAACCCAAGAGGATTGTGGAAAATTGCAAGAGGATCTTGATAAACTGGAAGACTGGGCATCAAAATGGCAGATGAAATTTAATGTGGACAAGTGCAAAGTTATGCACCTAGGGAAGAACAACCCAAACTATGGTTACACAATGCAAGGTTCCACATTAGGAATCACCACCCAGGAAAAAGATTTAGGCGTCATTGTGGATAACATGTTAAAACCCTCGGCCCAGTGTGCAGCAGCAGCCAAGAGAGCAAATAGAATGCTAGGTATCATAAGGAAAGGAATGGAAAATAAAACAAAAGATATTATAATGCCTCTATACCGTTCCATGGTGAGCCACACCTTGAATATTGTGTGCAATTCTGGTCGCCGTATCTTAAAAAGGATATAGCGTTATTAGAAAAGGTTCAGAGAAGAGCCACCAAAATGGTAAAGGGGATGGAAGGATACTCCTATGAAGAAAGGCTAAAATGGTTAGGGCTCTTTAACCTGGAAAAAAGACGGCTGAGGGGAGATATGATAGAAGTCTATAAATTAATGAACGGAGTGGAACGGGTAATCGTAGATCGATTGTTTACCTTATCAGAATATAGAAAGACTAGGGGACATGCAATGAAGCTACAGGGTAAACTATTTAAGACTAATAAAAGAAAATATTTTTTCACTCAACGTGTAACCAAACTCTGGAATTTGTTACCGGAGGATGTAGTAAAGGCTGTTAGTGTAGCTGGGTTTAAAAAAGGTTTGGACAAGTTCCTGGAGGAAAGGTCCATAAACCATTATTAAGAAGGGACCCAGGATATCAATGCTTGACCCAGTACAAGCATTGCGGAACCTGTGTCTTTTGGGGAAACTGCTAGGTACGTATGACCTAGACTGGCCACTGTTGGAAACAGGATACTGGGCTTGATGGACCTTGGTCTGACCCAGTATGGCATATCTTATGTTCTTATGTTCTTATGTTTCTAAAATGGGGCCACACATGTGTATGTTCCTGTTTTATATATGTGCATAGGCACAGTACCTGCATATCCCCAATTTGCTCATGCGTTCTGAAAATGGCCACAGATGGGCATATGTGCAGGACAGCTACATACACAATGATCATTTTAGAAATGGGGGAAAATTCATGTAGGTACACTGGACATTCCCATTGCAAAGTAGCCAGCTCATGGACACCAAATGGGATGCTACCTTAAATGCCTCAGCTGCTTCCAATCTAGCTAAGGGATTTGGGTGTGGTGCAGGCTCTGGCAAGGGTTCACATATGAGGGGTGCATTCTGTTTGTTGTGGGCTTGTTTGTTACCTAAATTTGAATGTATCCACAGGAGGATGCCACCTCACAAAGGTTGGCTGTTTAGTGGGGGTGGACAGGGCCGGCCCGTCCATTGAGCGAGAATGTTTTTTGCACAGGGCCCCGCGTTTCAGGGGGCCCCGCGCAAAAAACATTCTGATCCTAAAGTCAAATTAAAAAAAAAAAAAAAAAAAAGCTGTCTTCTCCTGCTGCTGGGGCCGCCGCGGCAGAATCGAGTGTGCCGCGGGGCCCCCCCTGCCCAGCAGAACCTGCCCTCCCCTGTATCCGCTCTCTCGTACAGCTGCCTGCAGTCTCACGCGCTGACTTTCAGAGCACAAGGGGAGAGTTTCTCCCTCGCTGCTCTGTTAAGCCCGCGGGGGCTGATGGGAAGTTCCCATCAGCCCCCGCGGGCTTAACAGAGCCGCGAAAGGGAAACTAGTCCCTTCGCGCTCTGAAAGCCGGCGTGTGAGACTGCAGGCAGCTGTAGGAGAGAGCGGATACAGGGGAGGGCAGGCTCTGCTGGGCAGGGGGGGGGGGGCCCCGCGGCACACTCGATTCTGCCACGGCGGCCCCGGCAGCGGGAGAGCTTTTTAAAAAAAAAAATTTTGGCTGGGCTGAGCTGAGCTGAGCTGAGCTGGGCTGGGGGGGGGGGGGTTGGAGTGCTGATGAGCTGGGGGGGGGGGTTAGGAGTGCTGATGGGCTATGGGGGGCTGGGGGGTTAGGAGTGCTGATGGGCTGGGGGGGTTAGGAGTGCTGATGGGCTATGGGGGGCTGGGTGGGGGTTAGGAGTGCTGATGGGCTGGGGGGGTTAGGAGTGCTGATGGGCTATGGGGGGCTGGGGGGGGGTTAGGAGTGCTGATGGGCTATGGGGGGCTATGGGGGCTGGGGGGGTTAGGAGTGCTGATGGGCTGGGGGGGTTAGGAGTGCTGATGGGCTATGGGGGCTATGGGGGGCTGGGGGGGTTAGGAGTGCTGATGGGCTATGGGGGGCTATGGGGGCTGGGGGGGTTAGGAGTGCTGATGGGCTGGGGGGGTTAGGAGTGCTGGGGCTATGGGGGGCTATGGGGGGCTGGGGGGTTAGGAGTGCTGATGGGCTGGGGGGGTTAGGAGTGCTGATGGGCTATGGGGGGCTATGGGGGGGTTAGGAGTGCTGATGGGCTGGGGTGGTTAGGAGTGCTGATGGGCTATGGGGGGCTATGGGGGGGGTTAGGAGTGCTGATGGTCTGGGGGGGGGTTAGGAGTGGTGATGGGCTATGGGGAGGCTGGGGGGTTAGGAGTGGTGATGGGCTATGGGGGGCTGGGGGGGGGTTAGGAGTGCTGATAGGCTGGGGGGGTTAGGAGTGCTGTTGGGCTATGGGGGGCTATGGGGGGGGGTTAGGAGTGCTGATGGGCTGAGGAGTGGTGATGGGCTATGGGAGGCTGGGGGAGCTGGGGGGGGGTAGGAGTGGTGATGGGCTATGGGGGGCTGGGGGGGGGTTAGGAGTGGTGATGGGCTATGGGGGGCTGGGGAGGTTAGGAGTGGTGATGGGCTATGGGGGAGCTAAGTCTTTATATGGGCTGATGGGATTAGGACTGGAAGTGGGTTGATGGGGGGGGTTAGGACTGCTAATGGGCTATGGGGGGCTTAAACTAAAAATTGGGTGATGGGGGATTAGGATTGGAAATGGGCTGGTGGGATTAGGACTGGGAGTGGGCTGATGGGGAGGTTAGGACTGGTAATGGGGTATGGGGGGCTTAAACTGAAAATTGGGTGATGGGGATGAGGATGAAATGGGCTGATGGGGGGTTAACACTGGAGGTGGGCTGATGGGGTTAGGACTGGTAATGGGCTGTGGGCTGATGGGGGGTTAGGACTGGTAATGGGCTATGGGGGGGGGGGTAGGACTGATAATGGGCTATGGGGGGCTAGGACAGGAAATGGGCTGATGGGGAGAGGTTAGGACTTGAGGTGGGCTGATGGGGTTAGGACTGGTAATGGGCTGTGGGCTGATGGGGGGGTTAGGACTGGCGATGGGCTGTGGGGGGCTGACTGGAAATGGGTTGATGGGGTTAGGACTGGAAGTGGGTTGATGGGGGGGGGCTAGGACTGGTATTGGGTTGGGGGTTGCTAGGACTGGAAATGGGCTGATGGGGGGCTAGGACTGGAAATGGGCTGATGCAGGGACTAGAAGGGAATGGATGCTGGGTGAGGCTGGAACTAGAAGGGAGCTGATGTTGGGGGAGGATTAGAATGGGATGGGGCTGGGAGAGTAAAATGGAGAGGGGAAAAATATTTTGTGTGGGAGGGATAAAAAATCTACAATTGGCCGGGTATTGGGAGAGGAAGTGGGGATTGAGGATGGAGGGGTAAAATTTGAGTGGATGAAATAGGAATGAGGAAAGAGCAAAAGGAGAAAGATTAGTATGTTAAAGCAGATGTAGAGAGAGAGAATGGAAAAAAAAACTAGAAGAGAGAAGAAAGGACAAATGGACAGCAGATGATGGAGAGTTAGCAGAAAACATGAAGAAACCAGAAGAAAGTGGCTGGAGCAATTGCAACTGAAAAAAAAATGCACAAAAGGTAGAAAGATATCTCTTTATTTTGAATTTATTAACTGGAATATGAAAGCTCTGGGAAATGTGCATCATTAACGTCTGCGCTTTGTTTGGTACAAGAGGAAATTAATTTATAGTTTTATTTCTACAGTGTTGTTGTACATTCCAAGTTTGGCTTTTGGGGTTCCCAGTTTAATTATTGCCTTCCTGTTTCTAAATTGTGATTCCTTGTTTGGTGATGGTCTATGTTCTGCATGTGTAACTGAGCTGAGGTATTCTGTTTATGTAATTCCTATTTGACATTGCCACTTGTTCTCTTTCCCCAGTAGGTCATCTATTCTTGTTCTCTGAAATGTATTGGTTTAATATTTGCAGTGTTGCCTTTTGATAGGTAGGGTATGGTGCTTTGTGAGTCCTGGTAGTGCTGTTAGGATACGGCGGGTTTGCTATTGGTTCTAAATGGGCAGTGTTTGTAGTAGTTCCTAATGTGCCTGGCGGTTGGCACTGGATTATAGTAATGTAGAAATCTTTTAGTCTGTCTTTATCCATACACTCATTAAGAGACATGTTTACTAAAAGTTACTGTATGTTAGCATTATGCAAATATTTATGCAAATAAGGCCACTTATGCAAATGAGGCCCCGCACCGAGTCTCCGCACATGGCCCCGCACCCCCCTTGGGCCGCCCCTGGGGGTGGAAGTAGAGGTGGTGAGTGAAACTGTTCTGTATTTTGTGATGCCAGTTGCTAAAAATGTTTTCTCTCCTTCCCTTGCAGGTGATGATCAGAAACAGGAGAGAGAGGGACAGGAGGGGTAGGAAATGGCTTTTATGTATGTATGTATGTGCCCCCACAGTTCATTTAAACTTGTACAGTGCCCCCACAGTTCATTTAAACTTGTACATAGGGGCAGGGGCCCAAAACATTTACTTGTGTTTTACTCTTGTAAATAGATGCTCACAATGGTCCTCACAGCTATTTTACCATCTTTATGGGGTAGGGGTCTCGAATATCAGCTTCATTGCTTGACAACTCCCATGTATGCTGTGCACTCATGTCATCCATTATTATGTGGATCTGTCTATGTCTGTGTTGTGGGCAGATGTTTATTAAAATTGTCACCAACAGTGAGATCGTGCATCCTACCTCCCTTCCTCATGTGTGCATGTGGTACATTATCATTCTTACAACGGATGTGCTGTTGAACCCCTCTGCATGTGCTGTAGGTTTAGAGGCTACCCAATGGAGGTTCTATTGCTGTGGGCTGCTGCAGGGTGGATGGTTAAGCAAACAATGGTGGGTCACTAACATGGCGATACCTGTGTGAACCTGACCCACACCACTGTCAGCTATGGTTAGGCATAGCTCCTGTGCCAAGGATCATCTATGTCTTGCATTGTAACTTGTGGCTGTAATGGAACTATGGTCTGGGGACAGATGCACTATGCTGGACATAGTGTGTCTGCTAGTGTGGGTTAATAGTGCCCCACCAGACCCGTGTTTGCATACCTGTGGCAATCCCCACAGGTCACCACTACCCCTGCATTGACCTGTGGATGGTGGTAGTAACTATGTGCTACAAGAAGAGGGAGCTGTAAGTGTGTGTGTGAGGGAGGGGGTTTTGTGTACCTGGAGAGCAGTTTGGAGCCATGCAGCTCTGTGTGGGGGAGGTCTGCTATGGTTGTGCTTAGCCAGATATCTCCAGGATTTGATGTAGTGATTGGGGCTGATGTGGGCAACTGGGCTTCCATGCCGGATATACAGGTGCTTATGAGTCTCAGGACAGAGCCTCATTGCAGATATTGCGGTCATGGGATGGAAGAAAGCTGCATAGTTATGGTGGTGCATTTGTGCACCTGCAAAGACAATACTGGAAACATATTTTCATTTCAGTGCCTGCCTGAGACATTATTTTGTTGCAAGACATACCATATGTACAAGGTAATGCCCAATTCCCCATTCTCCCCTCCTGACTGGAGTGGTTGGGTGGAAATGCATGCCATGAGCTCATTTAAGGCCCCAAGCACTCTCAGGTCTTCCAGATATGTGTCCATGAGATCCTATTACCTGGTGAGCATAGTAAAGCCCTAATGTACCTCCCTCTGCAGGGCCATAAGGTGCATCTGGTCCAGCATGGAAGCAGACTGGGCAGGCTGGTCAGCAATTGATTCAATGGTTCTACAGCTTGTCCACCTGCATCCCTCTCCCTCACCTGCTCTTTCCCCCTCCCACTCCTCTCCTCCCCACCACAGTTCCTTCCCCCACTCCTCGCCCCTCCCCCTCCTGCACCTCTCTGTCCCCCTCCCAAACCTCCAGCTGCACCTGCCCAGTGTAGGATTCTGCAGCCCAACTCCCCTCCCTCTTCAGGAACTAGGACATGTTTGAGCATGCTGCCCGCATATGGCCCCTCTCTACCACAGTTTGCATCCGTACAGCTGTTTATTTCCCTCCAGTCTCCAGCACATTTCCTCAGCTGCAGCGGCTCTGAAAGGACTTACAAACATGGCAGCAGAAAGGTTGTGGCAGCAGCCCTGGTGGCAGAAAGATGGTGATAGAGCGCAGCAGTCTCAGCTTTCTTTTTCTGAGTCAGTGGCAGCAGTTAATGTTATTTGTGGCATTCACTTCCCGTGTGTGAGGCCGTTGAACTGTGCACTGGAAGTGATTGAATGTCACAGGCTGCAGTGCTGACGCTGACGCAGAGAAAGATAACTCTGGGGATGGCAGCATGTGATCTCGTTGCTGGGGGAGGGGAACAGAGAGAAAGAGAACGAGATTTAGGGTCATGAGAGAGAGCAGGGAATATTATACTGGGGGGAACAGAGAGAATTGCTGGGCTGAGAGGGGAAATAGAAGAGTTGCTGGACCACTGGAGGGGGAAGTGGAAGAAGGAGATGCTGGACCTTTGGGTAAAAAGGGAAGGATGAGCGGATTGGGAAATGCTAAATTGGGGTGGGGAGAGGGAGAGAGAGAGAGAACAGCTGGTGGGCATAGTGGCATTATGTGGGAGAGGCCATGGGAAGTTGGCAAGGAGATGAGGGAGAGGAGTATGGTGAGTACAGAGGGTAGAAATGGGGACTGGGTGAAAGACAGAAGGGAATGACAGGGAAGGAAGGAGTGAGATGGGAATGGGAGAGCTGGGGAGGTGGCTGAGCTGTAGGTAAGAGAAGGAGTTAGAAAGTTCATAGGTAGGTGAAAAATCAAAAGGCGATTGAGGAAGGGAGAATGAAATTTGAATGGATGGAGAGAAAATAAAGAAATGGAGGAAAGAGCAGAAAGGTAAAGATCAATATGTCAGAGATGGAGGGAAAGAATGGAAAAAGACAGGAGGAGAGAGAAGAAAGGGCAGATAATAGACATTGGAAAGAGAGTTATTAGAAGAGAGAGACTGGGACAATTATGAATGGAAAATAAAATGCTAAAAAAAGGTAGAAAAAAGTATTTCATTTTGAATTTATTTTGTTCAATACAAGAGGAAATGTAATTCTAGCTTTATTTCTCTAGTGTTGTGGTACATTCCAAGTTTGATTTTTTTGGGGATTTCCATTTCAATTGTTGTCTTCGTATTTCTAACGTGTGATCCCTTGCTCTGTATTTGGTGACAGTGGGCCTGATATTCAAAGGCATTTACATGGCGTGCAGACCTGGAAACCGTGTAAATGCCGTTGAGTGAGATATTCAGCAGCACTAACATGGTTAGTGCCGCTGAATATCTGTGAGTTGCACCGCTTGGTGCCCCAATGCTAACCGGTTAGCACTGGGGCATACCAGAGACCTTCTGTGGATGGCACCTGAGCATAACCAGTCAGTAGCAATATTCAGCCCTTGCCTGGTTATCCCTCGGCGGTGAAGGTTAGGCATATTAAAGGCTGTCCAAACTTTTGCTGCCAAAGCCAACCGGGCAGCAGCTGAATATCACCGCTGCCTGGTTAGTTTCCTGCTTTGCTGACCAACCTGGATATTAAATGCTGTTGGTCAGATATGGCCCTGGAATTGAATACCCGGGTTTAGCATTGAGCGGTAATGACTATCTGCTGTAATCGCATTAGCTGCTGCTGCTGCTGCTGAATATAGGGTCCAGTTTGTCTTTGTTTTGCATGTGTGGTCGAGCTGTGGTATTCTGTTTGTGTAGTTTCTGTATAGCAGTCCCATTTGTTTGCTTTTCCCAGCAGGATATATATTGGAGTTCTATGAGATGTATTGGTTTATTATAAACAGTGCTGCCTTTTGATAGGTAGGGTTTGGTGATGTGAGTCCTTTTAGTGCTGTTACAGTATGGTAGGTTTGGGTTCTAAATGAGTATATGTTTGTAGTACTTTATGTACCTGCCAGTTGTCACTGGAGGATAGTAATGTGTACAGTAGCCTCTCTTAATCCTCAGTGAACCTGCAAATGATATTCAGATACTCATACACTTATTAAGGGACATGCTTGCTAAAGGTTAACGTGCAATAACAAACATTAATGTGTGCTAAATCTAGCAGCACAGATTTATTACTATGGGCTCAGTGGCACTTAAAACATCAATAAAATAAACATGCCCCTAAGGCACTGTTGGGACAAAAAAGGAGGCATGGGAAGGGCTTTTTTTTCAAGCCCCCTAGGCTTTTAGATGGGCAACATATACATTTTAAAATAAATGAAATTTATGTAAATGGAGCCCCTCAATGAGTCTCTGCACATGGCCCCTCCTGGCAGGAACTGCTGGGGGACTGGCAATGTCCTTGCAACCTCAGGCACATGCTGCTGCCCATCCTGCCCCTATACCTCCACAAGCATGGTGACATCAGGGGGTTCTTCCTCCTCTCCTTCCTCCCCCTCCAATGTGACCACCACTCATCCAGAGAAGCTGCGTCTTCTGCTGCTGCTGGCATCTGTCTTGGTGGTGGTTGTGTTTGCAGCATCACTGTACCCCTCTGGCACTACATGCCTTGCTTCTGCTGCATGCAGTGGTGTTGGTGATGGCTGGGGTTTGGGCAGCAGCAGCAGCAGCAGTGGTAGCAGTAGTGGTGGTGGTTGCAGCAGGGTTGCTGGCAATGGCAGCAGCTGGGCTGCTTGCGGCAGCAGCAGTGGTGGTGGCATAGCCACAGTGCCCGCTGCATCTGCAAAATAGTTCCTGGTGAGTGCTATGCAATGAGTAAATGTGTATCATAAGAATGTGGACATTATGTTGTGTCAACATTAGCCCTCCTGTTCTACCTGCTATATGTGCCTCTTGATCATGACCAGGGCCAGTTCAAGGGTTTCTGCTACCCCAGGCAGAAGCCTCCACCATGTTGCCATTACCCCCTGCCATTGTTATCCCCCTTCTGCCATGCCACCTGAATGAATCTTCTGCAGCGGGGTGACAGGGCCATGACAGCAGTATGATTCATCACTTTGAAAAAAGTTGCTGCTTCAGTGCACCGGCAAGCCATGTGCTTCAGCGCCCACACACACACACATGGCCTGCTGCTCCTGCCCTTCTTCAATAATAAGTTGCATCAGAGGGGGTAGGAGTAGCAGGCCAAGGGTTTTGCACTGTGGGTGTTAAAGCACATGGCCTGCCATGGGCACCAAAGCAGCAGCACAAAAAATCATGGTGTGTCTCCCTCTGGGGTCTGGCCCTAGACAACTGCCTAGTTTGCCTAGTGGATGGACCGGCCCTGACCAAGACCAGCTCTGGTATGGCACATGGCTGATATGGCATGATACAGGGGTGCACGTCCTCTGTACATTGATGTAATGCATGGAGAGAAGAAGTTGCAGCTGTGCCCCACAGGCACTGATTGTTGCAGCCCCTTTGAGTGCACCATGCAAATTTATTTATTTATTCATTTCTTATATACCCCTTCATCTATTAATCAAGGCAGTTTACATTGAACAAACTTATTACAATAAACATATGCTGACATGGGTAGAGCATAAACATTTTACAAGGGATAAGTGATAAAAGATAACAATACTATAACATAAGATTAAATATAAACAGGTTTTTTAATTTCGCTTACCATAAAATCAAAGCAAAAACATAAGTATAAGAGTGAATAAAGTGATTTACAGTGAAGAGGGTCTGGTGATGAGGAGTAAGTGTGATATGAGTCATGCATGTAGTCTTTTACATAGGGGCTTGTTTACAAAGCCGCGGTAGCGGTTCGCGGTCGTTATCGGAGCTGCGGCCCCCACATGGGGCCGCGGCTCCGATAACGACCGCGAACCGCTACCGCGGCTTTGTAAACAAGCCCCATAGTGTTTAAGAGTGTAGGCTTTCTCATAGAACATGGAATTATGTGGAACTATGGTATATTAAAGAGTAAATAGAGTAGCCCTTGGTTTAGTAGCAGTCCATAGCTTTCGGCATGAATATGATGTCCAGGAGCTGTTCTGGGTTCTTGGTTAAGAGTAGGTGCCACTGGTGGTTAGGGATGTAGGTTGGGATGGAGTATCCAGTGTGCCAGTACTTAGGTGGCTTGGTCTCCCTTCAAAGTACTTTGTGAATAAGTGCGTTTTGAGTTGTTTATGGAATGTTGCAAGGTCCGGTATTTTTCTTGGGTTTTGAGGGAGGGAATTCCAAAGCTTGGGTGAGTAGAGGGAGCATGCTCTGTTGCATTTGGTCTGGTTGCTTTTAATAAACTCCTTGGGTATGGCTAGATTCTGTGCACAGTTTCTTCTTGTTCTGTTGTTCGGTGGTAACTGTATGAGAGATGTTAAGTGGGCTGCGGATAAGTTGTGTATTATTTTGAAGGCATTTAGTAGGACCTTATATTTGATTCTGCTTGTGATTGAGAGCCAGTGTAATTGTTTCAGGATAGTGGTGATGTGTTCTCTTTTTGGAGCTCCATAAATGAGATGGGCTGCCATGTGTTGTGACATTTGTAGCTTATATAATGCTTGTTTTGGTAGGCCCTGGAGGATGCTATTGCAGAAGTCGAAGTGTGGAAAGATCATGGATTGAAGTACTGTATGGAAGTCATGTGGGGCAAGGAGTGATCGCAAGTGTAGTGGGGTTCCCATTGTAGATTGCTCTAGTTGTGTTGTGTTGTTGATGTGGGTGGGTTAGGCATAGTCATTGGTTCAAGGTTATTCTGAGGTATTGTCCCCTTTGTTTAACTTCCAACATTGGCTCTTTGAATTTCAGTGTAGCTGGAGGGGTGAAAGTGGTATCCCTGGTAATGTATAATATTTCGGTCTTTTCGTAGTTTATTTTTAATTTATGTGTGGATAGCCAGTGTGTGACTTTATTGAAGCACTGTACTATTCTAGTCTGGTTTGTTTTTGAGGTGTTGTATGGTAGGTAAATCATAATGTCATCCGCATAAATGTGATAATATACTTGTGCTTTGGATAAGGCTACATAATCATTGGAGTAAAATATTAAATAATAAGATGAGAGGGCCGGACCTTGGAGTAATCCTTGTATGGTTTAGACCTGTTGTTTGTGAATGGTTAGGTATGATTTGAACCAGAGTAGGGTTATGCCTGTGATTCCAATTTCTTGGAGTCATGCTAATAGCAAGTTATGATTAATGGAGTCAAAGGCAGATGCAAGAGCCAGGAATATTTGAATATAGCCTTGTTTTGGTTTTTTTCTATTCCCTTTATGAGTTGTTCATGAGAGGTGTGAGGAGTGTTTCCACCCCATGTCCTTGTCGGAAACCGTGCTGTTGGGGGTTCAGGGGGGCATTTTGTCTATGTGGTCCTGGAGTTTTTATTTATTTATTTATTTGGACAGTTTTCTATACCGCCCCTTCCAGAGATCAGGGGCGGTTTACAAAGAACACAACAAGTTACATAGAACTAAGTGTAACTACTGTATATACATAGAACACAAGAAGTTACATAGAACCAAGTATAACTATATACATTGTAACAACTGAACTATGTAGATTGTATCTTGTTAAGTATTTATATTGAGACATAAAGCAACATTGTAGGAGAGTTGTTGTTGCACTGTTTTTTCTATTATCTTTGCCAAGAAGGGTAGGCTGGAGATTGGTTGATATGAGCTTCAGTTAGTTTTGTCCAGGGCAGCATTCTTTAGGATTGGCCATATGAAGGAGGTTTTGAGATTGTTGGGCATGCAGCCTTCAGTTAATGATAGGTACAGTATGTTATTTTTAGGATTATGGGTGACACTTCAGCTTGTACTATTTTGATCCTGCTTACAGGGCATGGGTCAAGAGGAGAGGTGGTGGTATTAAGGCTGTTAATTATACTTTCTATGTGTTCTTTGGTGATTGGTGAAAATGATCACCATTGTATAGTGATGGTGTTATTGATAGGGACTGGTTGTGATAGCATGTGGGTGTGGTTCCTTAGTTTGGAATATAATAGTTAGCTAGAGCTTGTGGAGTGGGGGTAGCTGACATTGCGTTGGGGTTGGGAGCTCTCACTAGTGATCTGACAATTTCAAATAGCTCCCTAGGCCCATTTAAAGAGTTCATGATTAATTTTGTATGGTAGTTTCTCTTATTTTTGTTGACATTCTCATGGTATTCTTATAGTTTGGCCATACAGTATATTTCTTCTGGTGCTCTGGTAGTTTTGATTATCTCTATTTGCGTTCAAGTTTTCTTAGTTGTTTTTTGATGTTCATAAATTCCTGTGTATACTAGGTGTCACTTTGTGTTTCTTGGGATATCTTGCTTGTGGGGCAGATTCTGCTTTGTTTATGATCTTGTTCCAGCTGTTTTGTGAGGATATTGATGTCAGTAATGTCTGTAGGAAGGAATGGTGTGGTTTGATCCAGGAATATTTGTTTGTCAAATTGTTAGAAGCGACGAGCTGATGTTGAAATTGGGTTTGGTCTAGTAGAGGGTAACTGGTGAGGTATGAGGAAGTTGATTGTGTAGTAGTCAGACCAGGTAGCTGAGGCTAAGCTTGTCCTTAGGCAGTGCTCTCTTTCACATTCCATCTTCGTACATATTGAAATGTTGTCCACCTGGCAGCAGCTTCACTACCTGATTGGTACTGTCCTTTGCTGTGGTATTTAGCCCATGCACATCCTGTCATCACTGTAACACCTTGCTGTTTCATTGTTCATTTTTTGGTTGTTGGACACCATCAGGACCCATGGCACAGGGTGCCATGTGTGTGGAGCCACTGTACCTGCTGCCCTCACAACATCTGTTACTTGTATGTCAGGGTAGCCAGTATAAATGGCACCCATGGTACTATGCACTGCCTCGCAACAAAAACCGCCAGAAGGGTAACGGTCAACCAATCACAAAAACAAAACCCCTTCAAAATCAACTCTACTCCTAACCTTATCAACAAAATACACAACTTTTATCCACAACCTATAAAACAGGTATTAAAAGGCCTCAGTTACCGCTCATACCTACCATCGATGCACAGTGTCACCGTTGGTTTGAGCTGAAAATTGCTACATCATAGGCCAAGCCCTACCTACCCATACCTTATCTTTAATTATAAATAGAATTATTACAAATTGAAAATCTTAAAAAATTCTCCCAAAAAAGTACTTTTAAAGGATTCCTTCATTCAATCTCATATAAACATTAAATAAATTTACCACGAAATTTTAATTAATAATCTACACTAAATAAAGTGTCTCTATCTCGTAGAGGCACCACTTCACTAGACAAATTGCAGCCAATTTTAAGGATCAAACACCGATAGTCTCTCACACGGGGACTGACACCATCTGAAAAAGGAAAATAGAGGAGTACGCTGTATAAAATATAGTCAGTACTTGATGCAAAACAACCGTTCTACTTATCTTAATGCTCTCCTCTTGACGCTTCACGGTTTTTGGCTGACGGTTTCACAACTCATAATCACACAAAACCATGAGCACACACAGGCAACGACTACGTTATGGATCCAACAAAAGCTTCTGTTTCACCCTGCCGGGCTTCCTCAGGGATCAAACGTTTGCCCAAAATCAATCTAACGCCATTCTACGCGGGCGATCAAAGCGCCTCAACTGCTAGAACAGCGTCTGACATAACTGCCCTTTAAATACAAGACTACTGGCAGCTAACTAATTAAGACGTCATCTAAAACTGAATACGTCACTCCTCTCCCGATCACTTTAACTTCCCAAACAGATCAACCACCATATTCATTTATGACTCTACTTAACACATGACTCTACTAAACACACACAAACAAAAACTAACCTTAACACACAAACCCGTTCAATATCTTGCAAGAACCCTATTCCGAAAGTATCTCACTGTTAATATATTGCAGAAAAGAACATTATTTCAAAAAAATAATGACCACTCTATTTTATCGTTTAAGCCCCCAGGAATAAGAGTACGGAGAGTAAAAATCCAGTACTGTTCTCTTTGCAAGAGAAGACGTCCCGTATCGCCCCTATGAAGGTCTGAGCGAATTTGTTCTAAGACTGTGCATTGTAAATCTTGAAATTGAGGACACTTCTCATTGCAATGTGCAACTAATGGGGTATCTGCTCTCATTTTCCTCACGCTATATTTGTGCTCTGCTAGACGTGTGCGTAAAGGTCTCGTAGTTTTACCGATATACATCAAGGCACATGGACACTTCAAAGCGTAGACAACACAGGAAGAATCACAATTCGTTGATTGTTTAAGAAAGACTTTTCGCTGCAAATTGAAGTCTTCCACAGCTACCATCATTGCACAATATTTACAACGTCCGCATTGGTGATGAACCATTATCGACAAATTCTTCTCTCTTACTACTGCAGGGCACAATCGATCCTTGAAATTTCTTCCCCTTTGATAAGCCATGCGTACTGGAAAAACTGATAGCACTGAATGTTTAGAGAACAATTTCCAATGTTTATGTATGGACGCTGCCATGCGATGTGAAAGAGCGGAATACGGTAAAACACAGGTAATAGGTGTCTGCTGAGACTCGCTTTCTGCACGATATCTGGAGGGATACAATAACCAGTCACGATGATTGTACTTAGCACGTTTGTAAGCTTTCTTCAATAAAGATCTTGGATAGCCTCGATGTTCAAACTTAGTCATCATTGAAGCAGCCTGTAATTCAAATTCTGTTAAAGAGGAACAAATCCGGCGGCAACGCAGCAATTGAGAATAAGGTAAGTTATTACGTAAATGACTCGGATGAAAACTTGAGTAATGTAAAACTGTATTTTTATCCGTGGGTTTTGTATAAATAGTGGTTTCAAACCTGTCTAATACAATAGATATTTGAACATCCAAAAAGTGTACAGTGTTCTGGTGCTTGGTCATTCCAAATTGTATATTGCTGTTACAACTATTTAAGTACTGGGCAAAAGCTTCTAGATCTCCCCCCGTACCAGTCCATAATACAAGGATATCGTCAATATAACGGTACCACCCTGCGATATTAGCTGCGAACCTTGATGTATACACCCACCGTTCCTCGAATAAATGCATATACAAATTAGCCAAGGATGGTGCAAACGTCGCACCCATTGCTGTCCCTGAGATCTGTTGAAAAAAATCTTGTTTGTACAGAAAATAGTTATGCTTCAATGCTAATGTAGCCAATTCACTTAAAAAGGACGTAGGAACTGCATGTGGACGGGGTCGAGCCTCCCAAATGCATTGTAAAGCCAATAAGGCATCATCCTGAGGTATTGAGGTATAAAGTGCCGCAACGTCTGCCTGCCATTAGTGTCCCTCACAAAGTTGTGGTCCACACATGTGCCTGGTAACAGATAGTGGAATCTGCAGAATGCTTTTGTATTCCATTTCTCATGCCATCAGCATCCACAATGTCTGGGTACCCTGACCTGGTTGCGTCCCTGACCTGGTTGTGTCTCTCTGTCTATGTGGCCCCTCGATTGGATCCCTGGTCCTTGCAACTGGACTCCCCTCTATGTATTTGGTCATACCTGTCCTATTGTGTACACCTTTGGCCTCTCTTCCACATTTGCCAACAGATATACATGGCTTTTTGCTGCATGCCATCCTTCCAGCCTATGCCCTGGCTACTATGCTAATGCATATGGCATTTCATTGTGCATCTCCATGGTACTCTCCCTATGCATTCCATATATGCCATGTGTGCCCTTCCTTACCTTGCTGCTGCTGCTGCAGCTCACACAGGAGTCACTCCAATAAATGGGACCTGGTGCAGTACATTTCTCTGTAGTGTGTCTTGAGTGCCTCAATAACCCTTAATAAGCAGAACCTCTTGTAAGGGAGAGGAGGAATACACATGCTTTGAGAACTAATCTTTTCACCAGGTCAACCCTGCCATCCTTCAAACATAGCTCCATATGCAGATTACGGGGTGACAGCCACTGATCTTGGGGTCTGCTCTGTCCTGGTGTGTATGAGCTGTCTCATGTGAACATTGAGAGTGCCATGCTAATGACTCCTTGCCACATCTGCTGCCCATCACCTGTGACATCCTGGTGCCCCACACCCTGTGTGCCTAATTGGTGGCAGTCATCTGTGGTTCCATGGTATGCAGCCATAGTGTGGATGAGTTTGCTCTTGTGTAGCTTTGTATGCCTGCACCAGGTGCACCTGCATGATCATTGTGATCTGCACCAGTCCTGTCTTGGAGGGAGTGGGGCCTTGCAAGGCACACTACATGACTGCATGCATACCTTGCCAGTATGTGGCCATGGCTTGTGCCATTTGCACTTATCTCCATGTGCCACAACCTGTGCATCTGTGCAGTCTTGCCATGCGTCAAACCTGTCCAACTTGTCTCCCTCACTGATTGTCTGATTCTGCTATAGCATGGCCCACAGTAGTGGTGGTGGTGGTGTGTGAGTGTGTGTGTATGTGCATTGATATGCATCAGTTGGGGGTGGTGGTGCTGCTGTTTGGCAGGCTGCACATGTGTTCATTGCAGTGCCTTCATATATGCAGCAGTGGGGTTGGCTTCTCTGTCACACTTGCTGCCTTATGCCCCTTCCCCAATGACTCTTTTGGTACATTCAGTGATTGTGGCCATCTAGACTCTACCCCTGCATATTCTATCCTGTCTGTGGACTTGAAGTTACATATTACTTTGCCATTGCTAAATTTGCTTGATTGGTATGTGTGTATCCACTCTCCCTGCTGGGTACTGTCTGTGCATCTGAAATCTGTGTCTGTGTGGCCATTCAGATCTATTGCATTCCTATGACTGCTGCTGCTCTTACAAACCCCCAAAAGATGATGCCCTGGGTGACTTCCCCATCTTCTCTGTTGTTTGGGTCTGCTCTACCTACTGTATGTCCCTGCCTGCACACTGTGTGTCTGTCATCTTCTAGATGTACCTCTCTTTAAGAAGTGCTTATAGGTGCACAATTATTGACTCACCTGGCTAAGGACATGTGGAGAGTCTTCCAGACCCTCTTTGTTGGAGTATATGGTGTCTGCACTGTCCAGGTGGATATACAACTCCTCAATGGCCACTGCCTAAATGGTCTTTCTAAAATGTGCCTAAAGGGTCTCCATTGCAAGCAAAGTACCAAAGCTCCACCAACTGAACAATGGCTGGGAAAAATTGTATTGCCAATGCAGTTGCCCCTGTTACAGCTTCTTCCTCTATACAGACAGACAGTTGAAGTACATGCCAGTTGAAAGACCAGTTCCATGTGCAGGATTCTTGCAAGCTGAAGCCTTCATGAAATAAGTGGAGGAGCTCAGAGAAAAGGTAGTGAGGCTGAGAAAAATTTGAGACAGAGAGAAGTTTCTCAAAACATCTAAACTCTCTGACAGAGGTGAAGATGGGAGGTTACAGAATGAAGAGAGTTGGACACGAGTCATCAGAGCCTGCAGAATCAACAATCCAACTCCTCCTGCCCTTGAACCGAAAAACCAGTATGCAGTCCTGGAGATGGAGGAGGTGAAAGCATCCCAGGAAAGAGAAGAACCAGAACTCAAGCATCCCAAAGTTGCAGAATCAGTGACCACAAAGAAGTGAAGGGTAGTGATGGTTGGTGACTTTCTTCTGAGAGGTAATGATGTATCCACCTGCTGACCAGACATGATATCCAGAGAGGTGTGCTGTTTGCCAGGTGCCAAAATCTGAGATGTTATGGAGACTCATCAAGCCTACTGACTATTATCCAAAGTTGCTCATCCATGTCAGCAAAAATGATACTGCTCTTAGCGTATCAAAAGTGACTCCATGGCTCTGGAACAGAGGGTGAAGCAGATAGGTGTGCAGGTAGTGTTCTCTTTAATCCTCCATGTTGGAGGTGAAGGCCATGACAGAGAAGCTTGCATCCTGGAGATGAATACATGGCTGTGTGGATGGTGTCATTGAGAGCATTTTAGTTTTCTGGATCATGGTATGATTTTCCAAGGGCTGCAAAGCAGAAATGGCATCCACCTGTCCAAGAAGGATAAAAGTGTCTTCTGCAGCAGACTGACTAGCCTACTAAAGAGGGTTTTAAACTAGATTCATTGGGGATGGGTGAAGAAAGCCCATAGGTAAGTGAAAGCCCCCAGGTAAAAGAGGCAACATATGGAAAGCAGTGTGCATAAATGCCTGTGGCATGGAAAATAAGATCTCAGATGTTGAGACTTTAATGAAAGAGGCTGACTTGGATTTAGTAGCAGTTATGGAGACATGGCTCATGGACAACCATGACTGGGATGTAGTTATACCAGGGTATACTTTATTCAGGAAGGGCAGGGTAGGAAGAAGGGGAGGAGGAGTGGTACTATATGTAAAATATTAAGCTATAGAATTACAGGGCTTAAAAGGGAACAAGGAGGCACTATATGGATGGGTTAAACTAGAAAAAGGGAAAGGGAAATCCATTTGCATTGGAGTGATATACAGATCTCTCTCACAGGGAGAAGAAGTGGACAGGGATTTAATAGATGACATATGCAGTATTGCCATGAAAGGAGAAGTGCTACTGATCGGTGATTTCAATATGCCAGATATTTGGCACATCCCTGCTGCAGCCATCTATTAGTAAGGAGATCCTGGATTCCTTACATAGAAAACTATTCTGGCAACTAGTAACAGAACCCATATGTGAAAAAGCCATACAGGACTTGGTGCTTACCAATGGGGAAAATGTTTCTGATATCATAGTGGGAGATCATCTCACATTCAGTGATCATGGTGTAGTTCAGTATTAGGACTAGGGCTGATAAAATCCATTCAAAAGTGAGGATCTTAGACTTCAGGAAAACTAACTTTGCTAAGATGGGCCAATACCTCAGGGAGTCATTTGTGGGATGGGAACAGCTAGGGGATGCAGATAAACAGTGGGCAAAACTGAAAGGGGGTATTTTAAGGGCAACAAACCTTTTTGTTAGAAATGTAAAAGGAAAAGCAGGCCATTGTGATTCTCAAAGGAAATAGCCGAAAATACAAGAGATCACAGAAACAGGAAGACAAGCATCTATATTCAGAAAAACATTAGAGCAGCTAGGAAAGTAATCAGGAAAGCAAAGATACAAAAAGAAGAAGAAATAACCAATGCAATAAAATGGGGGGATAAGACATTTTTCAGATATTTTAGTGAGAGGAGGAAGTGCAAAAGTGGTATTGTCAGACTCAAGGGTGAAGGGGAGGAATATGTAGAAGCTGATGAGGATAAAGTGGAATTGTTTAACAAATATTTCTGTTCTGTGTTCACAGATGAAGGGCCAGGAGAAGGACCTCAGAAAACACTCACAAATAGGAACAGAAGTGAAGGGAATCTTGAATAATTTTCAGAATACTGTGTTTGTGAGGAACTAACTAAACTAAAAGTAGACAAAGCAATGGGACCAGATGGGATACATCCCAGAATATTGAAGGAACTTGTGGACATTTTAACGGCTCCACTGAATGACCTTTTCTATGCTCCTTTAGAGCTGGAAGTGGTCTGTGAGGACTGGAGAAAGGCACATGTGGTCCCTTTATATAAAAGAGGAAGTAAGGATGAGGTTGAAAACTACAGGCTGATTAGTCTAACCTCTGTTGTGAGTAAATTATTGGAAATGCTGCTAAAACAGAGAATGGTGAGGTTTCTGGAGTCCAATGGATTGCAGGATCTGAGGCAGCATGACTTTACTAGAGGCAGGTCTTGGCATACAAACCTGATTGATTTCTTTGACTGGGTGACCAGGGAGTTGGACCAAGTGAGAGCCTTAGATGTGGTATACTTTCAGTACAGCATTTGACACCGTTCTGCATAGGCAACTTATCAAAAATTGAGTACCCTAAAGTGACTGACTGGGTGAGAAATTGGTTGAGTGGGAGGCGACAAAGGGGACAGATAAATGGAGCTCACTCTGAGAAGAAGGAGGTTACCAGTGGTGTGCTCCAGGGATCTGTCCTTGGTCTGATCCTTTTTAATATCTTTGTTAGTGATATTGTGGAAGGGCTGTTGGGTAAGCTTTGCCTCTTTGCGGATGATACCAAAATCTGCAATAGAGTGGAAGGAGTAGATAACATGAGGAGGGATCTAGCTAAGCTTGAAGAATGATCAAGAATTTGGCAGCTGAAATATAATGCTAAAAAATGCAAGGTCATGCATTTAGGCTGCAAAAATCCAAGGGAGCGGTACAGTATAGGGAGTGAAGTACTTCTTGTCTATGAAAGAAGAGCTGGACCTGGGCGTGATTGTGTTTGATTATCTTAAAGTAGCTAAACAGGTAGAAAAGGTGACAGCGAAAGCTAGAAGGATGCTTTGGTGCATAGGGACAGGAATGGTCAGCAGAAGAGAGGAGGTTATAGTGCCTCTATATAAGTCTCCGGTGCAATCTCATTTGGAGTATTGTTTGCATTCTGGAGACCGCACCTTCAAAAGGATATAAACAGGCTGGAGTCGCTGCAGAGAGTGGCTACTAAAATGGTTAGTGGTCTTTGTTATAAAGCATATAGAGACAGACTTAAAGATCTTAATATGTATATGTTAGAGAAAAGGTGAGATAGAAGAGATATGATAGAAATGTTGAAATACCTCTGTGGCATAAATGCACAAGAGGAGTGCTTCTTTCAATTGAAAGCAAGCGCTGCTACAAGGGGACACAGGATGAGGGTGAAAGGGGATAGACTCATGAGGGATATATGGAAATATTTCTTTACGGAAAGAGTGATAGATGCATGGAATTGTCTCCTAGTCGAGGTAGTAGAGACAAGAACGAAGAGAGAACTCCGTAGAATAGAGAGAAAATGGAGGCAAACCAAATCCATCGAACTCAAAACCAAATACATGACTCTTCTCTCAAAATACAAAGATGACGTCAATGCCGCAAAGAGAAAGCATCACACTAACCTATTAAACAAAGCTATCAACAGACCACGTGAGTTATTCGAACTCGTCAAATCGTTAACTAAAACATCCCAGAGCGACAACCTAAACAACGCAATCAAGGCCCAAACTCTGGCAAACCACTATGTGAGCAAACTGACGGCCACAAAACCCACGCTCTGCCTAGAAACAAAACTGCCAACACCCCCACTCAACATTGAGACCAACGCAACCCAAGACCAGGTATGGAACAACTTCCACAAAATCGGAGACCAGCAAATTGTAACCATAATCACAAGCATAAACAGCACCACGTCCCCTCTCGATCCATGCCCAGCAGCCTGGGTCAAGGCAGCGAAACAAGACATAGCCCAGTACGTCTCTCACATAGTAAACCTATCACTGCAACAAGGAATCATGCCTTCTGAACTGAAAAAATCTATCATAAGACCGATTCTAAAAAACAGTACACTCAACAGAGATGACCCAGCATCCTACCGCCCAATATCGAGCATATCATTCCTAGCAAAGATCATTGAAAAGGCGGTCCTACTACAACTACAAGACCACCTGAATGACTATGCTCCCCTAGATGCCCAGCAATACGGCTTTAGACAACATCATGGGGTAGAAACCCTATTACTAGTCCTGCTCAACAACTTACTCAAGGGCCTGGAAAACAAAAAGAAAATGTACATACTCTTATTCATCGACATCTCAGCTGCCTTCGATACAGTTAACCATGGAACCCTCATAAACAGGATCAAGGCAATAGGAATATCAGGAACCCCCCTAAAATGGTTCACGTCATACATCTCAAACAGAATGCAACAGGTGCAGTTCAACGGCGAAAAAGCGGAAGCATTCCCCCAAACACAAGGTATACCGCAAGGCTCTGCACTCTCAGCACTCCTTTTTAACGTATATATGCAACCACTATGTGAAATCTTCACTCGGCACAAAATCAACTACCACATATATGCCGATGATATTATGCTGTACACATAACTTGACACTGACAACCCGGACTACAGCCCACTCGAAACATGCCTTAGCGAGATGCAATACTGGCTAAAACAAAGCAGCATGGCAATCAACCATAAGAAAACCGAGGTGATGTATATTTATTTATTTATTTATTTATTTAACAGTTCTTCTATACCGCTCTATTTTAGATCAGAGCGGTTTACATTTAACATCAACTATACAACACAGGGAACTTTGAGTTGTATTTACAATAAACAGGGAGATCAACTTGGAAGTAACTGGGGGAAACTATGTACATTCTATAACTCTATACATTGTATTACACTGGTACCTGATTTCAGGCAGAACATATCTACATCTTATTTACACTGGGGTCTTAATTCTTTTTCAGTGGGTACATTCTGAGCGATCAGTTGATTATCCTTTTTCATGCTGAGTCTGATTGTTTAATTGTAATGAGTGATTGTCTGAGGGGCCATATGTATGGTTACTAAGGCTAGATTCAGGGTAGTATGTAGTGAACAGGTGCTGCTTTATTGCCTTTCTGAAGTGGGTTAGGTAAGTGATGGAAAGCAAATTTTGACCCCCCCACAACAATAACCTTGTGCAACAATACCTACCAAACGAAGAAAGAAATAAAATATCTAGGAGTAACATTCGACTGCGACCTAAAAATGGAGAAACACCTCTGCAAAACCAACAGGGCAGTTTTCCACAAACTGAGAGTTCTACAACCTATACGGAACATAATTGACCCCCACGACTTCAGATCCGTCGCTCAAGCACTCATCATGCCACATTTCGACTACTGCAACGCCATTCTTCAGGGACTACCTAAGAAAACCCTTAACATCCTGCAAATGGCGCAGAATGTATCCACCAGGATCATTATGAGGAAAAGTCTTACTGAACACATCACACCAGTACTAATTGAGTTGCACTGGCTCCCCATTACAGCTCGCACAAAATACAAAATACTGACAACCACTTTCAAACTCATCCACAGCATTGCTCCATCCTTCCTCTCCACCCTAATCGGCATGCAACCCACCAACAGAAACAGAAGAACCATCAACTCCAACACCCTCCACACCCCTACAGATATAAGATCTGTCAAAGTCAGCACTAGTAACAGGGCATTCTCATACACAGCACCTACACTATGGAACCAACTACCGCGTCCATGCTACGAGCCAGCAAAGACCTATCGGATTTTAGAAAAAAAACTCAAGATGCACCTATTTCAAAGTCATTTCAACCTGTTCTAAATCCACATGAAGGGCAACTATCCACCCAAAGACCCAGAGAACCTTCTATGTAAAAATGTACATATGTAAACTCTTTCCCCATAGACTAGAAGTAGATAATTTTCTGTGTGCCATCCTTTCCTCCCGAATCAGTCATGTATATACCATAAATTTCCTGTTTTGATTTGACAGCTTTTTCTATGTAATCATACCCGCTTCTGATCGCTGGAAGGAGCAGTATACAAATGCTTGCTAAATAAATAAATAAAAATAAGGACTGTATCTGAATTCAAGGAAGCATGGAACAAACAGAATATCTCTAAAGGAAAAAAGGGGACTATTGTAGTTGATATGGAAAGGCAGACTAGATAGGTCATGTGGTCTTTTTCTGCCATCATGTTTCTATGTATAATGGCTGTATTTTGCTGCCTATGGAGGACATTCTGATTCATGTTTAGTGGGGATACACATCCAGGGCAGATGTACGTTCCCTGCTAAACACCCAGGTGATATGCCAGCAAATGAGCTCCCCGTACATAAAGCAGAGATGTGTGGGGAGCTCAGTACAAGGGCGAGAGGGAGCAGGCCTAGGGAGGAGCGAGGGCAGGCTGGAGGCATGACCATGACCTTGGACGTACAGGGCTGATTCCGGCCCTTTACATCCATGGTTGGCCATCTTCATGGGGAACTTATTCTACCTCGGAGGTGGAATAAGTTCCCCTGAGGGTCGTGGCAGACAGCAGAGGGCCCAGGAGAGAAAGTAAGCAGAGGCAGGGTGTTCTCTGCAGCCCGATCTCAGCCTCAAAAGGCCCGATCGGGGGTTGGGTAGTAGGGAGCAAACCATTTAATACAGCACCATAAATTGGGACTCTGGCATGGAGCCACGGTGCCATGGCAACGGGATGCCACGGCACTGCGGCTCCATGCAGGAGCCCAGGCTGAGCTAGCTGGGGAAGTACCTGGATGTGCTGCAGTAGGTCAGAATCAGGGCATGTCCTGCCCATCCAGGCCTGTTGCACCCGATTCTGATCCTGCGGGGACATATAGCCCCCGTGGGATCAGAATCAGGTACAAATCTGGTCCGTCCAGATTTTGTATGTCCGGACGTGCCCCGATCTGAATTTCCATATGTTTAATAAGTACCACCCCAGAATGCCCTCAACTGGTCCCTTTTCCTATATATATAGTGCTGGTCATTTTTTTTAAAGCATTTTTATGTTCGGTGCAGTGCTATATCTATATCTATATCTAAAAAGCTCCCTGCAAACCATCAGCAGCTCTCCCCTCACGGGGATCGAGCCACCGGCAGGAGCAGCGGGAAAGCAGCCATCTTTGGCGTCTCTGCCCAATCGGGGCAGGCACCCAGCTTTAAAAGGAAGCGCCATCGGGCGCACGTGAAAGCTCCCTGCAAACCATCAGCAGCTCTCCCCTCACGGGGATCGAGCCACCGGCAGGAGCAGCGGGAAAGCAGCCATCTTCGGCGTCTCTGCCCAATCAGTGCAGGCGCCCAGCTTTAAAAGGAAGCGTCATCGGGCGCATGTGAAAGCTCCCTGCAAGCCATCAGCAGCTCTCCCCTCACGGGGATCGAGCCACCGGCAGGAGGAACGGGAAAGCAGCCATCTTCGGCATCTCTGCCTAATCGGGGCAGGCGCCCAGCTTTAAAAGGAAGCGCCATCGGGCGCACGTGAAAGCTCCCTGCAAACCATCAGCAGCTCTCCCCTCACGGGGATCGAGCCACCCGCAGGAGCAGGGGAAAGCAGCCATCTTCGGCGTCTCTGCCCAATCGGGGCAGGTGCCCAGCTTTAAAAGGAAGCGCCATCGGGCGCATGTGAAAGCTCCCTGCAAACCATCAGCAGCTCTACCCTCACGAGGATCGAGCCACCGGCAGGAGCAGCGGGAAAACAGCCATCTTCGGCATCTCTGCCCAATCGGGGCAGGCGCCCAGCTTTAAAAGGAAGCGCCATCGGGCGCACGTGAAAGCTCCCTGCAAACCATCAGCAGCTCTCCCCTCACGGGGATCGAGCCACCAGCAGGAGCAGTGGGAAAGCAGCCATCTTCGGTGTCTCTGCCCAATCGGGGCAGGCGCCCAGCTTTAAAAGGAAGCGCCATCGGGCGCATGTGAAAGCTCCCTGCAAACCATCAGCAGCTCTCCCCTCACGGGGATCGAGCCACCGTCAGGAGCAGCAGGAAAGCAGCCATCTTCGGCCTCTCTGCCCAATCGGGGCAGGTGCCCAGCTTTAAAAGGAAGCGCCATCGGGCGCACGTGAAAGCTCCCTGAAAACCATCAGCAGCTCTCCCCTCACGGGGATCGAGCCACCAGCAGGAGCAGCGGGAAAGCAGCCATCTTCGGCATCTCTGCCCAATCGGGGCAGGCGCCCAGCTTTAAAAGGAAGCGCCATCGGGCGCGCCCATGCCTGGCGGGACCGCGCCTGAGGGCCTCGCCAGAGGGCCCTTTGGCGTGGCCCTTAGGTGGGGTCCGCAACAGAGAATCCATAGGCCTGAAGACATTGCTAAGTAGCAATTAACATCCAATCCTCCAGGTCTTGCCCTCCACCATCGGGAACTATCATCTGCCTCTACTCCAACTGAATGAAAGAACCGAACACAAGACTCACAAAGAAGAAATGCAGACCATCGATATTACACACGCCTGAACATAACAGCAGTCTGAAGAAAAGGAAAATAATTAGATCAGTCCTTACCACCCATTATAATGTTACCAGTGGGACAGGAGTGACTGGTGTTTGCTCCTACTCTCAAGAACACTCTTTGGCCTTACAACACAAGCCTCCAACCTAAGCTCTACTCGCCAGACGATCAAGTCCCCAGCAGCAGGAATAGCTGCAGCCATCCCAGCTGCCTTCTTTGCCTAATCGGGGCAGTCACGTGCAGCATTCAAACCAACGTGCCCTTGGGATTAGCACGAAAGCCACAACTCTGGTCCTCCTGCAAGTTTTTCTTGAACTCTCTCATATACTGACCAAGCATTTTGCTTCTGAACGAACAAGGTACTCTTAATAATGTATTCCCATTCATGTTTTCCTCTAGGATTAATGTGATCAGCATCCCTGTTACCTAATAGCCTGTATTTTACAATAACTCTGTAACATTATAACAGTTTCTCACTCAGTATCTCTCACTCATTCTCTCACCTGTGTACTGCAAGCTACAATTCTGCCACTTTGTAGCCTACAATTCTAAGTAAGTCTTTAAGGTGGTTTGTTACGTCATTCTCAGTAGCTCTGTCGCTCTGTAACTACTCTATTGTTGTTTGTTACGTCATTCTCAGTAGCTCTGTAACTTTGCAACTACTCTATATTGCCACAACTCCCCAGCCCGCAAAACCTACCTCAGCCACTCACATCCCACCATGGCCTACGCATCACTTAATCTTACCATACTCTTCCTCCTGGCAAACGCCATACAAATCTCCATTGCCCTAGTAGACAGACACTGTCATATCCCCACCATCCACCATCTGGGTAAAAGAAACCAGGAAAACCCCTTTCATTCAGCCACACGGCTACCACATCAGCCACGTCGTTCACACCTCTTGTATGTAGACCTTATTCAATCTAAATACAGCAAGGCAACCCAACAGCAAGTCCTCAAATGCGCACTCATAAATTCCCGCTCTGTTCGCAAGAAATGGCCTGTCATCACTGATCTTATAGCTGTGCACAACCTAGACCTTCTCTTGGTGACAGAATCCTGGCTGTCTGATTCAGATGCTGCTCTAATAAATCAACTCTTCCCACCTAATTTCTCCATTTACACCTGCCATAGATCCAACCGCAAAGGCGGAGGGGTCTTTATCCTAGCCAAAACAGACCTTAAATTTCAACTATGCTCCTCCAAGAGCACTACACATGCCGACATTGTCTCCATAGCAAATAAATTCATCACCATAAACCTCATATATATTGAGCCCCCTCCTCACCTCCAGATGACATCTCCACCTTCATTGACATAGCCTGCAACCCAGCCAATCCACACAATCCCAACTGGCTACTCGGTGATTTTAACCTACCATCCCTGCAACTTGACCAAGCAACGGCCTTCCTGGATGCAATGCAAGATTTGCAATTCAAACAATTGGTGACGGCCCCAACTCACTAAAAAGGAAACCTATTAGACCTAATTTTTGCCCCTAGCACTTCAGTTAGCCACATATCAGACTTCAACATTTCAATCAGTCCTGTCCCCTGGTCCGACCATAACCTGATTACTTTCCAAATACCATCACGTCATGTTCCGGCACCACAGAGTGAAGCTACTAGACCCTCAGCCACACCACGCTCCAGACCTCTTGTTATAGAAGAGTTCTCCAAAAAAGTCCTCCCAACCCTACATCAGAAATCTACCAACCTTGAAGAAGCAATCTCCATCTGGAACAACACATTGAAGGAATTCGCCCACCCAACATCCTCCAGTAGCTCAGAAACCCACAACAGATGTAAAAGGAGAAGACAGCATGCTCCATGGTTCTCAGCAAAACTCCGTGCCTCCCTCATCGAACTCAGGAAGCACGAGAGGAAGTGGAGATGCTCCCAATCCCAGTCCCACAAATCAACCTACCTCGGACTCCTGAAGTCTCACCGTGAGAAGATCTATCTCAGAATGAGGGAATACCACACCCAGCTCCTTCAACGCTCAATCAACAAACCGAGAGACCTATTCAACCTAGTGAAATCCCTAATCAAGGAACCCTCCCCCATCCATCTGGCCCCAATTCCCCCCCAGTCATATGCCGACTTCCTCCAATCTAAATCACTAACAGCAAGTAATCAGCCAACATCAATAGCGCCTCCCCTTTACCAAACTCCCACCTCACAAACATCACTCACACATTTTACCCCTCCCGATGAGAAGAGTCTCCAAGACCTCATTGCCAGCATCAACGCCTCAACAGCTCCAAATGACCCCTGTCCAGCACACTGGATCCGGACCCTCCGAGTTGAACTCAGCCCAATTCTACTAAACATCATCCGTCTCTCCTTTGCTACCGGCTCATTCTCCTCTTTACTCAAACGAACCTCAATAAGACCCCTCCTAAAGAACAGCAGACTCGACCCATCAAAGACAGAATCCTACCGACCTATCGCGAGCATTCCTCTACTCGCTAAAATAATTGAGAAGGTCGTCTACAGACAAATCCAACAACATATAGACATAGCAGCCCCCCTCGATCCCTGCCAACACGGCTTTAGAGAATTGCATGGAATAGAGACACTGCTCACTACCCTCACCAACACTTTCAATAGAGGAATTGACAATGCTGAAAACGGTTTCGCCCTCATCTTCCTGGATATCTCAGCAGCCTTCGATTCCATCAATCACAACCAGCTACTTACCCGCCTCCTGGAAAAAG
The DNA here is from genome assembly GCA_033557465.1 of Ichthyophis bannanicus. Taxonomy (NCBI): domain Eukaryota; kingdom Metazoa; phylum Chordata; class Amphibia; order Gymnophiona; family Ichthyophiidae; genus Ichthyophis; species Ichthyophis bannanicus. Next base: position 68,147,201 of record CM066039.1, on the reverse strand, counting down.
GCATCCACGGCCTTGCCTGGGAGTGGTGTAAATCCTACCTATCGGATCGCTGGCAACAAGTCCGTGTTGGTTCTGAAACTTCGACACCATTCCACCAGCAACAAGGTGTCCCACAAGGTTCCTCCTTATCGGCGCTGATGTTCAATATCTATATGCAGCCGATATGCAACATCATCCGATCCTTCAATATTTCTGCCCTAATCTACGCGGATGATGTTCTGCTATTTACCCCGTTCAAAGTCAAACAACTGGAATTCACCAACCTTGTTAACTGCTTCAACGCAATTACAGATTGGCTAACTACCCAAAACCTCCACATTAACTTCAAGAAAACGGAGGTACTTTTCATATCAAGGAACAAAAACTTCTCTCCCCCCTCCAGCCTAAGAGTAAGAGATGCGGAGCTTCCAAGCCGTAATGCCATACGCTACCTCGGCATTACTCTTGACCAGCACCTGGATTTCAAGGAGCATATAAAAACATCACCAGGTCCATCTACAACAAAATCAGGACACTGAGACATCTCAAACCTATGCTACCTGCTGACGACTTCCGAACCATCTTCCAGGCCCTCATACTACCACATTTAGATTATGCAAACCTAATCTTGTATGGCCTACCAAAGAATACTCTCAATCCTCTCCAACAAGCCATGAATGCCGCTGCACGTGTCCTCTGTGGTCTAGCCAGATCAGACCACATCACACCAATACTCTCCATTGGTTACCGATATACTCCAGGCTAACATATAAGATTCTGCTAATAACATTCAAGATTATCAACAACATCGCCCCCAATTCTCTCAAGGAACTTATCACATCTACTCCAAAAACTAGAACCAGAAGGACAACAACAGACAACACTTTGACTATTCCCAAAGACTCCATAAAATGCTCCCAAACAACCAGGAGAAGAACCTTTGCCTACTATGCACCAAAATGTTGGAATGACCTCCCCCCAGAAATCAGAGCGATCCGAGACCTTCTACAATTCCGGAAAGCAATAAAACACCACCTCTTTCTGCTCCATTTTGCCCAAGCTGCCACCCCGACTCTAAGAAACCATCCCCCTTCCCCTACTAAAGACTCCTACACAACATAACGCTCAAGCCCCAAGCACTCACTTGTCAGTCCTGAAGCAACCTACGTACTTTCAGATCAAGTATCAACTATTATGCCATATCTTTATGTATATAGTTTCATGTATTCCTCAACCATCCTGATACATGTCAATATGTAAATAGTTTCCCATGTTCTCCAAGTTTTATTCCTTGTTATAATGTAATTTCAATCAGTCTTCTCTGATCTGAAAACTCTTTGTTAAATGTAAACCACACTGATAACAAATAGTGCGGTATCTAAGAATTGTTAAATAAATAAATAAATAAATAAAATAAAATAAATATCAGGCTCGTTGATTCCAGCTTGAGAATGGGACTAGTCTCCTTTAAGAACATAAGATATTCTATGCTGGGCCAGAAGAAAGGTCCATTAATCCGAGCATCCTGTCTCCAACAGAGGCTAATCTAGGTTACTAGGAAGCACCTGGCAGATTGTGCCTCTAGAAATTTGTACAAACTCTTTTTACACCCAGCTTTTACCACCATCCTCCAGCAACAGATTCCACAGCTGAATTATGTATTGAGTTAAAAAAATACTCTCTCCAATTTGTTTTAAGTCTGCTTCCTTTTAAATGGTTTACTCACTACACAGATGTACTGGATGCCACAGTACTCTTGCCACTGGATGATAGGAGGGTGGGGGGCAAGCAAAGCCTATCTCAGGAAAATCCATGTGTTATTTTTCTTTATTTGAACCTCAACCCACCATCATTTCTTGGAATGTTGGCTAAGAAAGAGTCCCAAATATGTTATTTTTCTTATTATTATTGATAATCTTTCTATACTGCCCTACAATAAGAACAGCAGAATGGTTTACAGTATAGTCAAGTAAAAAAATAAAGATACAATATACAGTATAGTCTATTGAAAATATAATAAAATCAAAGAGAGAAAGATTAATAATAAAGGAATTGAGGGATCACGTGGTGTATATGATGGACTAATGAAGACATGTTTTTCGCAGCTCCGAGGCTCCTCACTTCAATTTCACCATCCTCTTGCTATTTGGAGACCCCACGCACCACAACCTACTGCGGCCCATGGTGGAGACCAGATCCCTGACACTAGAGGCTTCAACTTGGCTGGTGTTTGTGGATGGCAGCCAAATCTTTGAAAAAAGAAAGGGGCCAAGCAGTTGAGTCCAAAATGGCAGAGGGGGCTCCTCCGAGTCCGCAAGCAGAGGCAGCGGACCAAACTGCAGCACTGGATGTGATGTTGGCGGCAGTGGCAAAGGCGTTGGAGAGTTGCCTTGATGGACTGTCAGTACAGATAGCGCAAGTGACCCGATCTCTAGCTGAATTTAACATGTAAGTCGCTACTCTGGAACAGCGTGTTTTGGTGGTAGAAGATGGCACCCACAGCATAGGGTCAACCATCCAGCGCTAGAGGAACAACTCCGGCAACAGGAGGAGAAACTAGATGACCTCGAGAATCGGGGTCGCTGCAACAACCATTGCTTCATCAGGCAAAGTTTGTCAGTGAGGTTGATGAGCTGGACTGTGGAGCGGAGGGGGGTGGGAGCGGATGTAATAGAGGGGGGGTGGTTTACGGAGGTATGGGAATATGTGTGAATGGGGGTGAATGGGGTGGATGACTGGCAGGGACATGCTTCATGGGCAAACTATTTGGGAAGTGTGGGAGTTTGTGCGGTGAACCTCTGTGCTGACATGTCTATTTTCCCACTGGCTCTTGGGCTCACCAGGAGTGGATGCTGGCTGAGATGGGGTGCCTACTGTTGACATCACTTGGGTGTGAGTTGCATCTGTCTACACACTGCAGCCATCAGGACTGGCTTCCCAGCTTTCCGACACACAAGTGGACAGTACATTCTGACTTCCCGGGACAGGCAAGGGGACTCTGACTTATATTGTTCCCTCATGCCTTTTATTTGGCCTTCCTTCCACTTTTCTACTCAGCTCCACCTGCGTGTTAAGAAGTGCTTGCTTAATTTGCAGAGATTTGCGTATGGATGGGGGCATCCGCGAGATGTTTACTGCAGAGTTCGGGTGTGTAAGTGGAAGTTGGTATGTTGGGCTCCTGAATGATGGATGTATGGCTGGGGGTTGGATGGCGGGGGGGGGGGGGGAGGGGGAGTGTGATATTCCTACAATGGTCATAAGATGCTGTGGGTGTAGAGGCATAGCTCAGTCCTGGTTCTGTATGGATGACTGGCCACCACACAGTTGGGGTTAGGGGGAGGGGTATGCATGTGATGAATGAAGTACAAGTTGCACAAGAGATTGAAGAAGAACTCATATACATTGGGGATTTGGTCTCAACTAAGATAATTGAGTGTGAAGGGTGACTGTGGGGTCTTAGTTGTATAGGAGGGTACATGCTCTATCCACTGGATAATTGGGTTAGAGCGACTGGAATAACTAGAGAGGCTACAGACTGGTGGATGGGTGGGGCTGTTCTGGGAGGGTGGTGAGGATGATGAGGAGTGGCTGCTGGGTGACTTAATGAGGTGGGGAGCCCTACACACTGTGTGTTCTTACTGGAGGGCTCCTGGATGGAGCATTGTTGGGACTGGGGAGATAGGGGGAAGACCAGGGAAGGAGGGGGTGGGTATAGAGCTAGGGGGTGGTGGAGGATGGAGGGTGGGGGGTGGAAGTGAAGGAAGCGGGGGTGAGGGGGAGAAGTGTACTTCGGGGGAAAATAGGGATGACATACAAGACAATGGATGTATGATAGGCTGGTGGTTGGGAGATGGGGGGGGGGGGGTTGGAAAGCTGAGGTCCCTAGGCTGGGGGAGTTTTTGGCTGTGCAATTAAGGTGGATACTTGATTGGTTTTGTATCAACATCCCTAATTTGGATTATGTTTACATCTCTACAGATAGCATCTTGGAATGTATGTGGAATTAGCAGCCCAATGAAGCGACACAAATTACTGCGGATGTTGCAAGACCAACTTGTGTATATGGCGCTCCTATAACAGGAGACCCATATGACTGCGATAGAACATCAAAAATTGAAACGTCGGTAGGTGGGAGAGGTGTATGGAGCTTCCTCAAGGGACTGCAAGGCGGGAGTTGAAATCCTGGTGGAGAAACACGTGAGCCTGACTGGGGTTACAGTGCACTCTGACCCACAAGGCCGTTATCTTTTTCTATGGGGGAATGGTCTGCAGGGACAGCCAATTCTTTGGGCACAGTCTACGCTCCAAATGTGTATGTTTTGGAGCATAGACTGTTTTGACTGTATATAGTTATTTAACCAAGTAGCCTGCTACTCAGTAGCCTGTACATAGTTACCCCAGTTAACCAAGTTGTAAACCCTGGTCTTTGTAAGTACAGTGCGGACGCCACCTACACTGTAAAAATTTGTTTTAATTGTAAACCGAGCTGATTTTAAAGAGCGCGGTATAGAAAAACCTAAAATAAATAAATAAATAAATGAGGCTGACTTCTACCGGGAAATGACATGAAATGTTGCAGATATGACCCCGACTCATCTTGTTCTCGGCGGGGATTTTAATTGTGTCATGAGACTCTGGACCATACTTTGAAGGGCTCCTTGAGGGGAAGTGGAGGTGAGGCACATCAGATTTGGTGGATCCAGGGGCTATATGATGGGTATGACCTTGTAGATGTGTGGAGAATCTTGCATCCGACCGAATGAGATTACACACACATATCCTGAGCACACAGCTCAGGATCTCGCATAGACTATTTCCTTATAGCTGGTGAAATTTTTGACAAAGTTTATGGGGCAAATATAGGTCCTATTGTTATATCAGTCATGCGTTAATATGGGTGGACTTGGAATGGGGAGGAGTGAATGGCAGCCGACCTTGGCGAGTCCCTCTACATGTTGCCGAGGACCTGGACTTTTGGAGTATCTTATTTATTTATTTTATTTTATTTTATTTATTTATTTATTTAACACACATTTATATACCGCATCTTCCAGAGTTCAGTTGCGGTTTACAGTAAACAACAATCAACAAAGCAAGTTTGTTTTACATAGAACGTCATATTATAAATATTAAGAGTAACAAAACAGCATATGTATTAAGGAACAAAGTAATTAACTAAACAGAATGTGTTGTTTAAACAATGCAAGACAATGCGGAACAAAATAAACTATATACATATTCATATGGAAGTGGTGGGGCATAAGAGATTGGATCATCAAATGAGTTCAGCTAAGTGTACTATCTGTAAGAGTGAAAAGGGTTTTATTTGAAACAGTCTGGTACCTGTTTAGCCTTTGTCTAAAGCGGGTGAGGGATTATCTATGTTGTTGTAGTGTTTGGTGAATAGGTAAGTTTTCAATTTTTTGCGGAATTCCATGATCTCGGTTAGTGTTCGTAGCTCCTCTGGGAGTGAATTCCAGATAGTTGGGGCTATGTGAGAAAAGGCTCTATTGTTTGTTGATTTATGAGCTTTTGTGTGATCTTTTGGAATCCTTAGTTTGTTTAAGTGTCCTTTTCTGTGTGTTGGCTTAGATGGTTCTTTGCGTATTAGGTTGCATAGTGTGGTTGGCGCCATATCATATAAGGCTTTGAATGAGGTTATTATTGTTTTGTAAATTATCCTGCTTTGTATTGGTAGCCAATGGAGGGAGGCTAGTATTGGTGTTATGTGTTGGAGTGAATTTACTTTCAATATAATTCTAGCAGCTGCGTTTTGTGCTAATTGTATTCTTTTGATGTTTTGTTTTGATATACCTATTAGGATTAAGTTGGCAAAATCAAAGTGAGGAGTTATGGTGGCCTGGATTATATTGATAAAGTCTTGTAAAAATACTAGAGGACGTAGTTGTTTGAGGATTTTGAGTTTGAAGTAAATTTTCTTTATGGTATTGCTAATGTGGGTTTCCATCGTAAGGTGTGTGTCAAGTATAACACCTAGATATCTTATTTCATTTTTTATTTTAATTTCTTGGTTTTGGAGTGTTATGTGGGTTGGGGGGATAAAGGATTGATTCTTAGTCACGATTAGAACTTCAGTTTTAGCATGATTTATGTGGAGGTTTTGTGCTTTTAACCAGGTTGTGATTTCATTATAGCAGTCCGATAGGAGTTGAAGCGGTAGATTGGGTATCGTAAATGGAATATACATCATAATATCATCTGCATATAGATGATATTGTACTCCAAATTTTTTAAAAATGTTGCAGACTGGTTTTATGTAAATATTAAAAAGTAGGGCTGATAACGCTGAGCCTTGTGGTAAGCCAATTTCTTGTTTATATATAGTTGAGGTTTGATTACCAATTCTTACATTTTGCATTCTATTATTTAGGTAGGAAGAGAACCATTTATGTACTGTAGAGTTTATGCCTATTTGTCTCAAGTTGTTGAGCATTATTGTGTGGTGTACACTATCAAACGCAGCTGATATATCAATGAAAAGTAGAATGAAGGCCTGTTTATGGTTGTCGATCCCTCTTAGGAGCGCATCGATTAAAACTGTAAGGAGTGTTTCAACTCCATGGCGGGGCCGAAAGCCATATTGTTGCTCGTCAAGTGGGTAAGATGAGTCTAGGAAGTCCTGTGCCTGTAATTGAACCACTTTTTCAATTATTTTTGCCAGAAATGGTATGCTAGAAATGGGTCTGTATGATATTGGAGAGGTTTTATCAAGTTTGCTGTTCTTAAGGATCGGGCGTATTTGTGCGTGTTTGAGGGTGGGAGGTAACCTTGAGTTAGAGAGAGGTTGACTATTGGGAGAATGTAGGGTAATAATACTGGGAGTGTGTTTTTTATCCATGTTACTGGACATGGATCCAGGTAAGAAGTAGTAGTGTTGAGAATGGAGATGATATTTTTTAATGTCTCTTTAGATATGGGATGAAACTCTGACCATTCATCTAAAGGCTGGAGTGATATGTTAATAGTGTCTATAGACATTGAAGGCTTTTTGCTTTGTTTTGATAATGATAAGCTAAGGTTTGTACCGAGATGTCAGTAATTTCATTGCCAGAAGCTGGAGGGTTGGTTAGATTTCTGACAATGGAGAATAACTCTCTTGGTCTGTTGTATGATTTTGATAGTGTTTCAGCGTAGTATTTTTTCTTTGTGCTGTCCAGGGTTTCTTTGTATTTAGTAAGGTGGTTAATGTATATTTCTTTGTGTATAGTCAATTTAGATTTGCGCCAGATGAATTCTAGTTTTCTTAGGTCCCTTTTCATTTGTTTTAGATTAGTATTGAACCATGGTTTGCTATTAGTCTTACAGTAGGCGCTCTTTTTATTTGTGTGATTAATTTTGGCTGCATTGTTGATGGTTTCATGCCAGTTTTTGACAGCATCATCCAAGTTTGTTGCAGGTGATAAGAGGTGGGGGATTGTTAAATCAAGGAATTCTGTATTGTTAAACTTTTTAAATCTTGTAGTCGGGACACTTCTGGTATAGTTATTAGTACTAGTGGAGGGATATGTAAGATTTATTTTGATAATATAGTGGTCAGACCAGGGTATCTGTGTACATTCTACGGAATTTGGATCTATTAGTTTGAAGAGTGTATTAGGAAGAAGAACAAGATCAAGTGTTCCTCCTTTGATGTGTGTAGATGTGTTTATTATTTGATGATAGTCTATGTCAGATAAAGTGTCAAAGAATAGTTTAGAGTCCAATGTTGGTAGTGAAGGAAGGTTAAAATCACCCAGCATGATTATAGGGTATTGTTCAGTGGATGAGCTGAGGAGTTCAATAAGAGAATCAAGACAATCTGCCTTTTGATCTGGGGGTCTATATACTAAGCAGAGTTTCATGAGTCCAATTTTTATTAATAATGTGTCTATGTTATTAGCTATGTTTGATTGGATTATTTTGGCACTTAATACCTTTTTCGTCATCATTAATACTCCTCCGCCTTTCCTATTAGTTCTATGTTTATAGAATGTGTCATAGTTCTCATTACTAAGTTGATTTAGGTAGACTGTGTCGGTGTCAGAAAGCCAGGTTTCAGTGACACATAATATGTCTGGCTTTAAGTCAGTTATCAAATCATTAAATATGGGAAGCTTGTTTTTCATCGATCGTGCGTTAATAAGGATACATGAAAGGGATGTAGAGTTATTGGGGCATGGTCCTTTGATTGATTGGTGTGAGCTTGTTTGTTTTATGTGAATTAGACTATGGAGGTTTATTCTTGGATGGTTGTTTGAGTAAGTGTGTCCAATATGGTAGTTGTTACGAGTATGTGTGTGTATTATAGGAATTGTCTTATAATTTTTGCTGTTTAAACTTAGTGTTAGGTCAATAATGAGTATTGCTAATACTATACAGGTGTAGGATAATCTTATTAGCGTGATGTTTGTACGTGGCATTTTAAAGAGTAGGTCAAACTTATTAACAAATATGCTGTTAGCAATGTCAAGAAGTGTGTGTGTCTCTTGCTAGAAGTAAGCCTTAGAGTCCAGTGGACCGAATATGAAACTTACAATGCAGCACATAAAGATAATCTGGCTTTATATTGGGAGGCAACCAAAGCGGTCCTCCGTGGCTATATCATGGGATACTGTAAGGCGAAGCAGAAGAGACAGGGCAAACGTATTGTCCAATTGCAGAAAGAGTTGCACATGGCGCATTACCGCTTCTCCTCACACCCAACTAACACATACCACACTGATGTGATAGCCATTCAAACTGAGCTTAATGATATATAGCATCAGCGGGCGCACAAGTCGCTACTTTACTACTGGTACTGACTGTATCGCTACGGGAACAAAATGAGGAAACTCCTTTCCTCCCTAGTTCGGATGGGGAATGGGTCATGGTTAATGTAGGCCTTAAGAGACAGAACGGGACAACTGCACACCCAATCCAGAGTTGAGTGCGCTTTCTGTGAATTTTATCAGGGGCTCTACAGAGCGGAGGTGTGTGATGTGGAATGGGCACGGAGCTATTTACAAGAGGTTGCACTACCTCATCTCGCCGCTGACCAGGTGGAAAAGTTGAATGCCCTGCTGATGGCAAAGGAAGTCCAAAAATGCATCCGGGAACTACAAAGATGTAGGACCCCGGGCCCAGATGGATACCATGGAGAATTCTATCAATTATTACAGGATAAGGTAGCCATACCTTTGGTAGAATATTTTTCAGATTTAATTCAATGGCAGGATTTCCCATATGAACTCAATAAAGCTTTTATCACTGCATTGCCTAAACTGGGCAAAGACCCACTACTACCTGTATCATATCGATCCATCTCTCTACTTAATGTAGATATTAAGATTTTAGCAAAGATGATGGCAGACAGACTCATGCCCTTAATGCCCTCTCTTGTAGGAGACTCCCAGGTGGAGTTCATTCGAGGTTGGAATATTGTGTGGAATGTGCAGAAAATCTTGGTGGCACAATATGTGAGTCTACAACAACAGCTCCCAACTATGTTTATCAGTTTTGATGCAGAAAAGTGTTCGACAGAATACAATGGAAATATACTGTATCTATGTGGTGTCGGAATGGATAGAAATTACAGGTTATTTTGTTAATATGATATTTATTTATTTATTTATTTAACAGTATTTCTAAACCGCCTTATCTTATTAATCAAGGTGGTATCACAGCAAACAATCGGGTAAAGTGAGAGTGTTAAACATGCAGTGAGGGTGATATTTAGTTGTGTGTGTTGTATTGTGTGCTAGATTGGTTTGAGCTATGTACAATGTGTGTTGTATTGTGTGCTAGAGTGGTTTGAGCTATGTACAAGATGGGCTATATACAGTGATGCAAAAAACATTTTCTATACATACAGTGTTTAGGCGGTATCATGTGCTGTTATACATTCTCTGAGGTTATGTGATGTGTCCATAGTGTTCTATGAACAGCATAGTTTTTAGCTGTTTTCTAAAGTCTTTGAGGTCTGTAGTTGCCCTCAACTCGTCCGGTAGTTTGTTCCATATTGTTGGAGCAGCCATGGAGAGTGCTCTGTCTGTTGTGTCCTTGCGTGTGTGTTTGAATATGCCTCTTATATATCCACCCCTATGGATCGGTTTTGGTTAATGGGGTGCCAAGAGCTGCCTTTCTCTTAGAAAGGGGCATGAGACAGGGATGCCCTCTATCCCCTCTACTTTTAGTGCTCCAGTTAGAGCCACTATTAGAACAAATTTGTACTCATCCGGAGATCAATGGGGAGGGAGAACTTTTGGCTTTCTGCTTTTGCTGATATATTGGTGTGTTTGGGGGATCCGGCAAAATCTTTGGAAACCCTACTGCAGGAATTTCAACTATAAGGCACGTTTGCAGGACTCAAATTAAACCTTGACAAATTGGAAGCCCTTCCACTTCTCCCCAGGGTACAACAGACATGGCAGGGGCATTTTCCCTTAAAATGGGCAAGGGGCAGTTTTAAATATCTGGGCTTTTAACTTTCAAGTAACCCAACCCAGTTCTATGATTTAAATGTCATGGAACGTTTTAAGGATCTGGAAAAAAGTGAATCGTTAGAGGAAACTACCACTGTCTCTGAGAGGGTATATTAGTCTATATAAGATGACCATTTTCCCTAAATGGCTATATATATTTCAAGTGTTACCCCTTTTTCTCATGCTAAAGGATCTGAGATGACTAGACTGTTGGGGTCTTTTTTCTGGGAGGGGAAATGAGCCCGCCTCAATATTGGCGGCCTTGAAATGCCCATGGGCGGGAGGGGGATTGGGTCTCCCGGACCTGCTGGGCTATAATCTTGTATGCGTGCTGCGGCACTTACGGGATTGGCTCTATGACACTACTGAATATATATCAATCAAAATGGAGGAATTCTTGGTGGCTCTGCTCACACTGCTATGTGCTCCATATAAAGCCCTCGTGGACTGGGAATGTTCCTCAGAATAATGCCTTGTCCTCTGTTTGCCAAGGCTGGCGTGCCTTGTGTTGGCAACTACAGTGGTCTTTTCGATGCACGCCATACCTCCCCTTATGGGGCAATGCAGAATTTCTGCCTGGGCTAACGGGGCAAGCTTTTTCTTGATGGGAACAGGTTGGAATTACAGGGGCGGATCAAATGGTAACTGAGATCTACCTATCCCTTTTTCCATGCTGCAGGAATAATTTGATCTAGGTCTGGGGGACCAATTTCCATATCTACAGGAATGAAGCTATATTAGGAGCTTATCTCAGCAAGCCCTCTGCGGCCATTTCAGCTCTAAGGTAAATGAGCTACTGATGATTGTGCCGGAGGGAAAACTAAGATTGCTACATTAAGATGGGCATGGGCGGAATTGGACACTCCAGTACCTTTGTAGATTTGGCAGATAGAATACAGAGCTGTCCACTAATGTGGAGGGAGTGGAACTGTTAGAAGCTTTTGCCTACATACCGGAACTCAGTGTTAATGGAGACTTAAGAGAGATGCAATACTGGAGAATCCGACGATTCCATTTTGCCCTGAACAAGGCTTATAGGGCTGGCATAGTGGCATCTCCAGACTGTTTATGGCGTTTTGGAAAGCAGGCTACCTTATGATACATGTTCTGGACCTGTTCAGTTGTAGCACGCATTTGGGGACATGTTCAGCGTTTCTTGGAGAAGGTCCTAGGTAAGTACTTCTTAACACCCCAGGTTGCTGTGCTAGATTGTGGAGTGGGGGATGGATCATGGTGGAGGTGGGGGGGGGGGGGCGGAGAACAGATCGCTGCGCCTTTCCTTATTACTGGCCTGTAAGACTATTTTTGGAGCCTGGCTGATAGCAGTGGGTCCACTGGAAGGGCGGTGGAGATCCTATTTACACCATACAATATTACTGGAACGTGAACACTGACACAGTGGGGGTTAGAGGTGGGAATCCTTCTTGGAAGCCCAGGGCCCTTACATTCAAACTCTCTCCCTCAAGGTTAAAAGTCATGCATTGAACCAATGTTTGGGTTAAGTGGGGGTGACTGCAGCAACTCTGAGTGGGGTTACAAATGGGACCTGAGAGTGGAGGGTGTGGATCTGCTGGCCAATCCTCTCCTTATGCACCCAAGCATCTTTGTAGCTTTTGCTGTTGTCTTTTCTACCTGTTTAGGTACTTTGTGTCTAATGATCTTAATCATGACCAGGTCCTGTTTGTCTTTTGTGGACAGAAGTGCTCCGCCCCCTCCCCCGCCCCCCCCCCCCCCGCTACACCGTACCACTCACTTGGATTTTTGCAGCTCAAATGTATGACTGCATTTTTTAGCATTAAATCCCAGCTGCCAAATTCTACACTATTCTTCAAGCTTAGCCAGATCCCTCCTCATGTTATCTATACCTTCTTGGGTGTCTATATTGCAGATTTTGGTATCATCTGCAAAGAGGCAAACCTTACCTGACAGCTCTTCTGCAATATCACTAATAAAGATGTTAAAAAGAATCGGACTAAGGACAGAGCCCTGCGGCACACCACTGGTAACCTCCTTCTCCTCAGAGTGAGCTCCATTTACCTGTACCCTTTGTCGCCTCCCCCTCAACCAATTTCTAACCCAATCAGTAACTTTAGGGTCCATCTCTAAGGTGTTCAGTTTGTTGATAAGTTGCCTGTGCGGAACGGTGTCAAATGCTGTACTGAAATCCAAGTACACCACATCTAGAACTCTCCCTCGGTCCAACTCCCTGGTTATCCCGTCAAAGAAATTAATTAGATTTGTCTGACAAGACCTGCCTCTGGTGCATCCAAACTTCCTCTGATCCTGTAGTCCATTGGACTCCAGAAACCTCACTATTTTCTCTTTGAGCAGCGTTTCCAATAATTTACTCACTACGGAGGTTAGACTAACCGGCCTGTACTTTTCAACCACATCCTTACTTCTGCTTTTGTGTAAAGGGACCACATGTGCCTCTCTCTCCAGTACTCTGGCAGCACTCCCGACTCCAAAGAAGCATTTAAAAGTTCAGTCAGTGGAGCTACTAGAATATCCCCAAGTTTCTTCCGTATTCTCGGATGTATCACATCCAGTCCCATTGCTTTGTCACTTTTAGTTTAGCTGCAAGCCCAGGGAACTCTTTGAGATAGTCCAAACCCTCACAAAGGAACCATCACAAAAAGATGATGACAAGATTCTCCCACAAACATTTGCAGACTTCCTCCACGCAAAGAACAACCCACCTCTGAGATCCCCAGAGCCTACCATCACCTCCTATGCTGTACAGAGCACAAGTCCAACTGGACCTCACAAATGGACGGAGTTCCACATTCCAACAACTGAACAAATAACCCGTACAATCTCAGAGCTGAATTCTAGCACAGCCCCATCGGATCCCTGCCCGGTGGCATGGATAAAGTCAGCAAAAGAAGAGCTAACAAAGTTCATACACAAGTTAATCTGCACCTTCCTAACCCATGGCTACATACCCGCTGCACTCAAGAAGCCACTATCCGACCAATCCCAAAAGCTATTTCACTGGACCCCACAGATCCAGCTGCTTACAGACCTATCTCCAGCCTCCTGTTCATGACCAAAATCATTGAGAAAACGGTACAGAGACAACTACAAGATCACTTAGACACACATGCCCCACTGGACCTGCACCAACATGGCTTTCGGCCTAATCACAGCGTGGAGACGCTACTCATCTACTTATTGACATTTCCGCTGCATTTGACACTGTATCACAAAACGTCCTCTTGAGAAGACTAACAGACATTGGCCTATGTAACACGACCCATAAATGGTTCCAATCATACCTCAGTGACAGAAAACAGAAGGTCAAGGTGGGAGAACACTTCTCTGATTCATTTCACACATCACAGGGAGTCCCCCAAGGATCGCCCCTGTCTGCTCTTCTTTTTTAACATATACATACAGCTAGTCTGCTCAATCTTCAAAAAGCACAAAGTAAAATATGCCGTCTATACTGACGACATCATGGCGTACACTCCGATCAGCCTAGACTCTCCAGACTATTCCTGCATGACAAATTGTCTCCAAGAGGTATCCAGCTGGCTGTCCAATAACAACCTGAACATAAACATGAAAAAGAGTGAGGCACTTATCATCATGCAGAATACCTCATCAATCCTCCCTACCTCAATAACTGTGGCAGACTCTACAATCGTAATCAAGGAAGAAGTTCAATATCTCGGAGTAACCCTTGATGGCCATCTAAACCTACAATCACACATCAATAGAATCACCAAGAATGCTTTACATAAGCTGGCTACAATTCGAAGACTCAAGCCCCTCCTTAACCAGGAACACTTCCGATCAGTCTGTCAAGTTATAATAATCCCTTCGCTGGACTATTGCAATGCCATTTACCAAGGGCTACCAAAGCAAACCACAAGGCTGTTACAACTGGTTCAAAATACTGCCGCCAGGATCCTCACTGATTCAAAGAAACATGATCATATAACACCCCTTCTACATCAACTCCATTGGCTACCTATCACCGCCCGTGCAAGATACAAATCTGCTCTCACCGTATTCAAGATACGAAACAGCATGTCAGCGGGAGCACTAGAGGAGACACTCTGCTATAGTCACAATGAGAGGCCTAGGAGACAAAGCACGATAGACACCATTCCTACTTCCTGTGCTTACAATTTATTTATTTATTTTATTTATTTATTTATTTAGTGTACACTTATATCCCGCTACTTCCAGCGATCAGCAGCGGTATTCCACCACAGAAAAAGAGTGGCTGTACTGGCCATAATTTACAATACACAGGATGATTAGTGGAAGAGGTACAGTTCACAGCACACAGTATGATTAGTGGGCATAGTACAGTTCACAGCACACAGGGATAAGGTTTAGACACATTGAGAAGGGAATATTTACAATTAGTATTTACAAAAGAAGTTACAATTTACATAAGCAGATACATATTCACACATCAGTGAGTCTATTGGTGGCGATCTCATTGCTGACATGAATTCATACAATTTGCTTTGTGGATTGAGATTATATAGTGACTGGAAGTGTGACTGGAATAGGTACATCTTGAGTTGTTTTCTGAAGACCATTAAGTCACTGCATGCTCTTAGATCTACTGGTAGCTTGTTCCAGAGTTGAGGTGCTATGAACGAGAATGCTCGGTTGCTGGTCTGGACATTGACGTGCCTCATGCGGCCGGGGACCAGTAGGGTGTTGAGGCTCGGGGAACGTCTCCTCCTGTTATTTGTTTGGGCTGACACAAGTGAGCCGAGGTAAGAGGGCGCGATGTTATGGAGGAGCTTAAATGTGGTGACTATGATTTTGTACTGTATTCGGGCACTGATTGGGAGCCAATGCAGGTCAATTAAAGTAGGTGTGATGTGATCCTTTAGTCTTGTTCCCGTTATGATTCTAGCTGCCACATTCTGCGCCAACTGGAGGATACTGATGGTCTTTTTAGGGAGCCCTTGAAGTATGGCGTTGCAATAGTCTATGTGAGGAATGATGAGGGCTTGCGCTACGGTGCGGAAGTCCGCATGATCTAAGATAGAACGGAGAGGTTGTAGAATTCTTAACTTATGGAAAATGATCCGATTTGTAATTCTAAGATGCTTCTCCATCTTTAAGTTGCAGTCCAGCGTCACTCCAAGGTATTTAATTTCTTTTTTGTTGCGTATACATTGCCGTTCATGGTTATTGTTGGTGGTGGGTTGAAGTCCGTTTTCCTGGATATGCACATCACTTCAGTTTTTTTGTGATTTATGGACATATTGTTGTGTCGCAACCAGGTTTGTGTAGCTCGTCAAGGCATTTCTCGAGCTGGCTGATGTTTGGGTGATCTACATCCAATTGGGTATAGAGCATAATGTCATCAGCATATATATGGTAACTGATGTCATTGTTCTTGAAGATTTCACAGGCTGGTCTCAGATAAAGGTTGAACAGGGGCGAAGATAGTGCTGAGCCCTGCGGGATGCCTTGAGTTTGTGGGAATGGCGTCGCTGTTTCATCGCCAAAGTGAACTTGCTGCATTCGGTCTGTAATGTATGAGGCGAACCATTTCAGGGGGATTCCTCTAATGCCTAATGCATCGAGCCTTATCAAGAGAGTGGGATGATGCACTGTGTCGAAAGCGGCAGATATATCTATGAATATGAGCATGAACATTTTGGTTCTGTTCTCAAGACCTATTAGAAGTTTGTCCATCAGGGCTAATAGGAGGGTTTCGACACCATGATGTTGTCGGAAACCATATTGGTGGATGTCCAATGCGTTGGTGTCATCTATGTGGTCTTGAAGTTGTTGCTGCACTGCCTTTTCAGTGATCTTGGCAAGGAATGATATGCTTGATACCGGGCGGTATGATGTTGGATCATTCTTGTTGAGTGATTTGTTTTTCAGTATGGGTCTGATAACTGATTTTTTGAGGTGTGTTGGCATTAGTCCTTGTTGTAAAGATTGGTTCACTATGATGGTGATGATTTTTGCAAGATCCTGCTTTGCACCCTTGACCCATGCCGCTGGGCAGGGGTCCAGTGGGGAGGTAGTGGTCCTTAATGCAGTGATTACGCCTAGAATTTGCTTTTCATCTAGTTTAGTGAATGCAGCCCACTCGTGGTAGAGTGTAGGGCTTCCAGTGGGGTTAGTTGTTTGTATCATGGTGCCCGTATTTAGATCTTGTGAGGGATCTTCAGGAGTCAGTATTGTTATGCTTCTGGTTTGAGGGTTGAGTTTACTTGCATAATGGTCTGCCAGGATTTGTGCAGACATCTCCCCAAAAGTATTAGATTCTTGTGTATTCCTCATGAGTGATTTGACCAGCGCAAAGAGTTCCCTGGGTCGATTGAGAGCTTTATTAAGCGTGTTGGTGTGGTGAGTTCTTTTCGCAAGATTGATTGCATTCTTGTATTCAGCCAGAGTTTTGTTGTATGCAATCTTATGGTCCTCGGTTGCATGGCGTCTCCACTTCCTTACAAAAAGGCAAAGGAATCAAACACCAGGAGAGCATTCTCTCTTGCTGCACCCATGATCTGGAACAATCTACCTGTGAAGCTACGCTCCACCACCGACATGAAAGACTTTAGAAAGCAGCTAAAAACCTTCCTCTTTGCAGATCAATACAATGAACTCACTTAACCCAAATATAGTTGACCCCATCTAACTCTGGAATTAGCTAAACCCATGCAATTTACTTCATTGTATATATATTCTTTGCACATAAGTTATGCTTTATTGCTTCACCTGCATGTCTCCCCCCCTTCCTCCTTTATAAGTTTAATGCAATTACAAGTTTCATAAGTTCTCTGTAAACATGTGAGTTTGATGTAAACCGCTTTGATTTAACGATAAGGCGGTATATAAAAACTGGTAAATAAATAAAATAAAATAAATAAATAGTTTCTCACGAACACAGTCTTCTGAAAATCTTTCGAGATACCCATCGCTTCTGTTCCTATTTGTGGGTGTTTTTCTGAGGTCCTGCTCCTGGCCCTTCATCTGTGAACACAGAACAGAAATATTTGTTAAAACGGAATTGCTTATCCTCAATAGCTTCTACATATTCCTCCCCTTCGCCCTTGAGTCTGACAATACCACTTTTGCCCTGATATCTGAAAAATATCTTATCCCCTCCATTTTATTGCATTGGCTATTTCTTCTTCTTTTTGTATCTTTGCTTTCCTGACTACTTTCCCAGCTTCTCTTTTTCCAAATATAGATGCCTGTCTTCTTCTCTCTGTGATCTTGTGTATTTCATGAAGGCCTCCCTCTTCTTCTTCACCTTTTCAGCTACTTCTTTTGAGAATAATAACAGCCTCCTTTGCCTTTTACCTTAATTTACCTTTCTAACAAAAAGGTTGATTGCCCTTAAAATAACACCCTTTGAGTTTTGCCCACTGTTTTTCTACATCCCCCAGCTGTTCCCATCCCACTAACTACTCCTTGAGGTAATGGCCCATCTTGGCAAAGTTTGTTTTCCTAAAAATCTAAGACCCTCGCTTATGAATGGATTTTATCAGCCTTAGTCCGAATACTGAAACGCATCATCTGGTGATCACTGGATGCGAGATGATCTCCCACTATGACATCAGAAACACTTTCACCATTGGAAAGCACCAAGTCCAGTATGGCCCTTCACGTGTGGGTTCTGTTACCAGTTGCCTGAATAGTTCTCCCTGTAGAGAATCCAGGATCTCCTTACTTCTAGATGACACTGCAGCAGGGATGTTCCAATCAACTTCTGGCATATTGAAATCACCTATCAATAGTATTTCCTCTTTCCTAGCAATGCTACGTATGTCTTCTATTAAATCTCCATCTACTTCTTCTCCCTGTGAGTGGGGTCTGTATATCACACCAATGCAAATTGATTTCTCTTTCCCTCTTTCTAGTTTAACCCACTGTGTCTCCTCTCTCCCTCTTAAGCCCTGTAATTCTATAGCTTTAATGTTATTTTTTTACTTATAGTGCCACTCCTCCTCCACTTCCTCCTAACCTATCCTTCCTGAATAACGTACAGCCTGGTATAATTACATTTCAGTCATGATTGTCCATGAACCAGGTCTCTGTAACTGCCACTAAATCCAAGTCAGCCTCTTTCATTAAAACCACAACATCTGGGATCTTATTTCCCTTACTATGGGCATTTATACACACCACTTTCCAGATGCTGCCCCTTTTACCCAGTTCTATAGACGTATTTAATGTTTCAATTACCTGGGGGCTTTCTTCACCCATTCCCAATGAATCTAGTTTAAAGCCCTCTTCAGTAGATTAGCCAGTCTGCTAATGAAGTCACATCGACCTTTCTTGGACAGATGGACACCATTTCTGCTCTGCAACCCTTGGAAGAACAGCATCCCATGGTCCAGGAAACCAAAACGCTCTCGATGACACCATCCACGCAGCCATGCATTTATCTCCAGGATGCAAGCTTCTCGGCCTCTGCCTTTACCCTCAATAGGGAGGATTGAAGAGAATACCACTTCTACCCCTATCTGCTTCACCCTCTGTCCCAGAGCCATGAAGTCATTTTTGATACACTCAGGAGGATTCCTGGCAGTATCATTACTGCCGACATGGATGAGCAACATTGGGTAATAGTCAGCTTGATGAGTCTCAGCAAACTCTCCGTAACATTTCAGATTTTAGCACCTGGCAGACAGAACATCTCTCTAGATATTTATTTATTGAATGGTTTTATATATCACCTTTCAGTGTAATCAAAGCGGTTTACATAGTACAAAATTAGAACAAGTATATTATAATTTGACTTAACAGGTAACTTTGCATTTACATATGTAAGCATATTACTAGGAAAAATATCTAACATATTTACAGGTGGGTGACTATATAAAGTCAGTTTGTAAATGTAACATACAGCATTTCAGAGGTGGTCCAAAATTTAATGTCTCTTACTGATATAGCATATATATATTTACAGGTGGTGCGGTATTTACAGATGGTTGCATTGGGTTTACTTATACAGTGATGTGAGCTTGACCATGGAAGGAAATGTTTACCTTGGTATACAGTAGTGGCCAAAAAATTAAGGCAGAGTCCAAAATATCAGAATTTTATTAGAAAAGTATGTGTTATTGTCACTTTCATGGTCAAAAGCTTCAAAGTTTTATTCAGGAAACAATATATGTGTCAATATTTGATAGGGTGTCCATGATTTTTCAGCACAGCCTGGATTCTTGTAGCATACTGTTAACTAGCGTTTTACAGTATGCTGGAGTGATTTTGTTGACCCATACATGCTTGAGTATGTCCTTTAAATCTGCTTCTGAAGTTGGACGGTGTGCTGCCACCTTTTTCTTTATAAGATTCCAACAGTTTTCAATTACATTGAGATCCGGAGAGTTTGATGGCCAACTTGACAGCAGTTCGATCTTGTTGTCCACGAACCAGTTTTTGACTGTTTTTGCAGTGTGGCATGGTGCCGAGTCCCGCTGAAATATAGTTGTGCCAGAAACATTCATGTGTATTTTAACTTTACTATTCAGCACGGATATGTATTTTGCAGCATTTACTCTTTCACCTTTCTCAAAAATGTGCAGGCCACATCGTCCATTCGCCGAGATACAACCCCATACCATGACCAATGGTGGGTGTTTAACAGTCTTGATCGTGTACTTCAGATTTAGTATCTCGCCTGCTGGTCGACGGATGTAGTTGTAACCACTCCCATGTACTTGCCGAAATGTACTTTCATCTGCGAACATTCAGCAGATTTGTCTTTCATCTTGCTACAAAACTGTATGCGGGCAGCAATTTGTTTCCTGGTCATCATAGGCTTCTTGGCAGGTCTTCTGGCCACGAGTTTGAATTCATCCACAAGCCATCGTCGGACAGATCTGGCACTTATCTTTATTCCTCGATCATTAGCTAACTGAGCCACACATTGAGATGAAGTATGTGGACTAGATGTAATAATGCTTTTGAGGAATCAGTCATCTCGTCCAGTAGTTATCCGTCTGCGCCCACATTTTGAACGACGTGTATGGCCACCTGATTTCAGAACATTCTGAACTGCACACCTTGATATATGCAAATGTTTTGCAATAGCACATTGCAAATATCCTTCAGCATGGAGTGTGACAAGTTGTCCCTTTACAAAGTCATTAATATTGCACTTTCTACCCATCTTGATTGTATATTTCACATGTAACTTTCAATCTTTTCCTAGCTGTAAAAATTCAAAACTTCATCCAAGAAACCTACAAGTGTAAGTAAACTAAAATGGACGTCAAACGCATGGTGTGACTACTTGTCATGCTGATTAAATAAGTAAGCACGTGTGACATCTCCACAGTACATTATTTGACAATAAATTGTAGAAAAAGATACCTGTCTTAATTTTTTGCCCACTACTGTATTATCTTATGGGTGGCAGATGTAGCAAATATTGAGTTTATGTTTAAATCTTTTTTTTATTCATTTTAAACAGCATACATATTAAAACATTGTAAGCAGTATACAAATTGAAACATTGTAAGCAGTATACATATTGAAACAATATTCTATCCCACTACAGGGAGTATTTATTACATTTCCCCCCCCCCCTTTGTCCACCACCACCTTTCCCTCCTTCCCCCTATTCCTCACCCCACCCCCTTCCAATCCCTACCCTAACCAACAACCCCCCCCTTCCCTTTTGTGCTCTTGTCCTAATTAAGCCAACTTAAAACTGTTAAAATATCATTTTTTACCAACTTAAACTGTTAATATATCATTTCTTGCCCTGGCCGATACCCTTTCAAGATATGGGGACCAAGTCATCAAAAAACATGCTCTTCTACGAACATGCTTCCTAGAAGCCGCTCCCTCCCATAATACCAGTTGATGTAAAACATTCCTCCATTCCCAATATTCTGGACCTCCAGATTCTCTCCATTTCTGAAGGATACAATGCTTGGCAAGCAGACAACACTTTCTTACTAATAGGTACACTACCAAAAAACTGCCTCCAGTTTTGCAACTGATTCCTATAGATTTTGGGGTGCTGAATCCAGGAAAAATAGCCAAAATGTTCCATCACGTCACGTTTTCTTGCAAAATTAGATTTCTTACCCATATAAGGAATGTTCACATAATTTCTTTTTAGCCGATTGCAGTTTATTTTCTTGTCCCAAAATAGAGGTTGTAATGGTTAACTAACTAGAAACACTCCCTCATGATATTTTAGAGTGTTTTGTATTCATTTTATACATTAACAGGACAATTGGGAGGCGGGGGGCTAAATCCAGTACTCGCGCTAGCGCATGTTCTTTCCTGTTCGCCTCGCCTCGTTCGCTCGCTCAAACACGGTGGTTGCGACATGAACGTTCCTGTCAAATTTCAGTTTCTTGCAAGTTCATTATTACCTTTTGTTTGCTCAGTTGTAATCCAGCTTTATTCCGAAGTGGTTCACTACAGTTGTAGTTTGCAGTGCTGTGTATTTGTGATGGCTCACAGAGCCAGAGGTTGCGTCAACTCTCCGGACAGTTTTTGTTTTATTTGTGGGGAATATACCGTGAAAAAGCGGCAGAGGAACATTTCTGCATTTATTAAAAAAGTATATTTCGCCTATTTCGGTTTGAAGTTAGGCGATCAAGACAAACCGTGGGCTCCTCACAAAGTGTGCAAGACATGTGAGGAAGATCTACGCTTATGGATGAAAGGTAAAAAACAAGCATTTCGTTTCGGAATACCTATGATGTGGCGTGAACAAAGAGACCACAGCAGTGACTGCTATTTTTGCTCTTGCATTGTGAAGGGATACAACTTAAAAAATAAGAACGTAATAAGTTACCCCAACCTTCCCTCAGCAATTAGGCCTATGCCTCATAGCAACGAAGTACCTGTGCCTGAACCACCAAAATCTTTGGATCATATTTGTGTAGACGGTTCTGATCATGATGAGACTCATCAGATGGCTTTTCCCGATGAGTCCAGTACTTCCGAGTTTGAAACTGAACCAGATCCGAAACCTGAACTTTTCTCTCAAGCTGAATTGAATGATTTAGTCCGGGATTTAGGACTCCCAAAAGATGCTGCCCAACTGCTAGGTTCTCGGCTTAAACAGAAAAATCTATTGTCACCAGGAACAACTTTTTATTGGTACCGCAACCGCGAGACACAATTTTTGAAGTATTTCAGCAAAGAGGAAGATTTGGTATTTTGCAATGATATATACGGAGTGATGGAAAAGTTTAAACTCAAGTATGATCCTGCTGAATGGCGGCTGTTCATTGATTCGTCAAAAGACAGCATAAAAGGTATTCTTCTTCATAATGGCAACACATTCGCTTCAGTTCCTATTGCTCACTCTGTTATTCTCCAAGAAAAATACGAGAATTTGGCCCTGATTCTTCAGAAGATTCGTTATGATGAGCATAAGTGGATGATTTGTGGAGACTTTAAAATTCTATCCATGCTATTAGGGCAGCAATCCGGTTTCACCAAATATCCCTGCTTCCTTTGCTTGTGGGATAGCCGGGTCCGCGACCTACACTGGGGGAAAAAAGACTGGCCAATTCGGGAGTATTTGAGACCCGGTGAGAAAAATGTTCTTCATGAGAGCTTGGTACCTCGTGATAAAATTCTATTACCACCTCTCCACATTAAGTTGGGTCTCATTAAGCAATTCATCAAGTCCCTTCCAAAAGATGGTGAGTGCTTTCGGTACCTTTGCTCAAAGTTCCCCCGACTTTCTGAAGCAAAGCTAAAGGAAGGAGTGTTTGTTGGCCCTGATATAAGGAAACTCATTTCAGATGGAGCATTTGCTGAAACGATGTCTGAGAAGGAAAAAGAAGCCTGGGATTCCTTCAAGGATGTTGTTCTCAAATTCTTGGGGAACAGGCAGGATGAGAACTATAAGGATATTGTTGCCAGGATGCTCAATGCCTTCAAATTACAAGGCTGTAACATGAGCCTGAAAGTCCATTTCTTGCACTCCCATGTGAACTACTTTCCCGAAAACTTGGGGGCGTACAGTGAAGAACAAGGTGAAAGGTTTCACCAGGACATCAAGGACGCAGAGAGAAGGTACCAAGGAAGATGGAACACCACTATGATGGCTGATTTCTGCTGGTTGCTGCTGCGGGAAACCCCAGATGAAAAATACGCCAAGCAGCGCACCAAGAGAAGCATTTGGGGGAAGAAGAAACGGGCCCACCAGGAGATTGATTGACCCAAGAATGACTTTAAAATCTAAACTGTGTTGACAAATATCGTGTTTTTACTAAACTTTGAAATAAAAATTTGCTAGTTATTACCACAGTGTCGGATCTCATTTATTAGAATTTTATTTTCACACCATCGGGTGTTTGTCTTCATGTATTGCAATGGTGCGGTTTGCGTTTTCTATTCTTACATACATACCTGTACAACATTTTTTGCACATTTCTTTGCTTTGCTTTGTGTCTAACCTCGCTCTTATATGCTCAATGTTTGTGCACATGTATGTGGCTGTTTTAAGTGCAGACAATTTTGCTACCATCACAGTGTGTTTTGTTGACATTACTCTATTCTTATGTGCTGCCTTGTTACAATTTTCTTTATTCTTATTTGAATAACTACTAAACAATTAGTATAAAGAATTCATCCAAGAAACTTTTATCTCGATCGCACTCAATCTGAAACGTTCACCTCAAACTGCTAACCCAATGTAGCAAAAAATCTGTACGTGATGGAGCAAATTGGTTACCAGATTTGGATTCAGCGCACCAAAAAACGTAAAAATCAATCGAAACATTAGAGGCAGTTTAAAAAAAATTTTTTTTAGTGTACCTGTGTAATCGATTCCCCGATGATGAAAGTCCCTGAGGAGGAGCATCCAAACCAGCAAACCCCGAGGTTAATTTCAAAGTCTGCCCTAATATACCCATCAGAAATTTTTGAATTCCATTCCAGAACTTCTTTACTCATCCACATGTCCAGAACATATGCCCCAAATGTGCCTTCTCCATTCCACACTATGGACAATCACTATGCTTTGCAAAGCCCACCTTCCACGCTCTGTATGGTGAGATATAAGCACACTCTAGTATTTTGAATTGCATATCACGTAATTTTGCCCCTATAATTATTTTAGGGATTCGCCCAATGGCTTTTTCCCATACAAATGCTTCAAGATTCACTCCGAGATCCCTTCTCCATTGTAAACTCAAGTGTCTATAGCTCTTGACTTGTGTTAGGTTATACAAGGCGCTTTACTATCAGCAAACCGATATTCTTTCTTTGTCCTTTATTGCAAACCATTTCTCTAACTTCCCAAAATTTTCCTGTCTCAATCCTCGTCTCTCTTCTTTCATTGAAATCAAATAATACTTTAACTGCAAGTATGCACGAAAATGCCCCTGTGGCAATCCATAGCATTTTTTTTTAATTCCATGAAAGGTTTAAGCACGCCCTCTCCATTGATTACTTGCCACATCTGTTGTAGACCTTTTTTCTCCCATCCCCTGAAAAAATTAGACATTATACTTGGCTGAAAGGCTAAATTACCTTGCAATGGCAAATATCCTGACACTTCACTTTGAAAGGCCTAATTTTCCACAGAGCATCTGCCAACTCTAGCGAACCCCTTGCCATAAAATATCATTTCTAAAATCTTTCGGCAACTTCACTTTCATCACATGTAACACAGACCGAAGTGAATAAGGAGCAACTAACGCAGACTCAAAATCATATGAGGTATATACCGATGTCCCTCCTATCCAATCTCTAACATGTCGGAGTAGACATCCTAGATTATATTGTTCTATTCGAGGTAACCCCATACCACCCTGTTGCCACAACCCATATAATCGATCAATTCTGAGTCTAGGTTTTTTCCCTCTCCAAACAAAGTTCTGTAATAATCTTTCCATTTTTTGAACATCTTGTCTCAATAGCCGCAATGGAATGAGCTGTAAAACATATAAAATTCTAGGAAAGACTATCATTTTATAGGCAGCCACTCTACCGCCTAAGGATAGAGGCAATGGTGTCCAATCTTGCAACTTATTCTGCATGTCTCGTAGAAGCAGCCTAACATTTTGCCTATACAGATGACGTGGATCTTTAGGTAACCATATTACTAAATACTTAAATTTATTCTTTACCCAGCGTAAAGGAAACTCTTCACCCCAATCATTTTCTAACCCCCCATTTACATCTAATGCTTCAGATTTAGCCATATTCAACTTCAAACCAGCTATCTTCCCATATCGTCTGATCACATACAGAAGTTTTGATAAAGATTTGCGAGGTTCCATCAACATAACTAGTAAATCATCCACGAAAGCCGACACCTTAAATATGCAGGACCCAACCTTCACTCCTCGTATATCATCACAAGCATAAATCATTCTTAGCAATGGGTCCAATGAAAGCACAAATAACAACGGAGACAAAGGGCAACCTTGTCTAGTTCCTCGAGCAATATTAAAACTATTAGTTACTAGCCCATTAACTCCCACTACTGCCTCCGGTTTTTGGTATAGTCCTCTGATACCATGAATAAATCCTTCTCCCAGTCCATAGGCTTTTAAAGTCTCGAATAAATATGTCCACCCCACCCTGTCGAAGGCTTTTTCAGCATCAAAACTGATCAATAAGGAAGGGACAGGCAGTTTTCTAACCCAGCTAAGGGCTCCTAATATTTTCCTAACATTTTTAGTGGGATATCGACCCTTCACAAACCCGTCTGACAATTATGCAGCAAATTAGGGAGATATTCAGCCAAACGATTTGCCAAAATCTTAGCAAACAACTTAAGATCATAATTAATTAAGGAAATTGGTCGATAAGACCCAACCTCTGTTACATCTTTACCAGGTTTTGGTAAAACCACTATATGGGTAGTATTATTATTATATTTAAACACCCCTGTTTCCACCCACCTATTAAACAATGTCACCAACACAGGTGTAACCTGTGCCTGTAACAACTTGTAATATTCAGCTCTAAAACCATCCAATCCTAGAGCCTTACACCTTTTTGCATTATCAATACCTCTTTGTACTTCGTCCATTGTTATGGAGGATGCCAATTTGTTCTGCTGTACCTGAGTAAGACGGGGTAAATGCACCTCTGCCATAAAATTCCTGATCATCACATGAGATACGTCTTCCTTCATATATAGCTTACCATAATAGTTTACAAAATTTTTTCCTATATCTACAGTGTCCGTACGTATCACACCTTCCTCATCTTTTAAAACCAGCACAAATCGAGATCTCTGACTCCGTGTCAGACAACGAGCCAAGAGCCTCCCCACCTTATCCCCATATTGGTACAAGTGGTATTTATAATAAAATAGCGATTTTTTAGTTTTCTGATGTATCAAGGTATTCAAAGTTGCCTGTGTAGTGAGTAATTGTTCCTTATTTGCAATATTAGGCCTATTAGCCAGGAGTTTACGTTCTTTACAAATTTGTTTTTCCAGTCTGAGGATCCTTGCAGCCAGCATTCTTCTCCATCTAGCAGTATAAGAAATTATTTCTCCCCTCAAAACCGCTTTTGAGGCCTCCCAAAATAGCTCTGGATTCTGTTTATGAGCCCGATTGTGATATTCATATTCTTTCCATTTGGCCAATAAAAACTCTTGGAACTTATTATCATGGCATATGTCAAGTGACAAACGCCAAGGGCCTCTTTTATCCCCCAACTGCCCTTCTTCCCAATCTGCCCATATGAGAGCATGATCTGAAATTTCGTAAGGTCCAATGACCGCATCCGTTATCATTGGAAAAAATTCCTCAGAAACAAATAGAGCATCAAGTCGTGAGCTTGTGCCATGCGCTCTAGACAAGTGTGGGTAATCTCTCTCCATTGGATGAAGAGCTCTCCAAACATCTATAAGTCTACACCATTGACTAAATCTCCGTAACAGTCTTGCAATATTGAAACGACTACTCCCACATCCCCCCGACACATCCATTAGTGGATCTATGACACCATTCCAGTCTCCCCCCAATATCATTATGGACTCTGGCAATGCGTCAATTTCTGCCATCAATTGAGCAAAAAAATTTGGATCAGGCACATTCGGGGCATATACACTCCCCACTAAGAGCTTCCGCTCTTTAGGATTTCCCTGTACTAATACAAACCGTCCCTCAAGGTCCGCTATTGTCCGCTCCATCTGAAAGCCTACTCCTGTCGAAATTAAGATTGCCACCCCCCCTTTCCTCCCCTGCACAGATGCCCCATAAATTTGGTCTATGCCTTTCCTTTGTAATCTAGACAGGTCTCCTATAGCTTGATGTGTCTCCTGTAGCAAGACGATATCCCCTTTATGTCGCCTCACAGCTTGCTGAACTTTTTTTAGTTTAAAAGGGCTTGTCAGGCCACATACATTCCATGAAAGTATTCTTTTTTTTTAAATTTTTTATTTATCAATTATGAATATGATTTCATCCAAATTCAAATTCGAATGAAAAAAAAATACAGGGGCATATCCATAAGAAATAATTAACAAAAAGAAACAAGAAAAAAGAAATAACCTCTGCCCCTTCTAATTAGACCCCCAGTAAAAATAAGGGGAAGTACCAAGAAAATAAGAAGACCAAAGGTCTTAACAGGAAAAAACATATAACACAACAGCAGGTAGACTTATACTTCAGCCGAATGAGGTGGCCCAACCACTTCTACTATCACCTCCTCCCTAGTTTCCAGAAACTCTTGAAGCTGCCTAGGCTCAAAAAACAAGTACACTTTCTATTTATACATAACATAACACTTTGCAGGAAATTTTAGTTGAAAAGTAGCCCCTAGAGTAAGAACCCTGAGGCGAAGGGCCAAGAAACCCTTCCTTCTCAACTGTGTATCACGTGAAACATCGGGGAATATTCTACATTACAACCTAGAAAAGTCTCAGTAATATTTCTGAAATACATTTTAAGAACATAAATTTTATCTGACTCTAAAGCCATAGTAACAAGCAGGGTAGCCTTTCCTGTAACAACCTCCAGAGAGTTTTCTAGAAACCCAGTGAGGTCTCCTAATCCAGGGGAAGTGGGGGAACTACCTGGAACCCGATCCTTAACACCAGCTGACAGGTATTGGGCCCTAGTCATAGGCGGAAACTGTTCCGGGGGGATTTTTAAAACTTCCCCGAAATACTTTCGCACCATGTCCATAGCTGACATCACAGGAGACCTAGGAAAATTCAGAAACCGTAGGTTACACCTACGGGCCTGGTTTTCCAAGTACTCCAATTTCTTGATGGACACCAATTTATCCTTAAGATGGGTGGACATCAAGTCCTGAAGTTGTCCCACATCTTCTTCCACCCTGAAAATCCACGCTGCTTGCTCCCCATAAGCATTAGAGAGATTAGCACAAGTCGACTTCACCTCCAGTACATCAGTACTCACAGACCCCAAGAAAGTGGATAAGAAGGTGTTCAGAGCAGCCAGGCCATCCCATAGTGATTCCAAAGTAAACACCGCAGGTCTCTCCAAAATAGGAATCCCCGGAGGCTTCTCCTCCCGACGCAGTACCACTACAGACAGCACCTCCGATGAACCTCCAACTCCGCCCTTCTCACATTGCACCTGCACGCCAGGGAGGGCATCCATCTCAGCCATGCTCCGCCGCACAGGAGTGCTCACCGGCAACCCCGCAGGCAGCCCAGGCATGGCTGAGGTCACACTTCCAGGTCGCGGTGGAGGGGTGCGCTTCTCAGGTGGAAGCCAAACACCCGATATGGTCAGGGGCGATACCTCTCCTACCGCCCCTGACGAAGACGCTGCTGCACTGCCGACCACGAAACCACAATCGCTGAGGACACGTTGACCCAAGGAGGAAAGCTGATCCGCAGGAGGTAAAGGAAGCTGCTTCCGTTTTCGCCGCCCCATTCCAACAAAACAAGGGGGGGGGGGATTCCCTGGGTACTCGGAGACTCAGGAAACACGTCTCACAGCCGGCAGCGTCCCGCCGCCATCTTAATTACTTAAGTATTCTTATCCCCATGATAAGATAAATGATAAGGTATTAAAACACGACTTTATCATATATAAATTAGAAGAGACCCCCTAGCCTAGGACTCTTCCGTCTCCAACTATTTTTACTTTAACTTTTATCTTTTAACTTAGTACTTCCCTTATTACCCTTTCCCCATTCTCTTTCCCCCAATCCCTCACCAATCTCACACCTACCCCTTGATCCAGAAATCTCCTCCTCCCCTCCCTTGGCCATATTAGTGTTAATCCTACTTCAATCCCTTTCAGCTGGTCCTATCTTTTACATAAAGTATCTCACTCTTTGATATAGCCCCCTTCCATCACTATATAATAAAATATAATAACCACCATACAATAAAACTATTAACTTTGAACTTATAGACTTCTATTGGCATCGTGATCAAGATGTATTAGCTTCAATTATGGTACTGTCCACCTGCTCATTTGATAAGTCCAACTAAGCATTGAGTTGTGGTGTTCTAGTTGCGTTGTGGTGTACAGGTATTATCCGTCATGCTGGCAATATTATTCTGAATCCAATTTTGTGCTTCTTCCGGTGTCTCCATTGTCTCTGTCATCCCATTATAAAAAATCTGCAGCCTCGCCGGGTATTGTAGCATAAATTTCACATGCGATGCCACTAATTTCTGACAAACATTGGCATATGCCTTCCGCTTTAAGTTTAATTGTACTGAATAATCCTGGAAAACTTGTATGCGGACCTCTTCATATAGCATAGTCCCTTTAGCTTGCGCTACCCTCAAAATGTAATCTTTTTGTTGAAGATTCATGAACCGAGCCAATACTATTCTAGGCCGATTATCTTTTGATCAAGGTCTGCCAAGTCTATGAATACGTTCGATGGCAATGTGAGTAGTATCCTCTCCCAGGGTTAAGGTATTCAGTATTCCCAAAAAGTAAGTGCAAAGATCTTTGTCTTTTATAATTTCTGGAATACCAATTATTCCTAGATTTTTTTCTACGACTACAATTTTCTAAATCATCTGTCTTTTCACCTTGCTTACTAATTGTAATTTGCAAGGAGGGATTTCTCTGTTTGCATTGAACAGCTCATCTTCCAGCGTTGAGATACGGTTCTCTGCTGCTTGTATTCTTGTACCCACTCTCTCCAGTTGTTTACTAATCCCCTATAACTGGCCTGTGATACCATCTAAACGTCCACTCAGAGCGCTGACCACTGCATTGGTCACATCTTCAGTGGTCATTGATAGTTGTCCTGTGGAGGGAATTTCATCTGGCATCTTTGTCATTATTAATTTTATTGTGCTTTTCTCATGCTCTCGGCGAGCAGCCTTCATTATAAACAGAGGAACACCACTTTCATCTCATTATTAGAGTTAGTTTGTATATTATTTTATTATTCCAGTTGAAAGACTATAGGATGCAAATTTATTTTCAGCCACTAGATGGAGCTGAAGATTAGAAAATACAGTCCCATTCTAGCAGTAAAAATAAAGTTTCAAGAGATATTATTTCAACAATGACAGGCAGTTAACTTTGAAGCCTGCCACTAAAATTAAACTCTGGCCATTCCCTGACTTTACCTACTCAAAGCCAGAAAAAAACATTTACTCCATCTTCACAGCGATGTCTCAAGCTTTCCGAAACGCTGTATTAGATGAAATGAACACTTTTTAAATTTCACAATTTCATATGAAAAAACTGTGGTGCTCTAATTTCCCCAGCTTAATTTGGTGTTTCTGTGTGCTTTCCTTCAGTTTTTGCGCCGTTGATCATTGAAACACATATGCATTCTAATGCCAAGTGACAATGGCCGCATCACCCCCAGATCAAACTGCTTATCCTAGACACCACATTCAAATAGATACATTACAGCACACCTTTTCTTCAATTAATCCAGCGTGTAGCTGTGAGTTGATCTCTATTTTCCTTTTCTTCAGCCCTGGCTTAACATCTCACAGGGCACTTCTCACATGGCACTTCTCACAGCTCACAGGGCACTCCTCACAGAGCACTTCAGGTTTAATCGTATCCGCACCGGGTACTCCTCACACAGCATTTTTCACAGAGCCCCTCAGGTTCAATCGTATCCGAGCTACTTCATCTCCGGATCATAAATTACTTTTAATCTTCAGATCACTCACATCGAAGCCGCTTCATCTCCGGATCGTCAATGACAGCGGAACCGCCAAAGCGAAAGCGATTGCTTCAGAGACACTTCATCTACATCAAATAACGATCTCAGGTGAGAAACAGCGGCGCTCTCCTTCCCCCAGCTCTTTTTATTGTTTCGATGTATTTTCAATCATTTTTCACACAAATGATCATACAGCAGAGGGAATTGAAATCGGAGCTTCACTAATTTGCTGCCATTTACTCTGAGCTCTAGAATGCTCCTAGCAAATATTGAGTTTAAATGACGGTCTTGATGTAATGTGTAACATATTTACAGGCAGCTGAATATTTTCAGTTGAACATAGTGTATTTATTTATTTATATTACTCTGTGTGTTTGTTTATGATAGGGGATTTTGATTTGTTGTACTATTTTGTATCTGGTGGGTATAACCATTGGAGTTGGTAAAGGTGTCTTGGTGGATCTGTTGAATTGTGGGTCTGGAGTAAGTTTCAGATTCTATGTGGGAAATAGGTCTTTGATTGGTTCTGATGTGCCAAAGTACTCCATAAAGAGGTTTGTTTTTAGGTCTTTTCTGAAAGTTGGTAGGTCGGTGGTGGCTCTCAGCCTGTCTGGCAGGGATATCAATTCTGGTCGACAGATGGATGCCTCAGTACCCCTCAGAAGAGAGTAACCAACCACCACTACCCTTCACTTTCTTGTGGTCACTGATTCTGCAACTTTGCGGTTCTCAAGCTCTGGTTCTTCCCTTTCCTGGGATGCTTTCACTTCCTTCACTTCTAGGGCTGCATAATGGTTCTTCAGCTCAAGGGCTGGAGGAGTTGGATTGGTGATTCTGCAGGCCCTGGTGACTTGTGTCCAGCTTTTGTCATTCTGCAGGCTCCCCTCTTCACCTCTGTTGGGGAGCTTAGATTTTTCAAGAAGCATCTCATCTATGTACTTCTCACTCATACTCATCTATATCACTGTCAGCCAGCCTCGCCACCTCTTCTCTCAGTTTCTCTACTTCTTTTCTGAAATCTTCAGCATGCAGGTATCCTGCACATGGAATCTGTCTTTCAACTGCATAGGGCTCTCTGTTTTGGACAGAGGCGAAGGCTGTAATGGGGGCAACAGCTCTGGCAATATGATCTTTCCCTCCCATGTGCCAGTTGGTGGAGCTTTGGTAGCTGTTGAAATAAAAGAAAGAGAGAGACCTACCAAAGTGCTTGCCTGTTCCTCAACTGTCCTTTCAGAGAAAAAACAGTTAACCTCTTTTAAGTGTGTTCTAACAGTGCTGTTCAGAGTCCCTGTCTGTAGCTAATTGGGGAGCTACCCTATAAAGCAAGAATGCTCACATGGGGTGGGTGGGAGCTGGGGAGGGTAGGAAGGGAACTAACACCTGATGAGGTCAGCGGTTTCAAAGAGCTTGCTGTGAATGGAACAAAAAACAATGAACTCTAACTGACAGAGCTTTTTGCCCAATACAACAAAAAATTCCCCCTTTACAGTATAGAAAAACAAACAAAACCCCTTTAAGAGTTTTCTGGCAGAGAGACGGTAGTTAAAAGCCACACAGAATTGCCTGGCTTGCAACTGAGTTCCTGCTTGGAATGTCCGGGAGCGCCAATTATGGGATAGGTATGGGAACTAGATGCGAGTCGGGGTGGGGGGGGGGGGGGGGTGGAGCAAAATGTTAAAGAAGAAAATGTTTCTCTTGCTTATCATTGTAGATGGTATTCCACTCTTGTTGACTCTTGATGCTTGTTTATAAGCACTGTATAATTGTAACATGTTAAAGATATTTGATTATAATTAATAAAGGAACTAAAATGTGTTTAATTATTGAAAACTAGGTGTGTGAGCCATCCTTGTCAGGGGAAGGCGTTTCTCCTTCAATTTTCTCTGTTGAACTAAGATATCATGAGCCTTCATTTTGCTAACTCAGGTCAGCATCACAGCGACAGTCCTCTAGTCTAGTAGAGGCCACAAACTGGGGCTCCCTCAGGATCTATGTTGGCAAGTTCCAAAGCATATCTATTGTAGACTTCATCTTTTCAGGAGCTACAACTATGATTCCACAGAACTCTCAGCGATAGAAACATAGAAACATAGAAATATGATGACAGAAAGGACAAAAAGCAGAGGGTTGGGCTAAATGGCCAATTTTCCCAATGGAGAAAGGTGAATGGTGGTGTACCCCAGGGATCTCTGCTGGGTCTGCTGCTTTTTGACAAATTCATAAATGACCTGGAAAGTGGAATAACGAGTGAGGTTATCAAATTTGCAGATGACACAAAACTATTTAAAGTTGTTAAAACCCAAGAGGATTGTGGAAAATTGCAAGAGGATCTTGATAAATTGGAATACTGGGCATCAAAATGGCAGATGAAATTTAATGTGGACAAGTGCAAGTTATGCACCTAGGAAGAACAACCCAAACTATGGTTACACGATGCAAGGTTCCACATTACGAACCACCACCGAAGAAAAAAATTTAGGCGTCATTGTGGATAACATGTTAAAACCCTCGGCCCAGTGTGCATCGGCGGCCAAGAGAGCAAATAGAATGCTAGGTATCATAAGGAAAGGAATGGAAAATAAAACAAAAGATATTATAATGCCTCTATATCATTCCATAGTGAGACCGCACCTTGAATATTGTGTGCAATTCTGGTCGCCGTATCTTAAAAAGGATATAGCGTTATTAGAAAAGGTTCAGAGAAGAGCCACCAAAATGATAAAGGGGATGGAAGGATACTCCTATGAAGAAAGGCTAAAAAGGTTAGGGCTCTTTAACCTGGAAAAGAGACGGCTGAGGGGAGATATGATAGAAGTCTATAAATTAATGAACGGAGTGGAACAGGTAAACGTAGATCGATTGTTTACGTTATCAGAATATAGAAAGACTAGGGGACATGCAATGAAGGTACAGGGTAAACTATTTAAGACTAATAAAAGAAAATATTTTTTCACTCAACGTGTAATCAAACTCTGGAATTTGTTACCGGAGGATGTAGTAAAGACTGTTAGTGTAGCTGGGTTTAAAAAAGGTTTGGATAAGTTCCTGGAGGAAAGGTCCATAAACCATTATTAAGAAGGGACCCAGGATATCAATGCTTGACCCACTACAAGCATTGCAGAACCTGTGTCTTTTGGGGAAACTGCTAGGTACGT
Organism: Ichthyophis bannanicus; assembly: GCA_033557465.1. Lineage (NCBI taxonomy): Eukaryota > Metazoa > Chordata > Amphibia > Gymnophiona > Ichthyophiidae > Ichthyophis > Ichthyophis bannanicus. The sequence continues at coordinate 68,112,583 of CM066039.1, read as the reverse complement.
ATGACCTAGATTGGCCACTGTTGGAAACAGGATACTGGGCTTGATGGACCTTGGTCTGACCCAGTATGGCATATCTTATGTTCTTAAAAGACCACATGGCCTATCTAATCTGTCCTTCCATATCAACAACTACAACAGTCCCCTTTTTACCTTTAGAGATCCTCTGTGTTTGTCCCATGCTTTTTTAAATTCAGTTACTGTCCTCATCTCTACCACCTCCACTGGGAGACTATTCCATGGATCCGCTACTCTTTCCGTAAAGAAATATTTCCGCATATCACTCCTGAATCTCTCTCCCTTCACCCTCATCCCATGTCTCCTCGTAGCAGAACTTGCTTTCAATTGAAAGAGGCTCTCTCCCTGAACATTTATGCCACGGAGGTATTTAAACATCTCAATCATATCACCTCTATCCCGTCTTTCCTCTAAGGTGTACATATTAAGATCCTTCAGTATGTCCTCATATGCTTTATAATGAAGACCACTAATCATTTTAGTAGCCACCCTCTGCACCGACTCCATCCTGTTCACATCCTTTTGAAGGTGCGGTCTCCAGAATTGCACACCATACTCCAAATGAGGTCGCACCAAAGACTTATACAGAGGCATTATCACCTCCTTTTTTCTGCTAGCCATTCCTCTCCGTATGCACCCAAGCATCCTTCTAGCTTTTGCCATCGCCTTTTCTACCTGCTTGCTACTTTAAGATCATCAGACACAACCACGCCTAGGTCCCACTCTTCTTTAGTGGACAAAAGTACTTCACCCTCTATACTATATTGCTCCCTTGGATTGCTGCAGCCCAAATGCATGACCTTACATTTTTTAACATTAAATCCCAGCTGCCAAATTCTAGACCATTCTTCAAGCTTAGCTAGATCCCTCCTCATGTTATCTACGCCTTCCTGGATGCCTACTCTATTGCAGATTTTGGTATCATCCGCAAAGAGGCAAACCTTACCCGACAGCCCTTCCACTATATCACTAACAAAGATGTTAAAAAGAATCGGACCAAGGACAGATCCCTGGGGCACACCACTGGTAACACCAGATCAATCCACAGTTCCTCCTGAATCATCTAATCTAATCTAATCTAATCTAATCTCAGTTTGGGTCATGTCTTTGTGTAAGTAAAACCCATACTCAGAACCTATAACACAATAAAAAAAATACATAACAAAATCATACATCATAGCAATTAATAATATGCAAAGACTTGGCAAAAATCTGCAGCAAGAATCCATTGTAAATTCGTAGGTGCAGTCTGCATGCATGCTCGCTCTGCTGTCACTCCACGCTCACACTATCTGCAGTACGGGGCTCTTTGGCAAGACACTTCAGTCATGTGGGGGAGGATACCTATGTCCAAGTTGCAAAAAGATGCCTATTTTAAGCCTATTTTAGAGAGGCAATCTAGGCATCTATGTGCATTTATAAAATAGGCTCACAGAATCAGCCCCAGTAGCAAAATCTTGTAGGCATCCATACCTATATGTATGTAAATAGCCATGCCATTTATAAAAGGCCTTCTCTGCATGTAAAAAACTGTTTAAAATTGCAAACTTTCAGTTTGGACGGGACATGCTTTTGTAAGTACCATAAGCTTATAGTTTACCCATGTCATTATTTAACAATAACATTCACTAACTTCTTGAATCGAGCTGCTAGCCTCCCAGCTCCCATTCAAATTCCTTATTGCACATTCTTATCTTTTGAATATGTACGATATGTGTGGCTCATGCAGAATATCATTATAAGAGATCAGAATTTTCTTCATATAGATATTCTATGTAATACTGCATCTGAGCACTAGGTGGTAGCACTGCACTCTTATTTCTTGACGTGAGAACTGACATGAACTTAGGTCTTGTCAGCATTTTCTAGGTGGAAGAGCAGTGCTTTCCAAATTTTTATCCCTTATGACCCCATTTTAGCAATTGAAAATTCACGTGACCCCAGATGATGGGGATATCCAAATAGTAGGTCTCCAGCCTCCTTCCCCTCCCTCATCTAAAGCCGAAAGCAGCAGCAGCAGTCAGCACAGGGTCCCTAGTGTCGGTGTGTGCTTACAGATTCAAGTACGACCCAGTGGGTTTCCAATCTAACAGGAAGGTTACCCTGGTGAGGGCAAGGCCTATGAATGTTCACTGGCTCACAGGCCACATGCTGACTGGTGACTGCCACTACATGGCACAGGTCACAGTGAAAGTCCAGAGAGAAGGAGAAATGGCCATGTTTCTGTGACCCCGTCCTCTGATGATGTGACCCCATTTGGGGTCATGACCTCAAGTTTGGGAACCACTGACTGAGAGACAGGGCCAGATCATCCATTAAGCAATTCTGAAAACCTCACTTTCAAAAGGACATAAACAGGCTGGAGTCGGTGCAGAGGGTGGCTACTAAAGTAGTTAGTGGCCTTTGTTATAAAGCATATGAGGACAGACTTAAAGGGCCCAATATTCAAAAGGTATTTATATGGTTTACAGCCCAATAAACTGTGTAAATGCCTTTAATCGGGATATTCAACGGCACTTACATGGTTAGTGCCGATGAATATCCCCTTCTAACCCTGCTACACGCCCCAATGCATCGAGGCGTGTTGAGGGTGATCTGGGGCAGACGCTGTCGCTTACCAGGCAGTGGCAATATTACATACTGCCCGGTTAGCAACCTGCACCTAAAAGTAGACGAGGAAAGCCAGAAGCTAACCAAGCAGCATGCAATATCACTGCTGACCAGTCAGCTACCACGTGCGGCAGTCTCTGGATATTCAATGCCAGGGCTGCATATGACCCCTGCAATGACTATCCGGGGTTAAGGGTCAGTGGGCAGGGCTGTGCACCATAGCAGCGCTTAGCCTGCCAAAGTGAATATTACACCTAAAAATCTTAATATGTATACTTTAGAGGAAAGGTGGGCTAGAGGAAATATGATACAGAGACTTACATGCCTCCGTGGCATAAATACATAAGAGGAGAGTCTCTTTTGATTGAAAGTAAACTTTGCTACAAGGGAACATAGGAGATAGACTCAGGAGTAATATGCGGTAGAGGCGTGGAATAGTCTCCCAGTGGAGGTAGTAGAAACAAGGACAGTATCTGAATTCCAAAAAGCATGGGACGAACACAGAAGATCGCTTAAGGAAAAAAGGGACTATTGACATGGAAGGGCAGACTAGAGAGGCCATGTGGTCTTTTTCTGCCGTCATGTTTCTATGTTTCTGAGACTAGGCAGCAGGCCAGCAGCTTCTGAGGATTGGCAAAGAGCAGAAGCAGTCAAAGGAAAACAATAGATCCTGATAGCCACACAAACTTAAAGAGCCATCTGCACATTCTTTTAGTTGTAGGCAGGGGCAGACCAATGCGGGGGGGAGGGAGAGGGGACCATATATGGAGACTCATTGTGGGATTCATTTGCATAAGGGGGACTCATTTGCATAAATATTTGCATAATGTTAACATGTGATAACTTTTAGTAAACTCTTAATGAGTGTCTGGATAAAGAAAGACTACTAGATTTCTACATTACTATACTCCCGTGCCAATCGCCAGGCACATTAGGAAGCACTATAAACACTGCCCATTTAGAACCCATAGCAAACCCGCCGTATCCTAACAGTACTACCAGGACTCACAAGCACCAAACCCTACCTATCAAAAGGCAACACTGCAAATATTAAACCAATACATCTCAGAGAATACCAATACATCTCCTACTGGGGAAAGAGAACAAGTGGCACTGTCAAATAGAAACTATATGGACAGAATACCTCAGCTCGGTTACACATGCAGAACATAGACCATCACCAGACAAAGAACAAGGGATCACCACCAAACAAAGAACAAAGAACAAGAAATAGGAATTCACTGGTCACCCCAAAAGCCAAACTTGAAATGTACAACAACACTGTAAAAGTAAAACTATAAATTAATTTTCTCTTGCACTAAATAAAACTGCAAAGACGTTTGCGATGCACATTTCCCAGAGCTGACATAATAAATTCAAAATAAAAAAGTATTTTTCTACCCTTTGTTGTTTGTGCATTTTATTTTTTAGTTGCAATTGCTCCAGTCACTTTCTTCTGGTTTCTTCGTGTCTTCTGCTAACTCTCCATTGTCTTCTGTCCATTTGTCCTTTCTTCTCTCTTCTAGTATTTTTCCATTCTCTCTGTACATCTGTTTTAACATACTGATCTTTCCCATTTAGCTCTTTCCTCCATTTCTTTCTTTATTCCTTTTTCATCCACTCAAATTTCAGCCTTCCATCCTCAATCCCCACTTACTATCCCAATATCCGGCCAATCGTAGATTTTTCTTCCCTCCCACACAAAATTATTACAAATTTTCCACCACAGAACTTGCTTCCACAAATTCTACAAAGTAGCACCCTGCATGATTCCTAGGTTCTTGATTAGAACCAAAATCATGGGATTAAAACCAGTCCTAGACTGTGTCTTCCAATGAAGAATCCACTATAATAAATACGATAATGCCTCCTTGGGAGTGACTGCTGCTTGGGGATAGGTTTGATTAGGGTTAATATGTGTGTATATATCATGCCTATATATATGTAAATAGTTACCCTGGTTATCCAAGTTGAATCACCTGTTAATTGTAAATACGGAGTAGATTCTGCGCCGGAGAAAACTCTTCTGTTTCATGTAAACCGCACTGATGCCGAATAGCGCGGTCTAAAAGAGACTGTAAATAAAATAAATATATATGTTGTGAGCTGTGATCCATATACGGTAATATGTAACTTTACTTTGCTGGAGCCGAAAACTCAGATGTTTTTATGTTTTTGTATCTTTCTTCTGACATAGAAGACAGACCAAGGGCCCAGCTGGCAAATATGCTGGTGCTAACCAGTTTAGTAGGTGAGTCTTGAGGGTCTGTTGGAAGTGTTCTGAACCGTCTGACATGGGGACGGGATGGTCGGAACGTCATACTGCACAAGCGAACGAGAGACTGGAGAAAGTATGAGTACAGTGAGAAGCTTTCTTAGAGCAGTGAATGGCTGAATCTGTGAGAGTACGGGAAGAGAGTTCCTAATGCATCAGCTGAAATATAAAGGAACAGGGCACGGGAGGGAGGAGTGGTCAGCTTGGGGAGAAGGACAGGGGTCGTGGTATGCAGTTAATGTAAGATTATTCAGCAGGATCCCGTTTGTGCATAGGATTGAACTAATAAATCATAACTAATAAAAGCAAAGTTTAAAATAAAAAAGTGACTTTACAGCAAAATGTGTGTGAATAATTTTTAAGTGCTAAAGAGGGGTAGAGAATAGGAACAGGGACGAGTATGAGTGGTGCAGCATTTATATATACATGAGTGAGGGGTAAAGCCTGGGATAATATATATATCTATTATAACCTGCTATACCATACAGTTTATAACACATAACAGTATAAACATACATAATTAAAACCACATTAAATAATATAGTACCTGACTATGAGTATCACTTCCTGTTAAGAATTAAGTAAGTTATGCCCCTGTCAACAAAATAACAATCTCTGTATCTCATCTTCCCCTGAACTCACTAATTCCAACCACCTACTAGAGCTTTTCTCAAGAGCAAGAATACAGCCTGGACTTCTCAGCCATTTGTTACGCTTCAGTAAAGTGAATGCTGAGATAGACCCATGGGAATCATCCAAAAGGATAATTTTGTATCTACAGCTTTCTGTCACCAAGGCAAAAATGTGATAAAAAAGGAAGGAGGTACCAAAGCCACAAAAAGGTAGGAGGAGTCACACTGGTGGGCTTCGTATGTGCACGGAGGATCCTCAGTGGTGGTGGAGTGAGGAATAACTCCTGGGATAAGCTCAGAGGATACTCAGTAGTGGGGGAGTAAGGAGTACAGCATGGGATAAGCGCAGAGGGTCCTCAGTAGTGGGGGAGTGAAGAGTAAAGCTTGGGATAAGCGCAGAGGGTCCTTAGCGGAGGACGAGTGAGGGGTAAAGCATGGAAGAAGCGCAGAGGGTCCTCAGTAGTGGGGGAGTGAGGGGTAAAGCCTGGGATAAGTGCAGAGGGTCCTCAGTAGTGGAGGATTGAGGGTTAAAGCCTGGGATAAGTGCAGAGGGTCCTCAGTAGTGGAGGAGTGAGAGGTAAGCCTGGGATAAGCTCAGAGGATCCTCAGTAGTGGAGGAGTGAGGGGTAAAGCCTGGGATAAGCTCAGAGGGACCTCAGTAGGGGAGGAGTGAGAGATAAGCCTGGGATAAGCTCAGAGGGTCCTCAGTAGTGGAGGAGTGAGAGGTAAGCCTGGGATAAGCTCAGAGGATCCTCAGTAGTGGAGGAGTGAGGGGTAAAGCCTGGGATAAGCTCAGAGGGTCCTCAGTAGTGGAGGAGTGAGAGGTAAAGCCTGGGATAAGCTCAGAGGATCCTCAGTAGTGGAGGAGTGAGGGATAAAGCCTGGGATAAGCTCAGAGGGTCCTCAGTAGTGGAGGAGTGAGAGGTAAAGCCTGGGATAAGCTCAGAGGGTCCTCAGTAGTGGAGGAGTGAGGGGTAAAGCCTGGGATAAGTGCAGAGGGACCTCAGTAGTGGAGGAGTGAGGGATAAAGCCTGGGATAAGCTCAGAGGGACCTCAGTAGTGGAGGAGTGAGGGATAAAGCCTGAGATAAGCTCAGAGGGACCTCAGTAGTGGAGGAGTGAGGGATAAAGCCTGGTATAAGCTCAGAGGATCCTCAGTAGTGGAGGAGTGAGAGGTAAGCCTGGGATAAGCTCAGAGGATCCTCAGTAGTGGAGGAGTGAGGGGTAAAGCCTGGGATAAGCTCAGAGGGTCCTCAGTAGTGGAGGAGTGAGAGGTAAAGCCTGGGATAAGCTCAGAGGATCCTCAGTAGTGGAGGAGTGAGGGATAAAGCCTGGGATAAGCTCAGAGGGTCCTCAGTAGTGGAGGAGTGAGAGGTAAAGCCTGGGATAAGCTCAGAGGGTCCTCAGTAGTGGAGGAGTGAGGGGTAAAGCCTGGGATAAGTGCAGAGGGACCTCAGTAGTGGAGGAGTGAGGGATAAAGCCTGGGATAAGCTCAGAGGGACCTCAGTAGTGGAGGAGTGAGGGATAAAGCCTGAGATAAGCTCAGAGGGACCTCAGTAGTGGAGGAGTGAGGGATAAAGCCTGGTATAAGCTCAGAGGATCCTCAGTAGTGGAGGAGTGAGAGGTAAAGCCTGGGATAAGCTCAGAGGGTCCTCAGTAGTGGAGGAGTGAGAGGTAAAGCCTGGGATAAGCTCAGAGGGACCTCAGTAGTGGAGGAGTGAGGGATAAAGCCTGGGATAAGCTCAGAGGGACCTCAGTAGTGGAGGAGTGAGGGGTAAAGCCTGGGATAAGCTCAGAGGGACCTCAGTAGAGGAGGAGTGAGGGATAAAGCCTGGGATAAGCTCAGAGGATCCTCAGTAGTGGAGGAGTGTGAGGTAAAGCCTGGGATAAGCTCAGAGGGTCCTCAGTAGTGGAGGAGTGAGAGGTAAAGCCTGGGATAAGCTCAGAGGGACCTCAGTAGTGGAGGAGTGAGGGATAAAGCCTGGGATAAGCTCAGAGGATCCTCAGTAGTGGAGGAGTGAGAGGTAAAGCCTGGGATAAGCTCAGAGGGTCCTCAGTAGTGGAGGAGTGAGGGATATAGCCTGGGATAAGCTCAGAGGATCCTCAATAGTGGAGGAGTGAGGGATAAAGCCTGGGATAAGCTCAGAGGGTCCTCAGTAGTGGAGGAGTGAGGGGTAAAGCCTGGGATAAGCTCAGAGGGACCTCAGTAGTGGAGGAGTGAGGGGTAAAGCCTGGGATAAGCTCAGAGGGACCTCAGTAGTGGAGGAGTGAGGGGTAAAGCTTGGGATAAGCTCAGAGGGACCTCAGTAGTGGAGGAGTGAGGGGTAAAGCCTCGGATAAGCTCAGAGGATCCTCAGTAGTGGAGGAGTGAGGGGTAAAGCCTGGGATAAGCTCAGAGGGTCCTCAGTAGTAGAGGAGTGAGAGGTAAAGCCTGGGATAAGCTCAGAGGGTCCTCAGTAGTGGAGGAGTGAGGGGTAAAGCCTGGGATATGCTCAGAGGGTCCTCAGTAGTGGAGGAGTGAGAGGTAAAGCCTGGGATAAGCTCAGAGGGTCAATAGTGGAGGAGTGAGGGGTAAAGCTTGGGATAAGCTCAGAGGGACCTCAGTAGTGGAGGAGTGAGAGGTAAAGCCTGGGATAAGCTCAGAGGGACCTCAGTAGTGGAGGAGTGAGGGGTAAAGCTTGGGATAAGCTCAGAGGGACCTCAGTAGTGGAGGAGTGAGGGGTAAAGCCTTGGATAAGCTCAGAGGGTCCTCAGTAGTAGAGGAGTGAGAGGTAAAGCCTGAGATAAGCTCAGAGGGTCCTCAGTAGTGGAGGAGTGAGGGGTAAAGCCTGGGATAAGTTCAGAGGGTCCTCAGTAGTGGAGGAGTGAGAGGTAAAGCCTGGGATAAGCTCAGAGGGTCCTCAATAGTGGAGGAGTGAGGAGTAAAGCTTGGGATAAGCTCAGAGGGTCCTCAGTAGTGGAGGAGTGAGGGATAAAGCTTGGGATAAGCTCAGAGGGACCTCAGTAGTGGAGGAGTGAGGGGTAAAGCCTGGGATAAGCTCAGAGGGTCCTCAGTAGTGGAGGAGTGAGGCGTAAAGCCTGGGATAAGCTCAGAGGGTCCTCAGTAGTGGAGGAGTGAGAGGTAAAGCCTGGGATAAGCTCAGAGGGTCCTCAATAGTGGAGGAGTGAGGGGTAAAGCTTGGGATAAGCTCAGAGGGACCTCAGTAGTGGAGGAGTGAGAGGTAAAGCCTGGGATAAGCTCAGAGGGACCTCAGTAGTGGAGGAGTGAGGGGTAAAGCTTGGGATAAGCTCAGAGGGACCTCAGTAGTGGAGGAGTGAGGGGTAAAGCCTGGGATAAGCTCAGAGGGTCCTCAGTAGTAGAGGAGTGAGAGGTAAAGCCTGGGATAAGCTCAGAGGGTCCTCAGTAGTGGAGGAGTGAGGGGTAAAGCCTGGGATAAGCTCAGAGGGTCCTCAATAGTGGAGGAGTGAGGGGTAAAGCTTGGGATAAGCTCAGAGGGACCTCAGTAGTGAAGGAGTGAGGGATAAAGCTTGGGATAAGCTCAGAGGGACCTCAGTAGTGGAGGAGTGAGGGGTAAAGCCTGGGATAAGCTCAGAGGATCCTCAGTAGTGGAGGAGTAAGGGGTAAAGCCTGGGATAAGCTCAGAGGGTCCTCAGTAGTGGAAGAGTGAAGGGTAAAGCCTGGGATAAGCTCATAGGGTCCTCAGTAGTGGAGGAGTGAGGGGTAAAGCCTGGGATAAGCTCAGAGGGTCCTCAGTAGTGGAGGAGTGAGGGATAAAGCCTGGGATAAGCTCAGAGGGTCCTCAGTAGTGGAGGAGTGAGGGGTAAAACCTGGGATAAGCTCATAGGGTCCTCAGTAGTGGAGGAGTGAGGGGTAAAGCCTGGGATAAGCTCATAGGGTCCTCAGTAGTGGAGGAGTGAGGGGTAAAGCCTGGGATAAGTTCAGAGGATCCTCAGTAGTGGAGGAGTGAGGGGTAAAGCCTGGGATAAGCTCAGAGGATCCTCAGTAGTGGAGGAGTGAGGGATAAAGCTTGGGATAAGCTCATAGGGTCCTCAGTAGTGGAGGAGTGAGAGGTAAAGCCTGGGATAAGCTCAGAGGATCCTCAGTAGTGGAGGAGTGAGGGGTAAAGCCTGGGATAAGCTCAGAGGGTCCTCAGTAGTGGAGGAGTGAGGGGTAAAGCCTGGGATAAGCTCAGAGGGTCCTCAGTAGTGGAGGAGTGAGAGGTAAAGCCTGGGATAAGCTCAGAGGATCCTCAGTAGTGGAGGAGTGAGGGGTAAAGCCTGGGATAAGCTCAGAGGGTCCTCAGTAGTGGAGGAGTGAGAGGTAAAGCCTGGGATAAGCTCAGAGGGTCCTCAGTAGTGGAGGAGTGAGGGGTAAAGCCTGGGATAAGCTCAGAGGGTCCTCAGTAGTGGGGGTGTGAGGAGTAAAGCCTGGGATAAGCTCAGAGGGACCTCAGTAGTGGGGGTGTGAGGAGTAAAGCCTGGGATAAGCTCAGAGGGTCCTCAGTAGTGGAGGAGTGAGGGGTAAAGCCTGGGATAAGCTCAGAGGGATCTCAGTAGTGGGGATGTGAGGAGTAAAGCCTGGGATAAGCTCAGAGGGTCCTCAGTAGTGGAGGAGTGAGGGGTAAAGCCTGGGATAAGCTCAGAGGGTCCTCAGTAGTGGGGGTGTGAGGAGTAAAGCCTGGGATAAGCTCAGAGGGACCTCAGTAGTGGGGGTGTGAGGAGTAAAGCCTGTGATAAGCTCAGATGGTCCTCAGTAGTGGAGGAGTGAGGGGTAAAGCCTGGGATAAGCTCAGAGGGTCCTCAGTAGTGGAGGAGTGAGGGGTAAAGCCTGGGATAAGCTCAGAGGGACATCAGTAGTGGAGGAGTGAGGGGTAAAGCCTGGGATAAGTGCAGAGGATCCTCAGTAGTGGGGGTGTGAGGAGTAAAGCGTTGGATAAGCTCAGAGGGACCTCAGTAGTGGAGGAGTGAGGGGTAAAGCCTGGGATAAGTGCAGAGGATCCTCAGTAGTGGAGGAGTGAGAGGTAAAGCCTGGGATAAGCTCAGAGGATCCTCAGTAGTGGGGGTGTGAGGAGTAAAGCGTTGGATAAGCATAAAGGGTCCTCAGTAGTGGAATAGTGAAAGGTAAAGGGTAAAGCCTGGGATAAACGCTGAGGGTCCTCAGTACTGGGGGGTGGAAGGTTAAATACTGGGATAACTACAGTGGATTATTAGCAGTTAAGAGAGTGAGAGGTAAAACCTGAGATAAGCACAAAGGATCCTCAGTGGTGGGGCAGTGAGGTGAAGGCCTGGAATAAGCACACAAGATCTTCCGTGGTGGCAGAATGAGGGATAAAGCTTGGGATTAGCATTGTGGTTCCTCAGTAGAGAGGAATGAGGGATAAAACCTGAGGTAAGTGCAGAGGATCTTCAGAGGTGGAGGTGTAACGCTTGGGACAAGCTCCGAGCATCCTCCGTGCCGTGGAGTGAGGAATAAACCCCAAAGGAAGGAGTTGGGAGAGCCCACAGCCACAAAGAGATGGTCTGCTATTAAAACACTTTATTGAAGACCCCCCCCCCCACACACACACACTTTGCCAAGTTTCAGCAACTATGCCTGCATCAGGGGTCAACAAATAGTTCAGCTGATTGCAATATAAAGCAATAAAACATCATATTGAAAAGCTGGGACGAACAAATGTAGAACCTCTTTTATTTCTGAGTGAGGAATAAGGCCGGGAATAAGCACAGAGGATCCTCAGCACTGGAGCAATGAGGGATAAAGCCTGGGATAAGCCTAGAAGATCCTCAATGCTGGGGTGTGAGGGATAAAGCCTGAACATACAGTACTGTAAGTACATGAGATGCGCTATACTGGGTCCAACCAAGGATCCATGAAGTCCAGTATCCCGTTTAAAACAGCAGCCAATCCAGGTCACATGTACCTGTCAGGTACCCAAAAAGGTACACAGATTCTATGCTGCTTATCACTTTAATAATGGTTTATGGACTATTCATAGCAACATAGTAATACTCATATATAAGAACATAAGAACATAAGATATGCCATACTGGGTCAGACCAAGGTCCATCAAGCCCAGTATCCTGTTTCCAACAGTGGCCAATCTAGGTAATAAGTAACTAGCAGTTTCCCCAAAAGACACAGGTTCCGCAGTGCTTGTACTGGGTCAAGCATTGATATCCTGGGTCCCTTCTTAATAATGGTTTATGAACCTTTCCTCCAGGAACTTGTCCAAACCTTTTTTAAACCCAGCTACACTAACAGCCTTTACTACATCCTCCGGTAACAAATTCCAGAGTTTGATTACACGTTGAGTGAAAAAATATTTTCTTTTATTAGTCTTAAATAGTTTACCCTGTAGCTTCATTGCATGTCCCCTAGTCTTTCTATATTCTGATAAGGTAAACAATCGATCTACGTTTACCCGTTCCACTCCATTCATTAATTTATAGACTTCTATCATATCTCCCCTCAGCCGTCTCTTTTCCAGGTTAAAGAGCCCTAACCTTTTTTGCCTTTCTTCATAGGAGTATCCTTCCATCCCCTTTACCATTTTGGTGACTCTTCTCTGTACCTTTTCTAATAACGCTATATCCTTTTTAAGATACGGCGACCAGAATTGCACACAATATTCAAGGTGCGGTCTCACCATGGAACGATATAGAGGCATTATAATATCTTTTGTTTTATTTTCCATTCCTTTCCTTATGATACCTAGCATTCTATTTGCTCTCTTGGCTGCCGCTGCACACTGGGCCGAGGGTTTTAACATGTTATCCACAATGACGCCTAAATCTTTTTCCTGGGTGGTGGTTCCTAATGTGGAACCTTGCATTGTGTAACCATAGTTTGGGTTGTTCTTCCCTAGGTGCATAACTTTGCACTTGTCCACATTAAATTTCATCTGCCATTTTGATGCCCAGTCTTCTAATTTATCAAGATCCTCTTGCAATTTTCCACAATCCTCTTGGGTTTTAACAACTTTAAATAGTTTGGTGTCATCTGCAAATTTGATAACCTCACTCGTTATTCCACTTTCCAGGTCATTGATGAATATGTCAAAAAGCAGCGGACCCAGCACAGATCCCTGGGGTACACCACTATTCACCTTTCTCCATTGGGAAAATTGGCCATTTAGCCCAACCCTCTGCTTTCTATCTTTTAACCAGTTCTTGATCCACAGTAGTACACTGCCTCCTATCCCATGACTCTTTAGTTTTGCCAAAAGTCTCTGATGAGGGACCTTGTCAAAGGCTTTCTGAAAGTCCAGATACACTATATCAACCGACTCACCTTTGTCCACCTGTTTATTCACACTTTAAAAAAAACATAACAGATTAGTAAGACAAGATCTTCCTTGTCTAAAGCCATGTTGGCTGTCTCCCATTAGGCCATGACTATCTACATGCTGAGTAATTTTATTCTTTATGATGGTTTCTACCATTTTTCTTGGTACTGACGTGAGGCTCACCGGTCTGTAGTTTCCCGGATGACCCCTGGAACCCTTTTAAAAAATTGGTGTTACATTGGCGATCCTCCAATCTTCAGGTATTAGAGATGATTTTAATGATAGTTCACAGATTACTAATAGCAGGTCTGCAATCTCATATTTCAGTTCTTTCAACACCCTTGGATGTATACTATCCGGCCCAGGTGATTTGCTACTCTTCAGTTTATCTAATAGTTGTAATACATCTTCCCGATGTATCGATATTTCCTTCAATTCTTCCGCACCTTTAAATACCACTTCAGTCATGGGTAACATCCCTACATCTTCCTCAGTAAAGACTGAGTAAAGACTGTCAGATAAAGACCAGTATGATCCATCTAGTCTGCCCAGTTAGGTGGCTAGGATGGTTGTAACTGTAGTTCCGTGCACATCTCCCTCCTCCATGCCTTTCTTGAGGGTTGTATCTGCTGCCCCGTGCAGGTCAGCCCCACTCTATTAAGAGATATTTAAGTTTGCTTTGATTTCATCCTCTTGCTATAAGGAGATCCACTGTGTCTGTCCCATGCCATTTTGAATTCTGTCATTGTATTTGCCCTCACCACCTCCATCGGGAGGACATTCCAAGCATCCACCACCATTTCAGTGAAAAAGGTATTTCTTGATGTTGCTTTTAAGTTTACCACTTTGCAGCTTCATCGTATGCCCTCTAGTTTTACAGCTTCCCCTTCTTTGAAAATGTTTGTTTGTTCATTAATACCCTTTAAGTATTTAAAGGTCTGTATCATATTGCCCCTGCCCCTCCTCTTCTCAAGGGCATACATATTTAGGTCTTCAAGTCTCTTCTCATACGTCTTCTGGCGCAGGCTCCGAATCATTTTGGTCGCCTTCCTCTAAACCGTTTCAAGTCTTTTTATATCCTTTGTGAGATATGGTCTCCAAAATTGAGCACAATACTCCAAGTGAGGCCTCACCAACAACTTGTACAGGGGCATTAATATCTCCTCCTTTCTGCTGGTTATTCCTCTCTGTATGCAGCTCAGCATCCTTTTGGCTTTGGCTACTTCTTTGCTGCATTGCTTCGCTACCTTGAGATCCTCAGACACTATCACTCTGAGGTCCCTCTCCTGGTCCATGCGCACCAACCTCTCTCCCCGTATTGCATACAATTCCTTTGGATTTCTGCATTCCAAGTGCATGACTCTGCACTTCTTTGCATTAAATCGTAACTGCCAAGCAGTGTTCCAGTGTTTATAGCTTTTTCCTCATGTTGTCCACTCCCTCATAAGTGTCCACTGTTGCAAATTTTTGTGTCATCTGTAAAAATTCAGTTCTTCCGCAATATCACTCACAAATACATTGAACAGTATCGGTCCCAGAACCAATCCCAGAGAAACGTCACTATGCACCTTCCTTTCTTCTGAGTGAATTATGTTTACCATCATCTTCTGTCGTCTGTCAGTCAATCAATTTCTGATCCAGTTCACCACCAGAAACTTATCCAAACCTCTTTTAAACCCAGCTACACCAACAGCTTTTACTTCATTCTCTGGTAATGAATTTCAGAGTGTGATTACACGTTGAGTGAAAATATATTTCCCCTCAGGGGCGGCTCTATCATGAGGCGAAGTGAGGCGACTGCCTCGGGCGGCGAGGTTTTAAAGGCGGCATTTTGCCCCCAAAACAGCCGCCTCACTTCGCCTTCAAACGTAAAAAAAAAAAAAATCCAAACGCTCAAATTTCTGCCGCTGCCGAGTCCGCTTCTCGGCAGCGGCAGACTCACCTCTCCTTCCTATAGCAGCCGCGGCTCCTGCTTCTTGGAACCGCGGCTGTACTAGCGCGAGATCAGCCAGCCACTGCGGAGCCTTCCTGTGCAGCAGCGTCCCACCCCCAAAGGAAGTTCCTATAGAGGAGAGGTGAGTCTGCCACTGCTGAGAAGCGGACTCAGCAGCGGCAGAAATTTGAGCGTTATTATTTTCCTGGGGGCCAGGACTGGAAAGGGGAGGGTCTAGGACTGGAAATGGGCTAATGGGGTGGGGGTGGGGGGAGAGGTTAGGACTGGATGGGGGTTGTTTGGGACTGGTAATGGGCTATGGAGGTCTAGGACTGGAAATGGGCTGATGGGGGGGTTAGGACTGGTAATGGGCTGTTGGGGGGTTAGGACTGGTAATGGGCAGATGGGAGGCTAGGACTAGAGTGGGCTGAAGGGGGATAGGACTGGAAATGGGCTAATGGGGGAGGGGAGGAGAGTGCTGCTGGCCCTAGAAGAAAACTAGGACTAGGGTACAAATGGGCTGATACAGGAGGATGGTAGAATAGTACTGGAAGGGAGCAGATAATGAGAGGGTCTGCCAAGGAAAGGAGGAGGCAGGAAGGGAGCTGACATGGGGGAAGGAGGGGGCTGGAAAGGAGCTGACACTTGGGATGTACTGAAGGGAGACTGGAAGGGAGCTGACATTTGGGGATGGGAGTGGTAGGTGACTGGGTAATGGGGAGGAGGCTGGAAGGGAACTGACATGCAAATGGCACTGGAAGGGGGATGGACAGAGGGTAGGGCGACTGGAAGGGAGCTGACTGGGGGGGTGGCACTGAGAGTGGATGTGAGCTGATATCTGGGATGGTATTTGGACTAAAAGGGGCTGGACAGTGAGGAAAGAGGGGGACTGAAAGGGAATGGACACCAGTTGCAGTTATGGGAATGCAAGGTGGTTGACATTGGAAGATACTGGGAGGGAAGGACTGGAAAGGGGGCTGATACTGGGGAGGGTTAATGGAACTGGAAATGGGCTGATGGAAGGAAGTGAAGAAAACAAAAGAAGAGATAAGAAAAGACAGATGGACCATAGACCACAGAAAGAGAGCTAAGAGAAGACAGGAAAGCTGAAGCCTCAGATCAGGACCAGCATGATCAGAGAATAAAATGGTCAGACAACAAAGGTAGAAAAATAATTTTATTTAATTTTAGTTATTGGACTTTGTGCTATTTTTATATTTTACACAGTATTGGGGAACTGCATTTCTTATTTATCCGATATTGCACTGCATTTGGACTCTGGCTTCTTGGGGTTTCAATTTAATTTAGTCTACATATTTTTATTTTTACTTTAGATTGTGGTTACTTATTCTGTACTTGGTGAGGGTCGATGTTGCGAGTGTTTGACTGAGGTCAGGTGTTCTGTTAACATGGAGTTTGTACATAAAGATCTATACTGTACTGTAGTAATTTGACTTGTTCCGGTTTTCAAATAGGTGTATAGATGTTCCAGGGCCCACTGTAATATTTACAGTGATGCTTTTTTTGGATGGGCTCCTTATGTGCGTTCTGGAAGTTTGTGCTGATATGGTATGGTATGGTAGGTTTGCTCTTTGTTGTAGGGTTTTGTATTAGTTCACAATATGCCTGGTACTGGAAAATAGTGGTGGTTGTTGTTGTTAGTGAGATGATCAGAATCAGATTTTTTTTTTTTTAAATATTGAGTTCTGTGGGTGAATGTCCCGGTTCTGCTCTGCACCTACTGTGGCTGCAGAATATATGTTAAAAAAGAAAAAGCAAGAACCATAATGCAGTTTATAACAACAAAATAAAAATGAGTTATAATTTAGTTTTATAAACTGTGCTGTTGGTTCTTGCTGTCTTTTAGTTCCTTGGTGTGCAAATGGGACCGTAATTAGCCCTGAGCAAGCGGTGCAGCCGCACAGGGCAGAAAGGTTTGGGGGGTGCATTTCGGCTGTCTGCTGTTGCCCTGCCGCTGCTGGCAAGACAATAGCAGGCAGATGAAATGCACTCCCAAGCTTTTTTGCAGCATTTTAAGCAGGTCTGGTCCCTCCCTTCTCTGATGCCATGTCAGAGTAGGGAGGGACAGATCTTCTTAAAGTGCCGGCGCCTTTCAGATTGGGGACATGCCCCCCTCCTCCTCCCCATACCTCCGTCCAGCGCTGCCTGCTCTTTCCCTGCTGCCGGCGCCTCCGTGAAAAAAACAGAGGGCGGCAGCAGCAGGGAAAGAGCAAGTAGCACTGGACAGAGGTATGGAGGAGGGGGGGGGGGGGTGTGCATCCGAGCTGCAAGTCGCACAGGGTGCGATTGCAGCTTGATATGGCCCTGTGTGCAAACATCTTGCATTTCCTCCATATAATCTAATCGGCTTTTTGGTTTGGTTCAGTCACTGATTGGATTTCTGAAAAAGCCCCGCCCCCCTCTAAGGTGGGGGGGGGGGGGCACCTTTTTATACTTCGCCTCAGGCAGCAGATTTCCTTGAGCCGCCCCTGTTTCCCCTGATTAGTCTTAAATGTGCTACATTGAGCTTCATTGTGTGTCCCCTAGGCTATATTGTAGTTTCATTGTGTTCTACTTTTTGAAGGAGTAAATAACCGATATATGTTTACCCATTCCACTCCGTTCATTATTTTATAGACCTCTATCATATCTCTACTCAACTGTCTTTTTTCCAAGTTAAGATCCCCTAACTTTTTAAGTCTTTCCTCACAGGGGTATCCTTCCATCCCCTTTACCATTTTGGTGGTTCTTCTCTGTACCTTTTCTAATTCTACTATATCCTTTTTAAGATTTGGCAACCAGAAATGCACACAATATTGAAGCTGCGGTCACACCATGGAGTGATACAGAGGCATTATAATATCCTTGGTGTTATTCTCCATTCCTTTACGTATGATTCCCAGCATTCTATTTGCTTTGTTGGTCACCACTGCACACTGGGCGGAGGGTTTCAACCTATTATCCAAGATAATGCCTAGATCCTTTTCCTGAGTGGTGGTTCCTAATTGGAACCTTGCATTGAGTAACCGTAGTTTGGGGTGATCTGCTCTAAGTGCAGCGTTGTACCTAGCCCTGTGTGAGTGGTGCCACCTCACAGGGCGCAAAGGATATAGGGGCGTATTTCAGGCTGCTGGTCTCTGCTTCCCCCCCACTCTGCCTGCCGTTGCCCTGCCACCAGCACTTTTTGTTTTCTCAACGGCGGTAGCACCGGCAACAGTGGAGCAGACCTGACTTTAAATAAAACAAAAACAAGTGGGTCTTTCCGACTCCGTGCTTGTAGCAGATCTGGTCCCTCATTCCCTTCTCTGATGTAGGTTGCCTCAGAGGAGGTAGTGACCAGGCCAGCCATTCAGGTGCGGGAGTTGCAAAGACCTGTGTTTGAATGTCTGGTCTGGTCCCTCCCTCCTAAGATGCGATCTACATCAGAGAAGGGAGGGACCAGACCTGCCTACAAGCGCGGAGTCGAAGGACCCACGTGTTTAGTTTTATTTTTTAAATCTGAAGTCAGGTCTGCTCTGCTGCCATCGCTACCTCTGAGATAACAAAAAATGGCAGCAGCAGGGCAAGGGCAGGCAGCCGGCTGGACATCAAAGACATGGAGGTATGGGTGAGATGGGGGAATGGGGGGCATGTTCCAGATGTGCAAGTGGCCCAGGGTGCAATTATGGCTTGGTTTGGCCCTACTTAAGTGCACAACTCTGCACTTGTCCAACGTAAATTTCATTTGCCTTTCGGACACCCAGTCTCTTACAATTTTTCACAATCCTCTATTGTGAAATTTAACGATTTTGAATAATTTTGTGTCATCTGCAAATTTGATCACCTCACTCTTTATTCCCATTGCCAAGTCATTTATGAATATGTTAAAAAGGAGTGGGCCCAGCACATCCCTGGGGTACTCCACTGTTCACCTTTTTCCAGTGAAAAAATGGCCATTTAGCCCTACTCTCTTTTTTTCTGTCTTTTAACCAGTTCCTAATCACAGTAATACACTGTCTCCTTTCCCATGACTTTTAATTTCCCAGGAGTCACTCATGAGGGACTTGTCAAAGGCTTTCTGAAAATCCAGATATACTATGGGGTATGTTTACTAAAGCGCGGTAATGTTACTGTCGTTAAGTTCCCCGGTAATGTTACAGATGCCCATATAAAGGAGTGGGCGGTGCAGCATTAAGACAAGCCTTGTCAGGTAACGTGCGTTACAAGGCGCTTAATGGACGGTACAGTGCACCCTGGACCTATCGGGCATTAACGTCACAGCTGACGGGAAGCAGCAGCGCGTCCGAAGGGGTTGCAATCAAAGGCGCGCAGACAGTAGAAGACGCACTGAGGGATGTGCAGACATGGTGCCACATGAGAAACGGAGCCATAGGTGTAAGGCCATAGACCACAGGCAGCTGATATCACAGTCTGTATTGGGGACGTGAGCCACAGTTAACACATGCACACACACCATGAAATGGTGTGCAGTGAAAACAGCATGCAGAAGAGTAAACAAATTAAATGGAAAGGGCGTCAGGGGTCGGTCTGAAGGGCCAGCTGTGTGGATGGTGTGTGTACAAGGGCAAAATGGGCAAGAGATACAAAAAGGAGTACGAGGGAATTGAACTGGTACACTGAAGAGCCCAAACAAAACTCATGACACCATCACCAAACCACTGAGCCAACTGCCCACCCAGATAACCTGAAGAAAGGGACTACATGTAACAGCTAGCATGTGACGGATAGGCGGCATGGAGGGGACACTGCAGTGTACAGTGAAGGAAGGGCGTGTGGAGAAAGGATGAAGCCGGAGCCATTGTATGGTAAGGTGAGCAGAACAAACGAAAAGAAAGGAAAAGGAACTTGTGGGAAACAAAGCCACAACCTATGTTGGCTCCACGCAAGTCTGCAACCACTATCCCAAACAACCACAATGCAAATATGTTCCACCAAGTGGCCATCGTGCATGCTATACTAGGATGCAGTATTTCAGCATACCTACGTTGCGGAGAACGCTTGTACGTGTGTACGCCACAATGCACATTGCACAGCAGCTGACGCGCAGCACGCACAATAACGCGCGTGATGTTACAGACCTTCTTACGTGCCTTATAAGATAAGTTTAGGCACCTTAGGTTATGTGGTCAGGTTATGGTGCGTAACAACGCACGTCCCACGCGTTATTCTGAGCGCTGTGCATCTGCGGCACTGCAACGGGCATAGCACCACAGTACTGCGCACACTACAGTAGACAGGATGAGGCACCTTACTACCTGTCATCAGGGGTCAGACCAGATCTGGACCAATTTCTAGGCCACTGGCAGACCAACAGTAGTACTAGGAGCCTCCGCAGCCCCCAATCATGGTCTGACATTCAACAGCAGCAGGGACAGTCAGACTGCACCTGCTGCACCACGCCAGGTGTTCCAGCCATGCACAAACTAACTGCAGACACTCCGCTACCTTTACTTTTCATCAGACAGACCTTTTCTGTTGCACTCCACACCACATACTGGAACAGGGCATGGCCTAGGTCCCCTGTAGGTAGGTGCCACTGCCCCCTCCAGCACAAACACACACACCCCTCACACACCCCCCTGCCATGCTGACATTCCCATATATTGTCGGTGCTGGTAGTGCGCAGTCACCTATATCACTGTGCAGGTAGGCAGGTGCCTAGGGTGCGGGGTCTGGGGTGGGGAGGCATACATGGACATCCACACATCACCCCCATCACCGCCTACCAATGTTATGTCCCTTCCACATGGGGGAGAGATGGCTGTGGGGATGTCAGGTTGATACCCTGGCAACTATTGGCTAGGGTGAACCAGGTAGATGTAGGTAGATTGTGTTGTGACAGCCGCCTGTAGACAGGCTAGGGCATGCACCTCAGGTACCGTGTACCCAGTTTGGACTACTGGGTGTATATATGTTTCAGACAACATGTGGTCACACCCTGCAATGCCTTACTAGGGGCTGCAGTAAAGGGTGTTCGGTTAGCTGGGTCTACGAACTGTTTGGGACACATCCTGGGTAAGGTCTGTGGACCCTTGTTAGAGTGGTCCCCAGATGTGCACTGATTGCCCTATTACAGGCATAGTGGTACTTGTGTGACCCTTGGGGTACTTGCTGGGTAATGTCCCTTGGATGGGACACTATGGAACACAGACTACTGGGCATGTTTGGCCTTGGTCAGCTGCTGTCTTGCTGATTTCCAGTATCTGTGTTCCTATGTGCCACCTAGGCGATGGCCCAGTCCAGCCTGTGCCCCAGCTGCCCCCACTGCATGTCCCGCCTGCAGCCCCCTATGCCCCATTTGCACCATCACCATAGTGGCCTTTCATACTTGGGCACTATGCTGTTGCTGCAAATGGAGCACTACTATCACTTTTCTTGGGCTCCCTGCCTATGCTGTACATTGCTGACAATAAATGGTTTCTCTCTCCTGCAAATGTGCATCTAACGACAGGTTTTCACTCCTGGTAATGTTCGGCCCTTCATTTCCCCGCATTAGTGTAGCAGGAGTCTCTCCCCCCCCCACTCCCCGCCCATTGACCCCTTCTCTCCGCCCTCTCTCCACCCTCTGAGGGATTTACCGCGGCCAGACGTTAACGTGCATTGACGTTGCATCTGCTAACGTTAACGCGCGTTAACGTTACTTAATGCGCGTTAACGTAGCTGCTGCTATGTTATCGCGCTTTAGTAAACATACCCCTATATCAACTGGCTCACCTTTATCTACCTGTTTATTCACGATTTAAAAAACATAGATTAGTGAGAAAAAATGTTTTCCTTGGCTAAAGGTATGTTGGCTTTCTCTCATTAAACTATGACTAGTTTTATACTTTATAATGGTTTCTACCATTTTGCCTGATACTGATATAAGGCTCACCAGTCTGTAGTTTTCTGGATCACCACTGGAACCCTTTTTAAAAATTGGAGTTACATTGGCCACTCTCCAATCTTCATGTACTACAGATAATTTTAATGATAGTTCACAGATTATAGTAGGTCTGCAATCTAATATTTCAGTTCTTTCAGCACCCTGGGATATATACCATCCAGTCCAGGTGATTTTCTACTCTTTAGTTTATTAAATAGCTATATTACATCTTCCTGGTTTATACAGATTTGTTTTAATTTCTCTGATATATCACCTTTAAAAACCATTTCAGGCATGGGTAACTTCCTTACATCTTCTTCAGTAAAGACCAAAGCAAAGAATTCATTCAGTCTCTCCACTATAGCCTTGTCCTCCCTTAGCACTCCTTTTACCCCTTTTACCCCTCTATCTATTGGTCCAGTTGACTCTCTCACAGGTTTTTTTTGCTATGGATTTACTTGAAAACATTATTTTGCATTTTTGCTTCCATGGCAAGCTTCTTTTCAATTTCTCACTTAGCTTGCTTTATAAATGCCTTGCATCTAACTTGCCAATGCTTATGTTGTTTCCTGTTTTTGTCATTTGGCCTAGAATAAGCACAGAAGATCCTCAGTGCTGGGAAATGAGGGATAAAGAATGGGGTAAGCACAGAGGATCTTCAGCAGTGAAAGAGTGAAGGATAAAGAGGATCCTTAGTAATAGGAGAATGAAGGCTATAACTTGAGATAAGCACAGAAGATCTTCAGAGCTGGAGGAGTGAGGGGCAATACTTGGGATAAGCACTGAGGATCCTCAGTGCGAGGGAGTGAGGAATAAAATCTGGAATAAACATGGAGGATTCTCAGCATTGGGAGAGTAAGGGATAATGCTTGAGATAAGCACAGAAGATCCTTCACAGTGAAGGAATGAATTCTTTGCTTCAGTCTTTACAGAAGAAGATATAGGGATGTTACCCATGCATGAAATGGTATTTAAAGGTGATGTATTGGAAGAATTGAAAGAAACTTAGATAAACTGGGAAGATATATTACAACTATTTGATAAGCTGAAGAACAGCAAATCACCTGAACTGGATGGTATACATCCAAAGGTGTTGAAAGGACTGAAATATTAGATTGCAGACCTACCATTAGTAATCTGTGAACTATCATTAAAATCATCTGAAGATTGGAGAATGGCCAGTTTACCTCCAATTTTTAAAAAGGATTCTAGTGGTGATCCAGGAAACTACAGACAGGTGAGCTGGCCTCAGTACCGGACAAAATGCTAGAAATCACTATAAAGAACAAAATTACTGAATACTAGATTGTCATGGTTTAATTAATTAATTAGAACCGGTTTTTTTTTAATACCGCCCCTTCCAGCGATCAGGGACAGTTTACATGGAACAAAAACTTGAAGATACATGGAACATTCTTAATAATAACATAACATAATAGGAACTAGGTATCTAGTTGAAACACGAACTATATACACACCAGTAAACACAAGTTGCAGAGGCATAGTGATAGCTGGTTCTCTTATCTATTTACAAAGATACATCTTGAAAAAAGGAAGGATTAAGGAACTTGGGTGGTAGAGAGGAGGATTGACAAATTGGAAGTATTGTTGTTGGAGGGTGTATGAAAGTATTCCGTGAATAGAAGTGTCTTTAATTCCTTGCGGAAAGTTAGGAGGTCTTTGATTTCTTTGAGATGTTCGATAATTTTATTTATTTATTTTATTATTTATTTATTTATTACAGGCTCTTATATACCGCTCTATTCAGAATCAGCGCGGTTCACAATATAACAACATACCATAACAACAAACTGTTAGGTTTTACAGAGAACAAGGTCAGAGAACTTGGATAAAACATGGGACGTCATTACTGCAACTATTTACAAGAGTATTTACAAGAGTATTTACAAGTAAACATAACAGGATTTGTTCTTAGTTTGGGTAGTGATTAAGATTGGTTAGTTGGTCAAGTAATATTGGGGGAAGAGGTGGGATTTGAGTGCCTTTCTGAAAAGGGATAGATCAGTGATAGCACGAATCTCTGGGGGTAGAGCGTTCCAGTACTTAGGGGCATAGAATCTGAAGGCCCTGTTAGATGTCACTGATAGGCATTTTGTCGCTGCTTTAGGGATGATTAGAGTATTTGTTGATATCGTTCTCCTGGATCTGTTGGGTGGGACGGCTTGAATGAGGTCTATTAGAGAGGAGGAGGTGATGCTTTTAGTGGCCTTGAAAGTTAGTAGTAATGTTTTGAATAATATTCTGCCATGTATGGGGAGCCAGTGGAGTTGCTCTAGGATGGGTGTTATATGGTCCCTTCTTGATGCTCCGTAGAGGACTCTAGCAGCGGTATTCATGGCGAGTTGCAAAGGGTTTAATGTGGAGTGTGGGAGGCCTTGGAGAATGGCATTGGCATAGTCAAGGTGTGGTAAGGTTAAGGCTTGAAATATAGTTCTGAAGTCATCAGGATCAAGCAGGGGGCGAAGATGTCGAAGAGTCCGGATCTTGAGGTAGATTGCTCTGA
Source organism: Ichthyophis bannanicus (assembly GCA_033557465.1). Classification (NCBI taxonomy): domain Eukaryota; kingdom Metazoa; phylum Chordata; class Amphibia; order Gymnophiona; family Ichthyophiidae; genus Ichthyophis; species Ichthyophis bannanicus. The sequence goes on along the minus strand of CM066039.1, from coordinate 68,088,444 downwards.
CTACGTTGGTTATGTGTAGTTTCAGATCCATGCGTTGGTCAAAAGTGACTCCAAGGTAGCGAATGGAAGGTTTTGATTGGAGCTCAGATTCTTTCACCTTTATATGGGATGGGGGGGGGGGGGGTGAAAAGTGGGTCCCTGGTGATGAAGAGAACCTCGGTCTTTTTGTGTTGAATTCGGAGGTTCTGGGATTGAAGCCATTCGGATACTGCATCAAAACATTTAGCTAGTGGGGAAAGGTCCATATGAACTGTGGAGAAAGGCATATATAGGAGGATGTCATCTGCGTATATCAAGCATTCAATCTTGAAGGACCTGATGATATTGCAAACCGGTTGTATGTATATATTGAAAAAGAGTGAGGATAGGGATGATCCTTGTGGTACGCCTTGCTTTTGGTGGTAAGGTGTGGATGTTGTGGTCCCTGAGGTAACGTACTGCCATCTCTGATCAAGGACGGTACAGTGCATTAAGCGCATTATCGCATTCCAGAGTTTGGGGGCTATAAATCTAAAAGCTCTATTGCTTATAAGTTGTTTAGTTTTTCATATAGAGGATGGTATTTTTAGTAAGTTTTGTGTGCTTTTCCTCCTGTGCCTAATGTCCATTTGAGATTGTAGTAGAGAAGATAGGTAGGAGGGGGAAATATCATTGTACAGTTTGAAGGCAGTGATTAATTGCTTATAAGTTATTCTGGAGGCTATTGGGAGTCAATGGAGGTCATATAGGATAGGCTTTCTCTTAATGGGAGAAAGCCAACATAGATTTAGCCAAAGAAAGTGTTGTCTTACTAATCTGTTACATTTTTTCAAAGGTGTGAATAAACAGGTAGACAAAGGTGTGCTGGTTGATATAGTGCATCTGGATCTTCAGAAAGCCTTTGGCAAGGTCCCTCATGAGACACTCTTAGCAAAATTAAAAAGACATGAGATAGGAGGCAGTGTACTATTGTGGATCGGGAGCTGGTTAAAAGATAGACAGCAGAGAATTGGGCTAAATGGCCAATTTTCTCAATAGAAAAATGTGAATAGTGGAGTACCCCAGGGATCTGTGCTGGGCCCACTGCATGACATATTCATAAATGACCTGGAAATGAGAATAACGACTGAGGTGATCAAATATGCAGATGAAAAAATTATTCAAAATTGTTAAAATTCAAGAGGATTTTGAAAAATTGCAAGAGGAACTTGATAAATTTGAAGACTGGATGTCCAAATAGCACGTGAAATTTAAGTTGGACAAGTGCAAAGTTATGCACCTAGGAAAGAACAACCCAAACTATGATTACCCAATGCAAGGTTTAATGTTAGGAACCACCCAGGGAGAAAATGTAGGTGTCATTGTGGATAACACATTGAAACCCTCCTCCCAGTGTGCATTGACGGCCAAGAAAGCAATTAGAATGTTAGAAATCATAAGGAAAGGAATGGAGAATAAAAACAAGGATATTGTAATGCCTCTGTATCGTTCCATGGTGCGACCGCACCTTGAATATTGTGTGCAGTTCTGGGCACCATATCTTAAAAAGGATATAGCGGAATTAGAAAAGGTACAGAGAAGAGCCAGCAAAATGGTAAAGGGGATGGAAGGATACCTCTATGAGGAAAGGCTTAAAAGATTAGGGCTCTTCAAATTGAAAAAGAGATGGCTGAGGAGAGATATAATAGAGGTCTATAAATTAATGAATGGAGCAGAATGGGTAAACGTAGATTGGTAGTTTACGCCATTAAAAAGTAGAAAGACTAATGGATACTCAATGAAGCTACAATATAACCCACTTAAGACTAATAAGAGAACATTTTTTTTTCACTCAACGAATAATCAAACTCTGGAATTTGTTACCGGAGGATGTAATAAAAGTTGTTAGTATATCTGGGTTTAAAAAAGGTTTGGACAAGTTCTTGGAGGAAAGGTCCATAAACCATTATTAACAGGGACCCTGGAAATCCACTGCTTACTCAGGGGCAAGCATTGTGGAACCTATATATCTTTTTGGTAACCTGCCAGGCACTAGTGACCTGGACTGGCCACTGCTGGAAACAGGAACTGTACTTGATGGACCCAATATGGCATTTGTTATGCTTTTAGGTGTAAAGCCTGCAATAAGTTGTGGGAGAGTGAGGGGTAAAATGAGCTAGTAGAATCTGCAATGCTGCAGAGAATAGGACATCGGTTGGATGGGTCAGGGTTTTATACCCTATCTCCTAATCTTGCTTTCTCTAATACTTTTGTTAAGCTCAGGTATATGATATCCACAAAGAGATGACTACTCCAGGTTCCTCATCCGAGAAACCTCTACCACTGGCATGTCTGGGAGCCATATTTATCATCCCCAGGACTTAACTGGAAGTATTATTTGAAGAAGTGCCTTTCAAGGTGATGTTTTATTGCAGGAAGTGGAAATCAGAGGGTTGGAAAGATTCATGTGATAAAGAACTAAACTAGTCAGAAAAGAATGTTTGATGGTGGGAAAAAATGCAATAGACTGTCTGGCGTCAGTTTGTGCAATGCAAAAAGAAGATCGCTGTTTCCTCAGGCTGGAATCAGTATGTGCAATGTATAAAGGAGACCTGCCCGATTCTCAGACTGGAATCAGTATCTACAGTTTATAAAGGAGACCGGCTCTTTCCTTAGGCTGGAGTCGGTGTGTGCAGCACAGGAAGGAGACCTGCCCTTTCTCAGGCTGGAATCAGTGGTTGCAGTGTATAAAGGAGACCTGCCCTTTCCTCAGGCTGGGATCAGTGTGTGTGATGACTAAAGGAGACCTGTCTTTTCTTCATGCTGAAAGCTGTGGGATTAGGGAGGTGGGTGCAGCGAGAGCGCAAATATTCTAAGGATAAATGTGATTCTTATTCATTTTTTTTCTCTTGTCTTTGTTTCAGTTTTCATTTCTGTTCTGCCCTTCACTCACCAATTCCTCATTCCTAAAGTGGAAAGCCTGGAGTTGACAGCATCTTCCCCTGTGCCTGCTCCCTTTAAGCTCTTTGCTGTTTCTTCATCTTGGGCCTTAGCCTCTGCTGTCCCTCTGGTCTTGCGGAGGCGGTAGCTTTGATCCGGGACCTCTCACATTCCGCAGGTGGCCGTCCCCTGATCGTGTACTCTCTGGGGCAGGCAAGTCATGGGAAACTATTGGGCTGATGCTCACACTCCCTACTCCAGGCGGCCAGCTGCTGCGGTTACTGCACAGCTTCTGTTTGGCTCTTATCAGGGATTCTCCCTGTTGTAAAGTCTCTATCCTAACTCCTTTCCAAGCAGATCTTATCAAGGATTCACCCCCTGTAAGACCTCTCTCTTGGCTCTGTCTGGTTCTCATCAGGGTCCTCCTCTCCTAACTCTTCCTCATGTGGCTCTCATCAGGTTTGTCTCCTTCCTCCTCCCTGTCTGGCTCTAATGAGAGATCCTCTCCTCTATGAGACTACTCTCCTTGTTCCATTGTATGTGTGCCGTGTCTTTCCTAAGATTGTGAAGGCGAGATACACTTCCTCAGCTTCCTGCACTACTCTTTGAGTGGTTAGAAGATGCGGTGGTAAGAGCTTCCTTCACCTCTTTTCTCCTGGAAGCCTTCACAGCTACTTAGAAGTACTCCCAGTCTGAAGACTAGGAGCCTGAGATGAGAATGGAACCCAGGTATTTGTACTGCTGCACTGCTCTTAGCCTGAGATGCTGAAGCCCAAATCTCCCAATCCAGGCATTAGGTCATCAGGGATAGGCTGAGTCAGTTTTGCTTCTGTTCCCCTTTTCAAATATGGGGGTCGTGTGGGTTCTGCTTCCCCTTAAGACAAGCAGGAGCTACAACTCCCAGCATGCCTGGAAAGGAAATAGAATCGGCTGAGTCACTCCCTGGTGATCAGGAGATTCCTGATAAAGCATATTGAATTGTACAGCTGGTTGCTCAACCAGAACATTTGCATCACAGTTAGATGGTAAGTTAGGTTGTACTTAATTAAGTTTCAGGCTCATTGAGTCTAACCCTCTTCAGACTGCCCAACAACTCTGTCTGTGCAGACTTCCTTGGCCCTTTCTGAGGGTGATCATGGTGGGTCTGCCTGGACATTGGGATCAGCAGGAGGCCTTGGTACTCTGTGGACCTCTTTGGTTAATGCACTTCCTGTCTTCATAATTAGAAACAGAAGTTTCCCACCCCTCCCCTGCCCCCAGGGCAAAATGACCTTCTCCATTCATTCCAGGCCTAGTTAGAGAATAAATGGGAAGGGGAGAGATCAAATTCCTGAAGCATTTCTTCATAATTTCTTCCCACTCTTCTGGCATGATCTCAAAGTCTAAATAAATATTTTGAAAATTTTAAATATGGGTGAGGTGATAATGAAGAAATATAGAAATTAGACTCTCTTATCCAGGGAATGTGCCAACGTCAAACATTTTTATATGAAGGCCCAAGGAACAGATTTCACCCCTCACCAGTCCCCTAAACTACAAACTTCCCTTTTCTGCATCTTTTTTTACTGCAGTGTGACACTACAAGGGAATTGGATTTGGCTCACATCTTTACTCTGAGGTTCAATGCAAGTTACAGTTAGGTACCCTGGGTATATTTCCTGACCCCAGAGGGCTTACAATCTAACTTTGTACCTGAGAAATGGAAGGGTACGTCATAAGAAGCAGCAGTGGGATTTCAACCTGGGTTCCCTAGCTTCCTCCGTCCTTCACCAGCATGTGATGTACAACAAAGCAGCAGCTCTGGCATTTGCACAAGAGTGCTCTCCGTTTTGGTTTCTTGTGTGATGAGAAAGGTATACTGTATGGGGCTTCTAACCCTGCCCAAAGTCCAAAGCTCTTAAGTATTTATCCATGTCATAGGATTACAGGGCCCAGAGATGTGTGTTACAGGAAGAGGCTCTTGCTTTTGCTTCTCATCATGAACCTGAGTTTGCTTCTCCAAGGGGCTCCTACATTAAAGGAACAGAGGGAAGAGGGAGATAGTGTTGGGCTGCATATGGGAATCGATATGTGCTTCTAACCAAAGTGAAAAAAATCTCAACTGGGCAGAATGGATTTGTCTGCTGTCACGTACTGAATGTATCAGACTCCAGCTCCCTCTGGCTCTCTCTCTCCTCTGCAATCCCATCCTCTCAGGACTCTCACACCATCTAAATATTTCCACTCCAGGCCTGCAGCGGTCCCAGAACATTTTCCCAGCGGTTCAGTACAAGGTCCTCTGGCTTCTACCTCATGGCTGCTTTTATCTCTTCCTGATCTGTTTTTCACCCCCCCCCTTCCCCACTCCCACCCCACCAAGTTGCAACGACCCCAGACTGAGTGGGTGGCAGATGATTTAAATTCTCATTCTTTCTAACATATAATAGATCGACTTGCTTTGCTAAACTTCTCGCCACAAAATCTGAGGCAGAGGGTGGTCATCTGGTTTTCAAAACAAAATCACTCCCCCTCCCTCCACACACGACATCTAATGCCCTTGAAGCTATATGTCCAGTACAGTGGTCAACAGCGTCAGTCTGACAGGATGGTCCAACTCCTTGTCTGATAGAGCAGAGTTCTGTGACTGCTCTTAATTCACTCAAAAAGCTCTTTAAGCATCTCAATGACACAAGGAGTGTTTCAGAAGTTGATCCCTAGCTGTCACACAGTGAAATTGCCCCCCTCCCTTGCACCCTATCCCCAGCCAGCAGAATGCCTCATACCTTCTCACTTCAGGTTACTCAAACAGGATGTTTCATTCCTGGGTTGGCCCTGCTGTATGCAGGGAAAGCAAAGTTACTTACCTGTAATGGGAGTTCTCCGTGGACAGCAGGATACGTCAGCCACACCTGGTGACATGCTCTGGGCAGCGCCACAGATACGGAAGTGCTCTCCTGAGCTCAGAAAGGAGACCTTTCTGAGCATGCACAGGTAGACCCCACCTCACCGGCCCACCCCCAGCCCAGCTAGGGTTTTCCCAGCTCGGATCCTCTAGGCTGGGCTGTGTGCCGGTATAGGCCGATCTTCTCCAGGGGAGGCGGGAGGGATTGTGTGGCCGACATATACTGCTGTCCACGGAGAACTCCCGTTACAGGTAAGTAACTTCGCTTTCTCGATGGACAAGCAGGATGTGTCAGCCACACCTGGTGCCTCCCTAGCTGCATGGAGCGCGTGCTGAGGTGGAGAATGAGGCTTGAAGAGGCAGGAGTGCTTGGATCCACTAGGAAGACACAGAGCCACATGGAATGAGTAGGAATCATTATTCCAAAAGGTGTATAACTGTGCAAACAGTGTATAAGCAGTGCCACATAAGTGCAAGTGCAATAACAAAAGTGTAAGCAACATAACCATGCAACATAAAGTGCAAGAGCGGTAACAACAGTGTAAACAATGTGCAACTTTGAGCAGTATGGAATACCATGCAACAACAGTAGTGAGTAGATGGCAATAATATCAGTGAGTAATGTCAATCAGGCTGACAGCTGGAGCCTTAGTGTTAAGGGTCCAAGTGAGGCAGTGACCACGTCACAAGGCATGGGTCGGCGCAGGATGGGCACTGTCCAGCGCCGCAGTTAGCACCGCTCTTCCAAAGGCGCAGTCCTGCTGTGGTCTGAGGTCAAGGCAGTAGTGTTTCTGAAAGGTGTGCAGCGAAGACCACGTTGCTGCCTTGCAGATGTGAACCAACGGGACCGAACCATAGGTTTGCCAAGGAGGTGGCCAGTGCTCTGAGATGCTGCGGACCCACTTTGGGAGTTTTGTGGGTGCCACTTGGGTCGAGGCAGAAGGTAATGCAGGCGGACACCCAGTGAGAGAGTGTCCTTTTTGTGACAGGCCTGCCTGGTCTGTTAGGGTCGAAGGATACGAATAGTTGTTCTCCCTTGCGTATCGATTCTGTCCTGCGGAGGTAGATGCGGAGGGCTCTCATGCAATCCAAGGTATTGTCACAGCCCCTCCCGGTGGCAGCGTGCTGAAGGGTCAGGGTGGACATTTATTGTTTGTTGGAGCTGGGAACTCTAACTTAGACCAGGTGCATTATGGTCCTTGTAGTTCCCTTCTTTATAAAGAATAGTTGTGTGAGCCTTGTGCTGGGTTAAATATAAGGTTTTATTCCCTTGATGCGCTAAGGTTCTCCAAGAAGACAACAGAATTCACCTTGATTCAGGGTTTCTACCAAAGTATTTACAAAGTCCAAAACTGTTATAAGAGCTTCACAGTCTTTTCCATTCAAGCAGGAATTTTGAATATAAACAGGTTAAATAAACACAAAAACTTCTTCTTTTCAGCTCAACAAAGCAATGACATTTTAGAGTATGTCTTATGCTATGACTCTGTGAAAGATTCTATACTCTCAGCTACACAGAGAGTACAGTCCATAGGATATTCGGGTAGCAATGGTTCTGGTTCTACAAGGTCTGTTTGCATATCCTCTTGCTCAGATATGGTGTCTGCTAAGCCTGAGCTTTCCCTAGGCAAAACTGGTTGTACTTCAGTAGTTCTCTCCAAGACTTTCCAGCCTGGCTGGACCTGGTCTGGCAAACAATTAATATGGTTTTATCTAGGATCTTCTGCACAGGTTTCCAAAACTTTCCCCAGCTTTGCTTCTCATATCTATGGCTCCCTGGATTACAAGCCTTTCTAGAACCTGGCACACATTCAGGAAAGGAGGTGTGAATGTACCTTTGTTCTCTGAGACGTGCGTTGCTGGTATTCCCTCTACCAGGCACTCTCCTGCTTACACTGTCTTCCCTGGAGACTTCTTTCTGGAGCTTTTCAGCATGGGCTTGTCCTTTCTGGAAGTTGTCCCTTCCTTGTAAGGACTGCAAGCTTAACTGCCTTTCCTTCCATAGTTGGAGCTTTCCCCTTTCTCTCTCCTTAGTAGCAGGGGTTTCTGTTGCTCTCTGTATTTGTGGTCCTCTCCATATTGGTGGTCCTCTCTGCTCCTGTGGTCGTCTCTCTGTTCTCCTGACGGAGCACTGCTTATAAAGCCGTTTCTCTAATGAGCTTTCTGGCCCTCTACTCAGGTGTGTTTGATTAGCTATTGCATCATTACAATCTGGGTGTGTCAGCCTATCTTCTGCAGCCTCATGCCTACTCCCTCTAGCTGCACTTCTTGGTAACTGCATTCTCTATAAATCAGTTTCTTTAAAAGAAACGGAGTTTTCTCCTAACTCCATAGCTTCAGTAGTATCAGCTTCATCACAGAATGTAGCTGTTCCTCTTCCACCGAGGAGTGGGGCTTGGGAAAGAAGGTAGCGAGCGAGTTCAATTGTTTGGTTGATGTGAAAAGCGGATGTTACCTTGGGTATGAACTTGGGGTGTGTGCGTAGGGAAGCGCGGTCGTGGTGAAGTTGAGTATATGGTGGATGGGCCACGAGCGCCTGTAATTCACTAACCCTTCTTGCAGATGTTATGGCTATTAGGAAGAGGGTTTTCCAGGAAGAGAACTTGAGGCCGGCCGCTTGGAGCGGTTCGAAGGGTTCACTTGTGAGCCGCTGGAGAACAATATTAAGGTCCCATGGTGGCACAGGTGGTTTGACCGGTGGTTTCAGGTTCAACAGGCCTTTCATGAACCTGGTGACCAGCGGAAGTGTAGAAATTGAGTTGTTTGTGGATCTGTCCGCTGGGTCATGATGAGCGGCGAATGCCGAGAGGTGAACCCTGATTGACTGGATCTTGAGGCCGAGCTCAGAGATCAAAGTGAGGTATTGTAGGACGCTGGGAATTGGGCAAGTGGTTGGGTCCAGGCGGTGAGTTGAGCACCAGATGCTGAACCTCTTCCATTTGAGGCCATACGGCTTTCGTGTTGACGATCTTCTGGCCGCCAGGATCACGTCCTGTACTTCAGCCAGTAGGGCCGAGAGGCTCAGCCTTTCAGTCTCCAGGCTGTGAGAGTGAGTGCTCCGAGATTGGGGTGCTGCATCGTGCCCTCATTCTGCGTGATTAGGTCCGGATGTCGTGGAAGTTGTATTTGAGGGCTGCGGGCCAGGCGCAGTAGGAGTGTGAACCACATCTGACGGGGCCAGCGGGGCACTATGATGATGATGTTTGCTTTATCCTGGATGACCCGCTGCAGAGTCGAAGAGATCAGGGGAATGGGTGGAAAGGTGTACAGCAGAGACCACTCCCCCCAGCACATGTGGTCAGTGCTCTGAGATGCTGCGTTATGGAGTGGAGGAGTGGCCTAGTGGTTGGGGCAAAGTACTTCAGGCCAGAAGGTCGGGGGTTCAAATCCCAGTAGAGGACAGCAACCTTGGGCTGGAAGGACTGTGGTTTCTAGTCCCACAGGTGCTCCTTGTGGTCTTGGGCAAGCCACTTAGCCCCCCATAGCCCATATTCCCTGTAAAAATAGTTATCTCCAAGTTATAATGCCCTGTTCAATGTATTTTCAGTTTGTTCAATGTAAACCGCACTGATGCAGAATAGCGCAGTATATAAGAGGATGTAAATAAATAAATAAACATGTCAAATGCATCCACTGCTATCCTCCAGGCAGACAGGTGTTTGGAACAGAACAAGAGGCATTTGGCATTCTGTTCCATGGCAAAGAGGTCAACCTGTGGGGTGCCCCATCGCCTGAAGACATTGTTGGCGACCTCAGGGAGCATAGTCCATTCGTGCGGTTAAATGTAATCTTCTCGTTTGTAATCTCCTGGATCTACCCTCCGTTTGGTCCTTGGTTCATTTCACAGAGACAGTAGGGTAAGCAGCACAAATAAGACAACCAAAACTGGTGTGGCTTGGAAAAAGAGTTTTATATAGAAATAGGCTTATTACATAGGTACAGAACAGAGTTATATAGTGGTTGTTACAGAGCTGCTTCAGTGTGCATCAATGAATCTGTGTGTGTGTGTGTGTATGTGTGAGAGAGAGAGAGAGAGACGCAGAGAGAGGGAGATAAAGGGGGGGGGAAGAAGTGTGTGTCAGAGACTCATAGTAAGAAGAATAAAGAGAGAGAGAGAGAACAAGGGGGAGGAGAGAGAGAGAGAAGTATGGGTCAGAGCCTCCTAGTAGGAAGTGTCCCATCAACAGAGAGAGAGCTATTTTTGTGTTTCTGTATTTATAGAGAAAATCTCCAGCACCTCCCTTTGTCATAATTTTGGTCAGTTTTGCTATCATTTGATTAGCAAGAAGGGGCTGACGACTAATCTCATCAGGCCTGGAGACGTCCTATCTGACATCACCAGGGGGTCAAAGCTAATCTCATCTTGTAAACTACGCTCATTAAGTTTGGAGACTGACATCACCAGAGTAACAAAGCTGCTTATAATCAAAGGTCTGGGAAAAGTCATGACACATATGCTAGGCATAATGTCATGCTGATGTATGCTGACATCTCTGATGTATGCTGACATCTTGTCCCCGGGAAGGTAGGACTCTCGCAGTTTGCTGTTGTTCTTGAGCGCTAGAGACCAGATTGCTAACACTTCCTTGCAGAGGGAGCGGGACCCGATCCCCCCTTGTTTGTTTATGTAGAACATCGCCACCTGATTATCTGTCTAGATTAGGATGGAGGTCCCGTGTAGCTGTGGTACGAATGTGCGTAGGGTGTACCTAACTGTGCACAGTTCGAGGAGGTTGATGTGTAACTTCCTCTCTTGTGCAGACCAAACCCCTTGAGTGTCCACCACTGGAGCTGTTTCTTAACATGAAGAGGGACTGGGACAAGCTTGGAGAGCGACTGGTAGTGTTGGTTCCAGTGATGGCGAAGGTGACACATATGTGCAATCTCGCCAGGGGGAAGACAGATGTTGTCGCTGCCATATAGCCCAGGAGGCGTAGTATGGAGCAAGCGGAAGTCTGTTCCCTCGTGGATATTTCCTGTGCTAGGGAAGTGATGGCACCCACCCTGCGTTACAGAAGTTAAGCTCTTGAAGAACGGGTGTCGATCACCGCCTCTATAAACTCCAGGCGTTGAGAGGGGTGCAGCTGCGATTTTTCGTGGTTGATGATGAACCCAAGGGTGGATAGTAGGGACATCGTGCAGTGCAGCGAGTTCTGGAGCTCTCGCGCTGAGGGCACTGTGAGGAGCCAATCGTCCAGATAGGGGAAGACGTTGATCCCTTGTTTGCGGAGGTGCTTTGCTGCTATGGCCACGCACTTTGTGAAGACTCGTGGGGCAGGAGAGAGGCCAAAGGGAAGCACTCTGTACTGGAAGTGTTGTCCCAGGTTGTGGAATCGCAGGTATTTCCTGTGGGATTCGTGCATGGGGACATGGGTATAAGCCTCCTGGAGGTCCAGAGATGCCATCCAGTCGCCGTATTGTATTAGAGGCAGGATGGAGTTGAGGGAGTACATCCTGAACTTCTCTTTGGTGATGAACTTGTTGAGTTTGTGAAGGTCTAGGATGGGGCAAACACCGCCTGATTTTTTGGGGATGAGGAAGTATCTGAAGTAGAAACCAGTGTTGATCTCGCTGGGAGGTACTTCTTCTATGGCTCGAGAGACCAGGAGGTGGAGGAGTTCCTGTGCCATGGGCGTTCTCAGATGGGCCAGTGTGTCACTGACAGGTTTGGCTCACTGCAGGGGCAGTGTAAGGAAGCGCAGGCGGTATCCCTCTCAGATTATCTGGAGGACCCATCTGTCAGAGGTAGTGGCCTCCCAGGTGTCTCTGAATTTCGTCAGGCGCCCCCCAATTGGGGAAAGCGCCCACATTTTGCTTTCAAAAGGATGGTCCGGTTTTGGTCGCTTGGCAGTTGTTAGATTTCTTTTGTTTGCGCTCCCTTTGGTTCTGTCGTTGATGAGAGGGGCCATGGTAGGTGTTGTATTTGTACCTGGGCCCTTGTCACTTTTGCTGTGAGTTATAGGATGTGTACTTTTTGTTGGATGGGTAGTAGGGCTTACGTTGGTAGTTGGCCCTCTGGTTGTTGTTGTGGCGTTCAAGGCCGTCCTCTGCTAGGGTCTGAAGGGTCGTGCAATGCTCCTTCATATCGTTTACTGCGTTTGTCACTTTGTCACCGAATAGAGATTCTCTTGAACAGGGAGCATCGGCGATCCTATCGTGCGTATTGTCACGTAAGCCAGAGGCCCTTAGCCATGCCCATCGACTGGCGGATATGGCTGTCCTTGCTGTTCTGATGGATGTATCAAAGGAGTCAAAAGCCATGCTAGCTAGATGCTTGCTGCATTCAGCTATATCCGTGATGGTAGCAGATATGGACGTCTGTGTCTCCTTGGGGAGGGATGCGATGGCACTCTTGACCCCGGTCATGAGAGCATCCTGGAAGAGGATATGCTGGAATTGGTGAGCAGCTATCCTGGTATTGAGCATGGCTCCTTGAAAGACTTTCTTGCCAATGTCATCCAGGAGCTTGTGGTCCTGGCCGGGGAGGGGTTATTAGAGTGGGTGCATGATGACTTTACTCTTTTCAGTGCAGATGACACCACGATGGACTGGTGTGGAAGCTGTGGCTTCGTGAATCCATGTAGGGGCTGGACTTGGTACTTAGTGTTGAGTCTCCTTGAGAAGGGATGGCCTGAGGCAGGGGTTTGCCAGAGTCGCAGCTGATTGTCCCATAGTTCCTGGTGAACAGGTAGTGCGAACGTGGGTTTCGGTGAGTTTAGATATTTAAGTACCTCCGGCTTGGGTTGGCCTGATACAGCCAGTCCACCAAAGGCCAACATGGCCGCCACCTATTGTATAAATTTGGGATAGGTGAGGTCCTCGACGGGGCGAGGCTGGCTCTCTGTGTCCAGGGAGGGGCCTTCCTCAGAGGGAGGTAGGTTGGTTGAGGCAGAGCCTACGACCGCCTCAATCTTGTGTCTATCTGCCGTACTGTCCGAGGAGTGTGTCTTGGGAGATAAGAAGGCGGAATGTGACCATCCATGGGTGTTGCGCACCGTGTAGTCATGGCTGCTGCACACTGGTGAGGAGTTCGCGTTTGTGGGCTTAGCTGTGGCAGGTGGAGGGGCTGTTTGTTCCACCAAACGCGTAAGAAGACTGAAGATGGCAGAAGAATTGGTCCTGCTCCTCTCCCTGCGTCTCTTGCGACTGGAGCGGGGGCTGGAGCTAGAGGAGGAGAGGTCCGATCAGCGCTTGTGCTTGGATCGGTCTCTTTTTTTGTTTTCTCGGCGGGAGGCATGGAGGCTGGCCCGGTGGTTTGCAGTTTAAACATAAACTGCAAACCACGAGGAGCTGGGAGGGAATAACCACGGGAGCAGGTACCTGGGGAGCAAAAGCTCTTATCCAAAAGAGATTTCCCACCTAAGAGAAAGACGTCCTGTGAGGGGAAGTGAAAGGGAGAAAAGTTTCAACTTCCCGGTTGCAAAACAGACAGGCAGAGCTCAGCCTGAAGAAAGGCATAGTACCTGGAATAGAGGGGCACTGAATTTTACTCCCAATGGTCCTGAAGTGTATGGCCCTCTAAGGGGAGAATCCATAGTGCACGGTAGCCAGCCTTTCTGCAGTGATAGAGGGGAGAGAAGCTCTGGCCAAGAAGAGAGGAAACTACTAAACACTGATACACATTACAGCCCTGCAAAATATAATAGCCAAGAAGTACACGAGGACATGGAATGTGACTTCTGTGAAGAGAGCTCAGATATTTGCAAAATGGACTGTACATTGGTGTTTTCCGATAGTGTGACCTCTTTTTGTTAAAGCCGAGTAAAGCCTGCCTAAGAGAAATCTGTGGAGGAACCCAGATTTCAGAGTTCAGCTTTTGTGATAGAAAAAGCCTGTTTTTCCCTTTTTGTTTAGTTAAAGCTGACAAGAAGCATTTTTGTTGTAATTTGTAGTCCCCACTTGTGTTATGCCAGTATTATGGTTTAATTTCTTTTGACCCTTGTTGCAAGAATTCTCCCGGGAAGGGAAAATAAATACCTCTTTAAGCATAGCTACTCGACCACAACTACCTTCTTATTTGATTAGCTATTGGGACTCCAAATCCCAGGGGGCACTATTAAGTCCTTGCTACATAAGAGGAGCCTCACTGAAGCCCCAGGCCTTCTGCCTCAGGGGTAAGTAGGTGAGTGACAATATATATATATATATATATATATATATATATGGGCATAACATATGCACACACAGCTTACAGACATATGTATCTATAGAAGTATATAGAGATATATACATACATGAATATGTATGTCTGAGGATACATATCTGTAATTAAGCAAATAGAGATATGTCCATAAGAACATTCACATGAGAAATGTGAAGGAGAAAGATTCATCTGAAAACAAGAAGGTGGAACCTACTTGAGAAGATATATAGAGAATCTATTTCTCCTGGTTAAGATAGTGCAGGAATGCTATCCAGTGAAATAACCAGGATGGTTGCGTGAAAAACAGAGGATAAAATCAGTCTGTAAGCAGCAAGTCCGGAGTCTTGTAGAACTCTGACATGGTAAATGGACAGAAAACGCATAGGAGGAGATACCAAGTTGACCCCCTGGAGGGGCACAAGGGGTATCATGCGTTACTAGTAGAATGTGTGCTGTCCATAAGAGTAGGATACCATGAGGACAAGCTGCAAGGAAAAAAGAGCATAATCCTGCAGGATTGGAAAACTTTTTGGACATTCACGCAGAAAAGGCTTATATCCTGAAAAGAACAGGAGATAACAGGGTGTGGAGAACCCTCACAGTCGTGGAAAATGACTGAAGAGCCTTTCCCAACCATATAGAATAGTCATCATAAACAAAACCCCATGCTCTCTAGCAAGGGCCCATAGTAGAAAGCTTCTCTGAGGATTGCAGGGAGCATTATGCAGGAGAATTAGGAAATAAAACTGGCTGTAGGTCAACTCTGTTGCCCAATCCAAGGAAGTGGAGATGGCAAGAAAAAAAGACCGTATGATAAGCCTGAAGTGATTAGGATTATCCAAGATAGATGAAAGCTCTATCTTGGAATCACTATTAAGGCCAGACAGAGAGTAGTGGAAGATGGATTGGAAATTTGTAGAAAAGTACCAGTAATCTAATCACTAGTACTCCTGCATGGGTAGCTGCTGAATGAGACAGCTGAGAGAATCTTTCTGTGTAAAACACAGAGAACAGACAAAAGGAGAGGAGAAATTCCTGTCCCTGTCTGATGAGCTGCCCAGCGAAAAGAAGGGAATTATTCAAAGGAAAAAACTCTACACTGGAATGAAAGGCAGAGAAGCTCTGCAGTATGGTACGACTCATTCAGGGGAAACCCTGGATGAGAGGGTAGAGAAACAGAAGCTGAATGGTGACTTACCATATGGTAAGTCTGCTGAAGGAAAAAAAAGTTCATGTTGGGACAGAAAACTATCATGGGATAGTTGTTAACTTCTCTTCTTGATAGGAAGAAGAAGAGAATCTGTAACCCATAGACATGAATATCCTGACAGCTCAGCATATCTAGGAGGAAAAGGATGTCCTGAAGAAAGGAAACCATGTGTAGAGCTTTAAAGAAAAAACAGTGAACAAACTTCTGCTAAGAAGAAGTTAATTGTAGGTTGCAACCTTCAGGAACCTATGGTTGCTGGGTTTGCTGAGACTGGCTAGAGTTTGGATTCTTCAGAGCAGGACGAGGTGTCCCCTGCTTGGGTACATCTGGATGATGGGCAGGAGAAGAGTGAAACCTTCTTTTCTTAGGGAAAGAAGGTTTGGTAGGACATTTCCTACCTCCTGGGGAAGAAGAAGGCTTAGGGAGGTCCCCAGAACCAGGGAAGTCAGTGGAGCAATGAGCAACCTGACGTAAAGCCTCCCTATTGAAGAGATTTTCTCCAGTACAAGGAGAATTACCCAGTGTGTGTTGTGCCCATCTGCTCAAGTCTGAAGCCTGGAGCCAGGCTCTACGTCGTGCTCCTATAGCTATAGCAGAGGTTCTGCTAACAGACTCAAAAGAGTCTAGAGAAGCACGAGAAAGAAACCAAGAGAGATTCTGGCTATGACTAAGAAGTAAAGAATAGTCTGCAGCCTTGGGCTCTGATAGAAAAGGAGTCAAAAGAGATAATTTCCTTGTGAACTTCTGGAGAGATAGACTCATATAGAAAATATAAGAGATAATCCTTGTCGCCAGCATAGATGTTTGGAAGGTTTGACGTCCAAAGGCATCAAGTGCTCTAGATGCACGACCTGGCAGATAAGAAGAATGCTTTTTCTTGCTTTTCACCTTCCTCATTGCTGATTCCACTACAATGGAATGATGAGGAAGTTGAGTCCTTTGAAACCCTGGAGAGGGGAGCACCTGATACAGAACATCAGTTGCTGTAGAAGGTGAGGAAACCCTTAAAGGTGTTTCCCATATTCTCAGAAGAAGATCCTGCAAAGAATGATGTAAAGGAAGCATTATATTTTCCTTTTCTGCAGGAAAGCCTCGAGTAGGATCACAGCCAGGGAAGGAATAGCAAGGAATGTTGCTATGTCAAGGAGAAATTTCTGAAAAGAAGGATCTCCAATGGGAACTATCCCTGGATAGGCTAAAGTTGAAGCAGCAGCCTGGGCACCCGAGGATGTACTGGTCTGATGCAGAAAAAGAGCCCCACTAGATGGATACTGGTACTGGCAGTCACGATTTGAGGCAGTCAGTACTGCATCGTCCATTCCAGGTATCGACTCCAAACTAGGCATAGAAAGGAGCAATGGAGAAAAAAGCATGGAAGTGGCTGGTCCCGATGAAACTGCAGGAACCGACATCGATACCGATACCGGTAGCTGTGCCGGAATCAAAGGTGATAACGCCATCAAAGCAGTCATCGGAGGCTGCTCAAGCGGTACCGAAGCAACCAGAACCCCTTGGTGAATATCCTCGGTACTGCGTATCCGGAATCGATAAGGGTCGGTTCCGAGACGCGTCGGTACCCAGTCTTCTAGACTAGATATCAATTCCAGACTCGGCATCGAAGGGAGCGAGTCTATCGATGCATGTCTATATTGCCTGATTTATTCACAACTGTCCGACTATTACTGTCTCCATTACCTCCTACATAATCTTTATTGCTTGTAAGTACAGAAAACTACTGCCTGATCTATTCCTCCATAATCTTCCTAACCAAATAATTACCATCACCGGTAATAGAATCGGACATTATTACATCGAACTACGAAACTCAATCCACTACATAAATCTCACCAAGCAGTACCTTGACACTGAACATGACACTCACAAAAACTATGATTCTAAAAATAACCTACAACTTCATATTATTGACAATCCTAATCGATCTAACACTTACCTTATCTACTAAAAATCATATGGCAATCCCCATAATACGAACAACACCCAGAAATAACTACCATATTGCCCACACAAACCCATACCACCAGGCAAAAATAAACTACCACCGACTTATACAAATAAAACAAACTGATTTACAACAAATAAAAGAAAACAACATCAAAAACAACAATTCACTGTCATGTATACTTATCAATGCACGCTCAATGAAAAATAAACTTCCCATATTTAATGATTTAATAACAGACCTAAAACCTGACATTTTATGTGTAACTGAGACGTGGTTATCTGAAACGGATACAGTCTACTTAAACCAGCTTAACACTGATGACTATGATATAAATTTTACCCACAGACCCAACAAAAAAGGAGGAGGTGTACTTATCATGACAAGAAAGATATTAAATGCCAAATCAATAAGACATAATATAACCAATAACATAGATACCCTCATCATAAAGATTAACAATCTTAGAATCTGCCTAATATACAGACCCCCTGACCAAAAAGCAGATAGTCTAGATCCACTTATTGAATTTCTGGGCTCATCTACCGATCAAGATCCAATAATCATGCTAGGTGATTTCAACCTCCCCTCACTTCCAGTATCAGAAGCCAACCTTTTCCTAGAAACTATAGCTGACATGGATTTTCACCAGATAATCACCAACACAACACACACAAAAGGAAGCACTCTAGACCTTATACTCCTCCCAAACACAATCTTCCAACTATTCAACCCAGATACTATAGAATACATACAAATTCCTTGGTCTGATCATTACATCATTAAATCAAAACTCACATTCCATACCAATAGCACCAAAAACTACTCAAGAAGTGATTCCACCACAAAAATTCAAAAGATTTAACGAAACTGAATTCCTAGATACAATAATACCCCACCTTGTGTCTCCCCCAACGGACTTAGATGAAGCTATCAAAAATTGGCATGACACAATAACTGATGCAGCTAAATCTGACCGAAGTAACAAAAAACCCTCTAACTCCAAAAAAGCTCCATGGTTCGACAACACGCTAAAACAAATGAAGAGACAACTAAGAAAATCAGAACTCAAATGGCGCAAAACCAAACTAACTATACATAAGGAAATATATAATACCATTCTTACAAAATACAAAGACACTATAGATAGCACAAAAAAGACTTACTATGCTGCAATCTTATCAAAATCCTATAATAGACCACGAGAGCTATTCTCCATTGTTAGAAATCTCACTAATAACCCTCAAACACATAACAATGAAATTACTGACATATCAGTACAAACTTTAGCTGACTACTATCAAAATAAATCCACACAACCTATAATGTCCATAGACAAACATAACGTAGCTTTAAATTTCGCAAATGAATGGTCAGTTTTTCACCCCACATCCAAAGAATCACTAAAGAATATTATTTCCAACCTCAACACTACCACCTCTTATCTTGATCCATGCCCTGTAACATGGATAAAAAGCACACTTCCAATACTAATCTCTTTCATCCTCCCTATAGTCAACCTCTCATTACTCCAAGGTTACCTCCCTCCTAAACTCAAACATGCACAAATCCGCCCAATTCTCAAAAATGGTACTACGGACAAAACATCCCCAAAATCGTATCGACCTATTTCAAGTATCCCTTTCTTAGCTAAAATAATAGAAAAAGTGGTACAGATCCAGACACAGGAACACCTAGACTCTTACTACCCACTTGATGAACACCAATATGGTTTTAGACCTCAGCATGGAGTAGAATCACTTTTAACAGTCTTAATTGATACACTCCTTAAAGGGATTGATAATCACAAAAAAGCATTCATACTCCTATTTATTGACATATCAGCCGCATTTGATAGTGTACATCACACTATAATGCTTAATAACCTAAAACAAATAGGTATAAATGCCACAGTACACAAATGGTTCACCTCATATTTACATAATAGAACGCAAAATGTAAAAATAGCTAATCAGACATCCACCACATATAAACAAGAAATTGGTCTCCCACAAGGCTCAGCTCTATCAGCCCTCTTATTTAACATATATATAAAACCAGTTTGTGACATTTTCAAAAAATTCGGTGTACTCTATCATCTATACGCAGATGATATTATGTTATACATTCCATTCACCATCCCTGATGTACCGATAAAACTCTTAACAGATTGTCTTAACGAAATCGCAACCTGGCTAAAAGCGAAAAACCTCCACATAAACCATTCAAAAACAGAGGTATTAATTGTAACAAAAAACCATTCATATGTCCCTCCAACCCACATAACAATACAAAACCATGACATCAAAATAAAAAACGAAATAAGATATCTAGGAGTCATTTTAGATACACACCTAACGATGAACACCCACATTAGAAACACTATAAAGAAAATCTATTTCAAACTCAAAATACTCAAGCAACTACGCCCCTTAGTCCACTTACAAGATTTCATTAACATAATACAGGCAACCATAACCCCACACTTTGATTTTTCCAACCTAATTCTCTTAGGTATAACGAAACAAAACATTAAAAGAATACAACTAGCACAGAACGCAGCAGCTAGAATTATAATGAAAGCACACTCATTCCAACATATTACTCCAATATTAGCAACCCTGCACTGGCTCCCAATACAAAGCAGGATAATATATAAGACCACAATAACCACATTTAAAGCTCTCAATGGCATGGCTCCAATCCCATTAAGCAATCTTATAAGCAAGGAAACTCAAAAAGTCACTCACAGAAAAGGACACTCAAATAAATTAAGGACTCCAAATGATTTTATAAAAGCAACCAAACTAACTAATAACAGAGCCTTCTCACATGCGGCCCCCATTATTTGGAACTCCACCCCAGAGGACCTAAGATCCACAACAGAAATTATAGAATTCCGCAAAAAACTGAAAACCTACCTCTTTGCCATGCACTACAACAACATTGATAATACACTAATCATCCCAGAAAAAGGCTAAATAACACCCAACTGAGTAAAGCTAAACCCCACAATTAACAGATTTACACCCTCTTGTAAATAACCATGTTTTAAATCTAAGGAACTTACAAACCTGTATCTGTACATAGTTCTTAAATTGTTCTTGTTCTGTTATGTATTTAACCATTCACCGTTCTGTTATGTACTTAACTATTACATTGTTTACTGTCAAAAATTGTTCCATGTAAAACAAGCCCTTGCTTTGTTGACTGTTGTTTCAATTGTAAGCCGCATCTGAACTCTGGAAGATGCGGGATATAAATGATTGTTAAATAAATAAATAAATAAATAAAATAAAATGTCTAGAGGGTACCGACGTCGGTGGTGGTATCGGCGATGCTGTCGATACTGGAAAGGCAATCTGGGACGTATCGATCGGTCCCGAAGGTACCGAGGGCGCCAGATGACGATCCCTGGTGAAGAGTGGATCACTCAACACCGGTGCCGATGCCGGGGTATCGGTACCGCTCGAAGCGGATGCCACCACCGAGCATGGCTCAGATACAGGAAAGTCAATCTGGGACGTATCGATCGGTCCCGAAGGTACTGAGGATGCCAGATGACGATCCCTGGTGAAGAGTGGATCACTCAACACCGGTGCCGATGCCGGGGTATCGGTACCACTCGAAGCGGATGCCACCACCGAGCATGGCTCAGGTATGTCCTGTGAGGGGTGAGCCCCAGGAACAACCTGAAACCCCTGAAATGCTTTGGAGACCGAAGACTCCCGCCGGGGTTTTGAAGCCAATAGGGTCTTGAGGGCAAGGCCGGAGCCGTCATCATGCTTGGCATGAGACCTACCACTCAAGGATTGGCTAGTCTTAACATACTGTTTGTGGGTTACCTGATCCTGTAGAGAAGAAATGGTCGGTGCCCTGACACTGGAAGGGAACTTGGTATCAAGGGAAACTCGAAATGGAAAATCTCTTCTCATAAAATTGTAGCCTAATGGCTCCAGAGGGAAAGGGTCAGGACCCAAACAGGTTAGACACCAGTTATTGGAGTCTAAAAAGAAAACTGTATTTCCACAGTTAAGGCACTTCTTAGAAGAAGAAGGCTCCATGATGGAGAGGCCTTACAGGCCCAAAAATTTAAGACAGAAACTGAGGGAAAACCGTCCCTGAGTTTAAGAAAAAGAAAAGAAAAAACCCCACCAGCGGTACCGGTGGAGGCGGGAAAAGCAGCTGCGACCACAAGAAAACAAAAAAATTAAAGAATTAAAAAAGAAATTTTCTGCGATGACAGGAGTACGTCCTGCCGGCTCCGCGGAAAAACGAAAACTGAGGAGAGACAGTTGGAAAGGCTGGAAGGCAGCACGCAGGCGCTGTGGGATGCTCCCAAAAGCTTTCTGATTGGACGCTGGGGAGCGTTCCCGCGCAGGCTCCGTCGGTACCGACTAGGGTTGCCAACTGGCCGGTTTTCAGCCGGCCTGGCCGGTTTTTCCACGGCCAGGCCGGCTGCCGGCGCAGAGGCAAAACCGGCCCTTTAAAAGCCGGTTTTTTTGCTCTGGCCGCAAGATCGGGAGCGGCCTGAGCAAAAAAACCGGCTTTTCTCCGCTTCAGAGGGAGCCGGGGAAGCCCGCGCGAGGCCCGGGCTCCCTCTGAACAGCCACCAGCGTGAAGAGCCTTTACCTTCACGCTGGCGGCTGTTCCTGTGAAGCCGCGAATGCTGGGAAAGGTTAAAGGTTGCCCTTTAACCTTTCCCAGCATTCGCGGCTTCACAGGAACAGACGCCAGCGTGAAGGAAAAGGCTCTTCACGCTGGTGGCTGTTCAGAAGGAGCCGGGGCCTCGCGCGGGCTTCCCCGGCTCCCTCTGAAGCCTCAGACAGCCGCGATGCTGGTCGGGGGGGGGGGGAAGGACTGCATGGGCTGTGATCGGGGGGACCTGGACTGGAAAAGGGCTAAGGGGGGGGGACTTGGACTGGAAAAGGGCTAAGGGGGGGGGGGGACTTGGACTGGAAATGGGCTAAGGGGGGGGGACGTGGACTGGAAAAGGGCTAAAGGGGGGGACTTGGACCGGAAAAGGGCTAAGGGGGGGGGACTTGGACTGGAAATAGACTGTGATGGGGGGGGACCTAGACTGTAAAAGGGTTATGGGGGGGGGGACATGGACTGGAAATGGGTTGTGATGGGGGTGGAGGGGACCTGGACAAGAAAAGGGCTATGGGGGGGGGGGAACTTGGACTGGAAATAGGCTGTGATGGGGGGGGGGACCTGGACTGTAAAAGGGTTATGGGGGGGGGACATGGACTGGAAATGGGTTGTGATGGGGGTGGAGGGGACCTGGACTGGAAAAGGGCTATGGGGGGGGGGGGGGAACTTGGACTGGAAATGGGCTAGGGTGGAGGAAGGGGGATCTTGGACTGGAAATAGGCTGTGATTAGGGGGACTCGGACTGCAAATGGGCTGTGATGGTGCGGGGGGACTCGGACTGCAAATGGGCTGTGATGGTGCGGGGGGACTCGGACTGCAAATGGGATGTGATGGTGGGGGGGCCTAGGACTGGAAATAGGCTGTGATGGGGAACTTGGACTGGAAATGGGCTGTGATTGGGGGGGGGGGAGCTAGGACTGGAAATGGCCTGTGATGTGAGGGCTAGCACTGGAAATGGGCTGATGAAGAGCTGGAATAGGACTGGAAATGGGCTGATGTGGGGCATGGGAGAATGGAACTAGAAGGGAGTGGATGCTGGGTGGGTCTAGAACTATAAGGGAATTGATTTGGGGGGAGGACTAGAATGGATGGGGAATGAGAATGGAGAGGGGAAAAAATATTTTGTGTGGAAGAAAAGTCTATGATGGGCCGGTATTGGGAGAGTAAGAGGGGCTTGAGAATGGAAGGGTGAAATTTAAACGGATGATAAAGGAATAAGGAAAGAATTGGGGGAAAGAGCAAAAGGGAAACAATCAGTATGTTAAAGCAGAAATAGAGAGAGAATGGAAAACATCTGAAAGAGAAGAAAGGACAAATGGATAGCTCGCAGAAGACACGAAGAAACCAGAAGAAAGTGACTGGAGCAATTGCAACTGAAAAATAAAACGCCCAAACAGAAGGTAGAAAAATACTTTTTATTTTGAATTTATTAACTGGAATATGTCTGGTCTGGGAAGTGTGTATTGCTAACATCTTTGCGTTTTTGTTTAGTGCAAGAGGAAATTACTTTATAGTTTTATTTCTCCAGTGTTGTACATTTCATGTTTGGATTTTGGGGTTCCCAGTTTAATTATTATCTGACCAAGGAAGTTAGCCTACACGTATCCTCGGTAATTTTTGTGGGTGGGGCTGGGGGCGGGGCAGGGGTGGGACTAGGGGCGGAGAATGGGTGGAGCATGGCGAGCCACAGGTGTCGGGTTTTTCTCGGTGAAAAAGTTGGCAACCCTAGTACCGACGTACCCATATGTGAAGACTCATATGTGAAGACTCATTCCTGCTTGTTCCTGGAGATTACATTTGTGCCAATGTTGGATAAATGGATTAGATATTTCTTGAAATAACCGGATAAAGAGGAGTGAGCCAATCATATCAAATTTGCCAGCCTCCGGCGCCAGTTATCCATTGGTTTATTTGCCTATCTACTTTTTTTCATTTCCAGGTTCCAGAGCTTCTTGTCTGCCCACTTGATCCTAGGGATCATATCTGACCAGATGAAGAGAGTCCGTGGCTGCAATCTGATGTACATCATCCCAAATCCAGTTGATCAGTTGCTTGGTGAATACATAGCCTAGGTCATTGCCCTTAAGGTGAAGGATTATAGGACCCGATATTCAGCAACAGTGGCTAGTGCTTGTAAAGTGCATAGCCATCACCGCTGAATACTAACCCCAGATATTCAATGCCGAGGCCATATCTGGCCACCGGCATTGAATATCCAGGGTAGCCTGGAAACTAACCAGGCAGTGGCAATTTTGAGCTGCTACTTGCTTAGCTTCTGTGGGCAAAGTTAGGTCAGCATTTTCTGTGCCTGACTTTACCCACAGGTCCCTAATTGAGCAGCGGCTCAATATCGCCACTGCCTAGTTAGCGATGGCTGCCACTTCCACTCTGCTCCAAAACGCCCACGACATGCCCCAATGCTAACTGCGTAGCATCGGGGTATGTAGCAGGAACATCTGTGGATATTCAGCAGCACTAACATGAATATCCTGCTAACTGGCATTTACATGGTTTGCAGACCTTTGAATATTGGGCCCATAGTGTCTGGATGTACATAAGCCTGGAGTTGGTTCTGGAGGAAGGGACGAAGTTATGGCCATTTCATGCTGGAGTATCCCTTCTAAGTGAGATGAATGCCATGTCTTGCCTTCTCTAGGTATGTGTCCAATGGCCATATGGGCACCCTCCCAACTGCCCAGCGAAGGAATGAGTGGCCAAGTATCCACTATCCAAATAGACCACGTTGGTCTGGGGCTTGAAAAAGATATAATTAATGAAAGTTAGTACTGAAAAGTTGTCATAAGTTAAGTTGTTTGGCGTTGTTTGATGGAGACAGCCACCACTTGAGCTAGTCACACTGTGGATCCCCTTGTGGGTGGAGGTACAAAGCATAGGCGTGGGAACGCCAGTGCCTCTACTTTTTTATTGCCGCAACTGGCAGACCAGCCTCCTCCACTGATGTGGCTGCTTCATTGTAGAAGGAATGTGTGCCATATAGGTTGAGTTGGCATCCAACAGCCATCAGGGACCTCTTGAGGATTGTGCTGAACTGAAATTAATGAGGGGAGTGGCATTGAAGTGGATGAGGAACTGGTGTGAGGCTTGAATTTGAACACGCATATGCCATGGAAGGTGATCCACAAGTGGACCAGCAAATTGTGAGATTCCAGTTGACTCTTGTCAGGCTGTCTAGATGCTCCCTGTGCCCAAGCCTTCATCAGGGTCTTGATCAGGAAACTGTCAGCAGGGCTGTCCCATCCAGCGAATTTTGATAAAAATGAAAAGCCAATCAGAAGGACCTGCATCAAAGAGTGAGTCATGTCCTGTATTGTGGCAAATGATACATAGTCAACTATCATGTGCCAGCCCCTTGATTTATCTATCTTTGTGAGTCTCTGCTAGTATGCGCCCAAATGCTGGGGGCCAAGAACTGCTGTATGAGTTGTAGTGTTGCTCTGCCTCCAAATTCCATATTGTATCTGGTAATGGGGTAGAGTGCTGCTTGGCATCCACAGCCAACTGAAAATGCGATAAAGACTTGACATTGTTGTTAGGACATGACATACTTGCTCCATTATGTTAAGCTGCAATACCGTAGCACAAATGTTCTTTTTTTTTAATTTAAGAATTTTATTAATATTCAAAACAACGAACAAAGACCAACAACACACCAAAGCCACAAACAGTAGTAACCCCCATCCCCCTCTCTACCCTCTTTCCGCAAATACTCTGCCATACCAGATCATTCAGTCTCAAATTTATCAATACATTGCCACCGCAATGTGGTCAACTTTTCCATAAGAAATACTTGTCTTAACCACTCTATACAATGATCCATCAAGGGCACTTCAATCTGCTTCTATAGGTACACAATCTTACATTTAGCTACACTGAGGCAAGCTAGGATTTGCCGCCTCAATTTCATTGGTGCCCCCCCCACTGCCACCACCCCAGCAGAAAAATACAGGGATCCAACTCCACCTCAAGCACCACAAACTGCTGGATCCAGCCTTGGACCACCTTCCAAAAAGGTACAATCTTTGGGCAGGTCCACCAAATGCGATAAAGGAGCCCTCACCCACAGAGCTCTGCCAACACCTTGCAAAAACTGGTGGAAACATCTTGTGCAAACAAAGGGGTGTATAGTACCATCACATTACAATCTTACTGTATACCAATTTTCCCATGTGGCAATGGATAGAGGAGCCTGCCTGATCTGATCCAAGATGGTTTTCCACTGTTTAACTTCAAACTCCTCCCCCCAATCCTGCTCCCATTCTACCATATAGCGATGCTTGACTAGATAGGAATCTTGCACCACCTTTTATAACACGAATGTCAACCCACAAGACCTCCTTTTCCCATACTATATGACCTCCAACTCCAAGAGATCACTACCCAACACCTCTCTCCCCAGCTTCCTAAGGAGGTAATGGGTGACCTGCCCATATTGAAAGAGATCAGTAGGCCACGACCCATAATCCTCCTTGAACTCTGCAAAGGTTACGAATTGCACCCCCCCCCCCATTAACAAACTGATAAAACCTCTTTAAGCCTGCTCTCTCCCACTTCGCATAACCTCCCCCTCCCTCCCTAACTGGAAAGCTGCCATATAGTGCAGGGACTGAATTTGGGAAAAAGTACTCCCCCTCCCCCCATCTCTCCTCATCAACCTATCCTAGACAGTGAGCACATTGTGCACAAAAGGATTCCCCCCTGCCCTTGCATCTCCTCCCTCCCCATCCATGGTAAACATTCCAGGCCCCCCCCAACCACCCTCCCTCTCAATCAGCACAACGTTCTTCACCTCTCCCTCTCTAATCCATTAAATGTTGCAATTAGGTCGCCCAATAATACAGATGAAAATCAGGTACCTCCATCCCTCCTGCCTCTCATGGGTGATGCAAGATGCCCCGTGCTACCCTCGGAGGTTTCTGCTTCAAAATAAACTGAAACACCTTCCGCTGAAGAACCCTCAGGTTCACCAGGGGGACTAGAATTGGCAGAGTCTAGAAAAAATAGAGCACCCTCAGGACAATATTCATCTTAACAGATGCCACCTGCACCAACCATGAGAGCTCCATCCCCATTTGTTCTTTTAAATCCCTCCCCAAGGCCCGCCAGAAGGGTGGAAAGTTCACCCGATACAGCGTCTCTGGGCGAACAGTGATCTTGACCCCCAGATATTTGATAGCCTCCCTCGCCTACCTAAAGGGAAATCAGTGTTGCAGTTGTCGCATCGTTCCCTGTGTCATGGTAAGGTTAAGGCCCTCAGTTTTGTCCAGATTGATCTTGAATCCAGAAACAGCACCATAACTGCAGCATTTCCAGAACCACTGGAAGAGTGATCCCCAGGTCAGTCATGGAGAGCAAAATGTTATCTGCAAATAATGATATTTTATGTTGTGTTCCTACTACATCCACCCTGTTGATAGCCCCATTCATATATATTTTTATTTAACATTTCTTATATACTGCCTTTCATAATATCAAGGCAGTTTACATTGAACAAACTGAAATTACATTGAACAGGGCATTATGGCTTGCAGATAACTATTTTACAGGGAACATGGGCAATGGAGGGTTGGATGGCTTGCCCAAGGCCACAGGGAGCACCTGTGGAGCTGGAGGCCCCAGTCCTTCTGGCCTGGGGTTGCTGTCCTCTGGTGGGATTTGAACCCCTGACTTTCCAGCCTGAGGTAACTTGCCCCAACTACTAGGCCACTCCTCCCTCCTCCCCCATATGGCCTGCACCAGCATTTCCACCACCAAAGTGAAAAGCAAAGGGAACATGGGGCACCCTGGCATGTACCTCTCTCCAGGGCCAAATGCCTCAGAATACTGTCCTTTGATCTTAACTCACCCCCTGGGAGCCTGGTACACAACTTATGAACCGTGGACCAAATACCATCTTATTCAACACCAAAAAGAGAAACTCCCAATGAATTCTATCAAATGCTTTTTCGGCATCAATAGACAGAATCATTGCTTCTCTGGGGTCTGTCTAGAAGTCCACACCACATTGAGTACCCTTTGGTTATTGTTGGAGGCCTGCTGCCTCATTATAAATCCCGTCTGGTCCATCCCGACCAATGAGGGCATCCAGCGAGCCAATCGGTTCGCCAACACCTTTGCCAGGTTCTTAACATACACATTCAAGAGTGAGATGGGGTGGTATGAGCTGTATAAAAGGGGATTGCAGCCCTTCTTGGGCAGGACCATGATGTCTGCCATCAGCATCTCTGGGGATAGCCTCCCCCCTCCCTAACCAACGCATTAAACACCTGCCCCATAATACTCACCACCTCTTCCAGGAAAACTTTATAAAAGCTTCCCGGCAGCCCATCCAGCCCCAGAGCCTTCCCACTGGGCAACTCCTGCATCACCTGGCTAATCTCTTCCCCTGGATCTCACCCTCCAAGGATTCTCAAGCCTCCAGACATAATTCTAACAAATCCACCCTCTCCAAGTACTGTTGCTCCTCCTCCATGGAGATACCTGACTGTTTAGCATACAGCTTCCTGTATATGCTGATTTTTCCGGGAATTAATTTAAAAAATGGGGTGTCAGTCTTTTGTAGAAATGGTATTTCTTTTCAAATCTTACAACAAAAAACTGATAGAGAAGGAAGATGGGTGTGTGTTGAGGTGGACTGGACTGGTCATAGATATATCTTTGCTAATGTTTATGCCTCCACTGGCAGATTGCCTTCTTTTATGATGAATTATTACAAGTACTTTTATCCTTCAATAATACTGAAATTGTTTTGGGTGGCGATTTTAATTCTGTACTCAATGACACAATGAATAGTTCATCACTAGGCAAAAATCCAAATAAGAGAATTAATCATAAATTTTGCAATTTACTTAAATGTTTATGCTTAGAAGATATTTGGAGATGTAAACATCCAGTGGCCAATGACTATATTTTCTTTTCTTTCCCTCATCAAAGTTATTCCTACATAGATTATCTTTTTATTTATTTATTTATCTACAACATTTATAAACCGCCTAATCACAAAAGTTCAAAGTGGTACAGAAAACATATAACACATCTTAAAATAACATTAAACAAAAATCAAGCGCCAATTACTTGATGAAACAAATGGCTCTTCAATAGCCAATGAAAAGACAACACATTCAAACATCCATGTAACGAGACTGGCAAATAGTTCCATAAAAAAGGTACTGCCAAAGCAAAAGCATGTGACCCCATAACCTGCAAACTAGACCGAAACGAAGATGAAACACGAAGAGTATCACTCAAGCCCTGGTGAATTGGACGGGAAGAGGTATGCCAGGACAATAACTCTGCCAAACAAGCCGCAGACAAACCCAGCCAAAGCTTTAGAAGCACACAAAAAAACTTAAAAACAATCTGCTGTTGAATAGGTAACCAATGCAACGAACGCAGACAAGGAGTAACATGATCAAAACGTGTCTTACCTAAAACGACCTTTACAGCGGCATTCTGTGCCAGTTGGAGAATCGACAAAGTAGATGCAGGCAAACCCAATAATACCACATTGGCCTAATCAAATATTGGTGACAACACTGTCTGAAACACAGAACTGAAGACATTATGAAAGACTCACCTTTTCATTGAACACTATCAGGGGACATCCATCCCCGCTATTCGACCCCTCTGCCAATCCCGATTAACTTCCCCACACATTGTACAGGGAAGTTAGACGGGGCAGGAAAGGGGGCGTTGCAGGGACGGAGTTAGGGCAGGCAGTGGGAATAAGTTCCCCTAGTCAGGCGGATCTAGCAGCCTGGGGCACAGCAAAGGCAGGAGGGGGCAGAGGAGATTCACCACAGCCCGATCTTGGCCTTGGGAGGCCAGATCAGAGGTTAGGCTGTGGGGAATGAAGCCTGAAGTCCGGTGGCTGGGGATCACGGCTCCTGAATGGAGCCGTGGTGCCATGGCAACCGGACGCCAAGGAGCCTCGGCTCCATTCAGAAGCTCTGACTGAATTAGCCAGCGAAGGCCTATATGTGCAGGTCAACCAGTATCGGGGTTCTGGTCTGCACGTACAGGCCTGGACACGATTCTGATCCCGTGGGGCTAAATGTGCCCTGTGGGTTCAGAATCCAAGCTCACTCTGTGCATCCGGTTCTGACTGGGTGCACAGAGGGCCAGCATGTCCAAAACTGAATCGGGCCCTATGGTTCTAATGAAATCACATAACACCCACAAGATAACCTGTACTATCCCTCCTCTGCAATATGTTAATCCCCTTGTTTTATTAACTCTAAGTTCACATCACCCCTAAGCTATATTTAACTGCAACTCAATTGAGTTTGTTTGTTTGTTGTTCTCTGTAAACTGCATTGGCCTAAAGGCGGTATAGAAACCTGTTAAATAAATATATATATATTCTTGCAAGATTCTTTGGCTGCTCCAGTCCTCTCCTTCAGCTTGATAATCTTGGCTGTGGGGACCCTCGTAACACTAGCTGTGGTATCTATTTCAATGCCTAGAAAAGATAATATGTGTGTAGATCCACCGGTCTTTTTACGGCTCAAGGGGATGCTGAACTCAATGGTGGTGTCCTGTAATTTGGCTAAAAGTATGCCATAGGCATTGGAATGCTCAGGGCCCACAAAGAGAAAATCATCCAAATAATGGATTATTGTGTACAGGCCATCCTTCTTCTGGACCACCCAATGGAGAAATTTGCTGAATGTTTTCAAGATCGGGCAAGAGACTGAACAGCCCATTGGCATGCGTTTATTGAAATAATACATGCCATGAAATGTGAAACCAAGGAGTGGGGGAAGCAGGAAGGGTGGATTGAAATAAATTGGAAGGTGGACTTGATGTTGACCTTTGCTAGATACACTTTCTTGCTGGTGATTCTGATGATGGACAGGGCATGGCCAAAGAATGCAAACTGAACTGAGCAATCCTCCATGGGAAAAAAGTCATTTACAGAGTTTCCATCAGGAAAGAATAGGTTCTGAATTAACAATATAAGAAAGGCTTTGAAGGGTAGGTTCCTGAATGATCCAGCAATATGCCAGAGAGAGCTTTCCGAATGGATCTTGTCATGGATGACATCCAGTAAATGAATGGGGGTCTGTGAAGAGTGGGTGGGGCCCCCTGCAAAGGGACAATGAAGGGGATGACAAATCTATATTGAAAGCTGCTGGTTAAGAGATTCATATCATCTTGAATAGGATACATCATCAACCAAGGGCCTTCAGGATGATGGGAGTGGGTGCTGTCTCAGGTGGGTTGAGACTACTTGACTTGTATGGCGAGCCTGGGCTGAGATTTATTGAACTGTGATGCTGGGTGCAGTCCAGCAAAGTGGAAGCAGACAGGTTCGAAAGTAGTAAATGCTCCTGTTATACCTTCAGCATATGTTACAGGCGACCTTACACTTTTGAAAGTTCTGGTCATGTTTTGCTGACATTTGGCTTAACCAAATCCCAACATCATTGGCATCCCATAGCATGTTAGCCTTGTTTCCATTTTGTCGCGTAAATATTCATCATACGTCAACCACATATAGCCTTTGTATTCTTTGTATGTATTGAGTATGGTGTCCAGCTCTGTATGTAATGCTTATCATATGTGCATATGAAATAGTCTAGTTCATTACTGTATGTTGTGCATGACTGGTTGATTCCTCAGTTACACTGGCTTCCAATTCATATGTGCTGCAAGTTTAAATAGATTCTGATTATTTTCAAAATTATACATAATATTTTTCCAGCAACCCTTCAACCTTTAGTTATGATGAGACCTAATATTAGACAGAGAAGATCTTCTTGCAAGAATTTAATATCTATCCCTAAGCAATGTACAAGCACAAAGTAAACAACTTGTAACCATGCCTTATCTTTATATGCTTCATCTCTTTGGAACTCTTTGTCAGGGGAATTAAGATCCATATCTGATATCAAAGATTTCAGGAAAGGGCTGAAGACTCAGCTCTACCGGGAGCATTTTGGACCTGCTATGTTAACCTAGTCTGCATTTGATTATATCTCTTTATTTTATGTTTTTTTGTAACACTCCACGTTAACATTCCCTGTTTAATGTATCCTTTGGTGTTTGATGTAAAAAGCATAGAATTTAAGAAACGCAGTATAGAAGACTTGTCAAATAAATAAATAAATGACTAGGCTGTTATTCTCTTCTTTGTATTGTGACAGTGTCTACTCTTGAGGAACTTTAAGATGTCGAAGTACTCACGCCTTAAAACTTTCTTCCACAGAGAGCGTGTGATGCTCTCTCACAGCTTGGTGAAGGTATGGGGATATGCCATGGGAGTATGCAGCCCACCGAATTTTGCTGCCTCTACTGAGGATGAGGACGATGTCGATGAGGAAGAAGTTAAGCTAGAAGAGGCAGAGGATCAAGACCTCTTGTGCCTTTTTTCTTGTGTGAGCTAGATCTATTGGGTGGCTCAGCAGTGCTGGGAGCCACAGAACTGCTAGGCTAATATAGGGAGGGGATAGGTACTCACCTTATGAAACCGTCTGAATGGGGTCCAGATCATTGCTGTGGGTTGCTATTGGTGTTCTCCTAGGCTGTCATGGTTTGCTGTCTGGTCCCATGGCGATGGTGACTGATGTGCAGGTCTCTGTGTCATTCATGCCTGAGGTATCAGTTGTCTGATGCCATGATTGCGATAAAGCCATGAGGACTGATATGCTCCGAGGTGGGTTCATTGAATCAGATGCCTTCTCTCCCTGGAACGGCTGTGGTAGGAATTGCACGAAGAGCAATCCATCTCAGTATACTCTTGTTCTCTGCATCGGTGACAGTCTTGTCCACAGGCCTGTGATGTGAGGTGCACAGGCATCAGTGACAGCTTCTCCTAACTCCAGTCAGACACCTGGAGGCCTGACAGTTCAAGTCAGAGAAAAAGGAAGGGTGCTTTGAGTGCCAGTCCGATGTCAGATGAGGATGATGGTCCCGAAAATGCACTGAGGAGTGTGAGGCAGATCAACTGGAACTCCATTTGTCATCAGAAGGATCGAGAAGAGAATTCCTGAGTGTCTGATGGCATATGAGGGTGTGACTGGGCCCACGGGGGCCACCTATGGCCATTTGCTCGAGTTGAACTGAGGTAGCATCGTTGGGGTCAGAGTTAGTCATCTGGGGAAAGACTGGTACGGCACTGTTGGGTTTGCTTTCACTCACTGTGGGGTACTCAGGGCCATTGAACTGCAGAAAGGGGTTCGGTTTCCAATTGCCTACTCCTTTGCTGGCAAGAGGTAACCTGCACGGGGAATCCCGATATAGTGTAGGGAGTCTGCACTTGCAGAAAGGGTGCAGCGGGGGCACCATGTGAGTTGTGCCACTTACCTCTGCACCATCGCCACTCCCTGGCAGCAAGGGGCTGGCAGGCTCTGGGCTGAATTGCCTTGCGGTCTCTGTGTCTGGCTGTGTTTGTGTCTGGCTAATTCCCCTGAGCACACGAATACGGCTCTGACTAAACTGCTGTGAGACTGCAGTCGATGTTGGTTGGACACACGGTAGTGTGGGACATTGTGTCTGCTGTCTATCTGAGGTGCTGTGTTCTGGATGCACCTCAGTGAGGATTGTTGGATTGGTTTTGGATGGGTTGCTTGCTCCCTCTGCAAGGCATTGTGGCTGCTGGGTAACAAAGCGGACCTATGTAGAAGGAAAAAAGACATTACCTGCGATGAGCCCATTCTCCTCTGGAATCAAATTCAAAGCTGGGGCAGCGGGATCCAGCTAGTCTGCTCTTGCTCGAGCTCTGCTTCAGCTTTGCCCTCTGAAGGACCTGACAGTTTGAATTAAGAGGGAATTTGCATTAGGCCTGCTGCATCATTCTTGGGGCACATCCAGAGTTCTTGCCAATGGGAAATACTGACTTTCTGCAGGCAAGCCAGATCTGGGAAGCAGGTCATAAGAACATAAGATATGCCGTACTGGGTCAGACCAAGGTCCATCAAGCCCAGTATCCTGTTTGAACAGTGGCCAATCCAGGTTCCAAGTAATTGGCAGGTCCAAAAAGACACACAGATTCCACAATGCTTGTCCTGGGACAAGCAGTGGATTTTCCGGGTCCTCGTTAATAACAGTTTATGGACCTTTCCTCCAGGAACTTGTTTAAACCTTATTTTAAACTCAGCTACACTAACAGCTTTTACTACATCCTCCGGTAACCAA
Organism: Ichthyophis bannanicus; assembly: GCA_033557465.1. NCBI lineage: Eukaryota > Metazoa > Chordata > Amphibia > Gymnophiona > Ichthyophiidae > Ichthyophis > Ichthyophis bannanicus. The sequence goes on along the minus strand of CM066039.1, from coordinate 68,054,543 downwards.
TTCCAGAGTTTGATTATGTGTTGAATGAAAAAATATTTTCTCTTATTAGTCTTAAATGGGTTGCATTGTAGCTTCATTGTGTGTCCACTAGTCTTTCTACTTTTTGATGGAGTAAACAACCAATTTATGTTTACCCCTTCCACTCCATTCATTAATTTATAGACCTCTATCATATCTCCCCTCAGCTGTCTCTTTTCCAAGTTGAAGAGCCCTAACCTTTTAAGCCTTTTCTCATAGGGGTATTCTTCCATCTCCTTAACCATTTTGGTGGCTCTTCTCTGTACCTTTTTTAATTCTGCTATATCTTTTTTAAGATACGGCGACCAGAATTGCACACAATATTCAAGATGCAGTCACACCATGGAACAATACAAATGCATTATAATATCCTTTGTTTTATTCTCTATTCCTTTCCTTATGATTCCTAGCATTCTATTTGCTTTCTTGGCTGCCACTGAACACTAGGCAGAGGGTTTCAATGAGCTATCCATGATGACATCTAAATCTTTTTTCTGGGTCGTGGGTCCTAATTTGGAACCTTGTATTGTGAAACTATAGTTTGGGTTGTTCTTTCCTAGGAGCTTAACTTTGCACTTGTCCACATTTGAACGTCCAGTCTTTCAATTTATCAAGGTCCTCTTACAATTTTTCACAATCCTCTTGGGTTTTAACAACTTTGAATAATTTTGTCATCTGCAAATTTGATCACCTCACTTCTTGTTCCTATTTCCAGGTCATTTATGAATATGTTAAAAAGCAGTGGACCCAGCACAGATCCCTGGGATACTCCACTATTCACTCTTCTGAAAAAGTGAAGAAAAAGAGGGAGGCCTTCATGAAATACAAGAGATCAAAGAGGGAGGAAGACAGGCATCTATATTTGGAGAAACTTAGAGAAGCTAGCAAAGTAGTCAGGAAGGCAAAGATTCAAAAGGAGGAGGAAATAGCCAATGCAATAAAATGGGGGGATAAGACATTTTTCAGATATGTTAGTGAGAAGAGGAAGGGCAAAAGTGGTATTGTCAGACTCAAGGGTGCAGGGGAGAAATATGTAGAAGCTGATAAGGATAAAGCGGAATTGCTTAACAAATATTTCTGTTCTGTGTTCACAGATGAAGAACTAGGAGCAGAACCTCAGAAAACACCCACAAACAGGAACAGAAGCGAGGGACATCTTGAACAATTTTCAGAAGACTGTTCGTGAGAAAAGCTCAACTTAAAGTAGACAAAGTGATGGGACTGGATAGGATACACCCTAGAATATTAAGGGAACTTGGGGACGTTCTAGCAGCTCCACTGACTGACCTTTTCAATGCTTTGTTGGAGTTGGGAGTGGTGCCAAAGAACTGGAGAGAGGCTCATGTAGTGCCTTTACACAAAAGCAGACGTAAGGATGTGGTTGAAAACTACAGGCCGGTTAGTTTAACTTTGGTGGTGAGTAAATTATTGGAAACGCTGCTGAAAGAGAAAATAGTGAGGTTTCTGGAGTCCAGCGGATTACAGGATCCGAGGCAGCATGGATTCACCAGAGGCAGGTCTTGTCAGACAAATCTGATTGATTTCTTTGACTGGGTGACCAGGGAGTTGGAGCGAGGGAGAGCCCTAGATGTGGTGTATTTGGATTTCAGTAAAGCCTTTGACACTGTTCCTCACAGGCGACTTATAAACAAACTGAGCACCCTAGGGATGGACCCTAAAGTTACTGCTTGGGTTAGAAATTGGTTGATTGGGAGGCGACAAAGAGTACAGGTAAATGGAGCTCACTCTGAGGAGAAGGATTTTACCAGTGGTGTGCCCCAAGGATCTGTCCTTGGTCCGATTCTTTTTAACATTTTTGTTAGTGATATAGAGGAAGGGCTGTCGGGTAAGGTTTGCCTCTTTGCGGATGATACCAAAATCTGCAATAGAGTAGACACCCAGGAAGGTGTAGATAACATGAGGAGGGATCTAGCTAAGCTTGAAGAATGGTCTAGAATTTGGCAGCTGGGATTTAATGTTAAAAAATGTAAGGTCATGCATTTGGGTGGCAGCAATCCAAGGGAGCAATATAGTATAGGGGGTGAAGTACTTTTGTCCATTAAAGAAGAGCGGGACCTAGGCGTGGTTGTGTCTGATGATCTTAAAGTAGCTAAACACGTAGAAAAGGCGATGGCAAAAGCTAGAAGGATGCTTTGGTGCATATGGAGAGGAATGGCTAGCAGAAAAAAGGAGGTGATAATGCCTCTGTATAAGTCTTTGGTGCGACCTCATTTGGATTATAGTGTGCAGTTCTGGAGACCGCACCTTCAAAAGGATGTGAACAGAATGGAGTCGGTGCAGAGGGTGGCTACTAAAATGATTAGTGGTCTTCATTATAAATCATGAGGACAGACTTAAGGATCTTAATATGTACACCTTAGAGGAAAGGCGGGATAGAGGTGATATGATTGGGATGTTTAAATACCTTTGTGGCATAAATGTTCAGGGTGAGAGCCTCTTTCAATTGAAAGCAAGTTCTGCTACGAGTGGACATGGGATGAGGGTGAAGGGAGATAGATTCAGAAGTGATATGCAGAAATATTTCTTTATGGAAAGAGTAGTGGATCCGTGGAATAGTCTCCCAGTGGAGGTGGTAGAGATGAGGACAGTAACTGAATTCAAAAAAGCATGGGACAGACACAGAGGATCTCTAAAGGTAAAAAGGGGACTGTTGTAGTTGTCGATATGGAAGGACAGACTAGATAGGCCATGTGGTCTTTTTCTGTCGTCATATTTCTATGTTTCTATGTTTCTCCATTCACAAAATTGGCCATTTAGCCTTACTCTTTGCTTTCTATCTTTCAACCAGTTTGTGATCCACAATAGTACACTGCCTCCTATCCCATGCCTTTTTAATTTGCCAACACTCATGAGGGACCTTGTTGAAGGCTTTCTGAAAATCCAGGTAGACTATATCAACAGGCTCACCTTTGTTTACCTGTTTATTCACACCTTCAAAAAAGTAAAACAAATTAGTAAGACAAGACCTTCCTTGGCTAAAGCCATGTTGGCTTTCTCCCATTAAACCCTGACTATCTAGATGTTCAGTAATTTGGTTCTTTATAATGGTTTCTACTATTTTGCCCAGTACTGATGTCAGGCCCACCAGTCTGTAGTTTCCCAGATCATCCCAGGAACCCTTTTTAAAAATTGGAGTTACATTGGGCATTGCCCTCCCCACCTTTATGCGAAACATCTCGTACCTAACCCACTTCAGGAAGGCACTAAAGCAACACCTGTTCACTACATACTACCCCGAATCCAGCCTTAGTAATCATACATGTGAACCCTCAGACAATCACTCACTACACCTAAACAATCAGATTCAGTATGAAAAAGGATAATCAACTGATCCCTCAGAAGTACTCCCAGAAATAGAATTTAGACTCCCAGTGTAAATAAGATGTAGATAGGATCTGCCTGAAAACAGGTACCAATGTAAATACAATGTATATAGTTCCCCCAGTTACTTCCAAGTTGATCTCCCTGTTTATTATAAATACAACTCAGAGTGCCTGTGTTGTATAGTTGATGTTAAATGTAAACCGCTCTGATCTAAAATAGAGCGGTATAGAAGAACTGTTAAATAAATAAAATAAAATAGAATTCTCCAATCTTCAGGTACTACAGATGATTTTAATGATAGTTCACAGATAACTAACAATAGGTTTGCAATCTCATATTTCAGTTCTTTCAACAACCTTGGATGTACACTATCTGGTCCAGATGATTTGCTACTCTTCAGTTTATCAAATAGTTGTAATACATCTTCCCGGTTTATCAATATTTCTTTCACTTCTTCCGAAGCATCTCCTTTAAATACCATTTCAGGCATGGGTAACTTCCCTACATCTTCCTCAGTAAAGGCTGAAGCAAAGAATTTATTCAGTCTCTCCGCTATGGCCCTGTCTCCTCTTAGGGCCCTTTTTACCCCTCTATTGTCCAATGGTCCAACTGACTCACCCTCAGGTCTTTTGCTATGAATGTACTTGAAAAGGTTTTCATTATGAGTTTTTTCTTCCACGTCAAGCTTTTTTTCAAATTTGTTCTGCCTGCCTTATCAATGCCTTACATCTAACTTGCCAATGCTTAAGTTGTTTCCAGTTTTCATCATTTGGCTCCTTTTTCCATTTTCTGAAAGATGCTTTTTTGGCTACAACAGCCTCTCTGACTTCACCATTAAATCATTCTGGCAGTTATTTGGCCTTCCTTCCACTTTTCTAAAAGTGTGCACTACATTTGGTCTGGGCTTCCAAGATAGTATTTTTAAACAATGCCCATGCTTGATGTAAATCTTTAACCTTTGCAGGTGCTGTCTTTTAGTTTTTTTCTTAACTATCTTGCTCATTTTATCATAGTCTCCCTTATTAAAGTTAAAAGTTAGTACTGTGGATTTCCTTGCTGTACTTCCTCCATTAAATCTAATGTAATTATGTTATGATCACTATTGCTAAGTGGCCACAACACCTTTATCTCTTGCACCAGATCCTGTGTTCCACTAAGGACTAGGTTCAAAATAGTTTCCCCTCTTGTCAGTTCATGAACCAGCTGCTCCAAGAAGCAGTAATTTATTTCATCTAGAAACTTTACCTCCTAGCATGTCCTACCATGTCACTGAATCAGTCGATACTGGGGTAATTGAAATCACCCATTATTACTGTGTTGTAACTTTCATTATATTTCCTGATCATCCATTTGTTCATTCTAGCAGGTGGTCAGTAGTGCACCCCCACTACCATCACCTTCCCCTTTTGACATGGAATTTCTTTATCTTTATTTTGGAATTTGCTATACCGCTTATGTCAGAAAACAGAAAGCGGTGTACAATACAAAAAAGACTGCTGAGGAGATGAAGTAAGGAATGACACTAACTGACAGGACAGAAAGGATGGACAGCAGAGCAAGAGAGAAGAGAAGGAGCAGGGAACTCTAGGGAGGGGGGAGAGGGTGATTGAAAGCATACTGAAACAGGTGGGTTTTCAAGGCAGTCTTGAAACAGGGGAAAGAGGACTCAGACCGAAGGTTTAGGGGAAAAGAGTTCCAGAGGGAGGGGGTCAGGAAGAAAAAAGCAGAGGAACGAGTGCGCTCAAGGTGTGCCTGGGAGGGAGAGGGAAGCACCAGCCGGTAGTTATGGACAGAGTGGAGCAAACGAGGGGGGACATGGAACTGTAGGAGATCAGCCAAGTACGGAGATGAGGAGGAGTGAATAGTACGGTGTGTGAGGATGAGAATTTTATATTGCACCCTGAAACAAACTGGTAACCAATGCAGACGAACCAGAAGGGGGGTGACGTGCTCATAACGGGAGGAGGAGGTGAGAATGCGAGTGGCAGTGTTCTGAAGGAGCTGCAGACGATGGAGTTGGCAAAGGAGAAGACCAGCAAGGGAGACATTACAATAATCAATACGGGAAACAACAAGAGACAAAAGGAGAGTGGTTAAGGAGGAGGATGTGAGGAAGGGACAGACCGCACGCATAGAGATTCACATAGAGCTACACCATAGAGATTCTATAGTTTATTTTGTTTCCTGCAAAACTTTAATCATGTGTGACTCAATACCCTCTCTAACATAGAGCACAACTCCTCCACCAATTTGATCTACTCTATTATTGTGATGTAGTTTGTACCCTAGTATCACAGTATCCCATTGGTTGTCCTCCTTCCACCAGGTCTCTGAGATACCAATCAGATCTAACCTCTCATTTAATGGTATATATTCTAACTCTCCCATCTTATCTTTTAGACTTCTAGCATTTGCATACAGGCATTTTAGAGGTTGTATTTTATTCATATTAATCTGGTTATCGGTAGACAGGGGTAAGTTGGACTCTTTCAGCTCTGTCTGCTCTGTTTTTAAGGGTATCTGGGTTACTTATATCTTTACTGGAACCTCTTTGTCGGGATGCCTTAAGTTCCCTCTTTCACCAATATCCTTCAAGGATACATCCTTCCAAATCATGCACACTTGGGCGACTGTCGATTTTCCCCTATTATCTAGTTTAAAAGCTGCTCTATCTCCTTCTAAAGGTTAATGTCAGCAATCGGGTTCCATCCCGGTTAATGTGGAACCCATCCCTTCAGAAAAGCCCCTCCTTTTCCCATAATGTTGCCCAGTTCCTAACAAATCCAAAACCTTCTTCCTTACACCATCGCCTCATCCATGCATTTAGACTCTGAAGCTCTGCCTGCCTTTCAATTCTTGCTGAAGTTGAGCCTTGATTGGGACAGCTGGGTCTAAGCCGCGATCGGATGGAATGAGGTCTACCTGTCCCCTGATCATGCATGATATCCTTACCACGCTCTTGTCTCAGCCATGGCACAGCATTGTGAGAGGGTTTACAATGTTGTGACCCAGAGGTGGGAAAATTCCCATCATTCACTCTTCTTTTTTTTGTCTAAGAGCTGTGGTGGGAGTTCAGCTGGTGGGCTTTCTTCTGGTGTCAACCACCGCATTAACCATGGTGTGCATTGCATGAAGGCTCGCTCATTTCCATTTTGGAGAGGTAGGGAGGAGAACTCCACAGCAAAGGAGGAGGAGATCCTCTGAGAACAGCCCTTCTCATCATCACAGCCTCCTTTTACTGATTTCTTCCCATTGAGTTTATATTTTCTAGGTTCAAATCACAGCTTGGGTCCAGAGCGCAGCCAGAAGAGCAGTGGGAGATAGGGAAAGCCTGAGGCAGCTCTTCTGCTTGAGAGGAACTTATAGTTTAAAACTACTGCACTACTGGACCCTCCTCCCACCCAGCCTCTAGGAGCTGCATCCAATTTCCCTGGCAGTAAGTGACACTGGTGGTGGTGGTAGGTGGGGGGGGGGGGGGGGGGGAGGCGTGGGTAAAGATAGAGTGGAAACAGAAAACAAACGAGGGGTTGCACATGTGTAAGGCCTGATGGGAGCTGGTTAGGGGAGAGATCCATCAGCAGGAGAAGGATCCCTGATGAGAGCTGGATGGGAAGGAGAGATAGGGTTGCCAATTGGCTCCAGATGTGTCTGACAGGCTTGATCCAGTCCTGGGTTTACCCCACTGCATGCAGGGACATGTAGTCTTGCTTTTCTTATGGAGTGCAATGGAGAAATCAGAACTACATGTCCCTGCATGCAATGGGGTAAGCCCTGGACTGGATCAAGCCTGTTGGGTGCATCTGGAGCCAGTTGGCAACCCTAAGGAGAGAGCAGATGAGGGCGGGTGTAAGGTTTCCCAAGTATGAGTGGTGTAGTTTAGATGGATAGAACCATCTTTCAGTTAGCTGTCAGGTGAGTGTGTTCCTGTCCTGCCCCCATCTTCCTGGGTTTTCAATGCTGATTGGTTTTCCAGCAGTTGAGCTGGTCCAGATGTTATGAAGACACAGGCTTGGGCAGGGATTACGGGGTAGGAGGAGGTAGCTGAATATCTTCCAATGAGCTCAGCAAATTCCTTTCTTAAGCGGCTGTGAGTACATTTGCCAGGCCGGACTGGGTTTCATTGGTGGAGGCTTCTGTGACCAACTGGCTGTTTCTGTGGAGCAGCATGATTCATTCCTGCTTTTATCCCTGCCTCTATTTCTTTCCGGCCTCTAGAGAACTCAGAACTACAAGTTCATGCATTTGGTGGGACTAAAACCAGGAGTGGATTAATCAGGCTGGCTGATTAAAGAACCAGCTGGGCACCATTATAGAAGCAAAAAGAAAACCAAGAAAAGGTGGCACTGTAGCAGCAAAATATGTTGTATCCTGCCAACAGGCCAAAATGGCAATCAGACCAGGAACAAATATGACACGGTTGCACCAGAACCTGGGAATTCTCCTTTATGAACTCTGCAAGCTTCCTTATTAAAACAAATAATATCATCACTTTGTGTATTACTTTGGCAACAGATTTACAATAAACCTACCCAGATCTGAAGCAGAATCTGACGCCATGATGATAAGAGATGGGTGCATGGGGAGGGAGAAGATTTCTGTCTCATTTCAAAACACTTCCACATTCCAGAGTTGCCAGGTTACCCAGTTACTCAGTTCAAGGAGTGAGATTTTAAGCCAGTCCTGGATTTCTGACAATCTCATCCTGATGCATCATGGGACCTGCAGCACTGATTCCAATGGCTAAAATCAGGAATTACAAATATCATACTGCATTGCAAGGCAAATGTAAAACCAGAACTGCCAAAAAATCTCACTCCTGGAACTGTGTAACTTGGCAACTCTGCCATTCTGTCTGACCATGGAACCAACATGCATGGGGTTTTAGGCTCACTATCCTCCAGGATCCCTGAACCATCAATAAATCAAAAAGGAGGAATACCTGGACCCAACTCCCAGCCAGCAACAGGGAGGAACACTATAAACATTTGGGCCTCTCTATAAGCTTTCTCAGTGGGAAGAATCTAGAAATGTGGCCTTGAAGATGGGGACAAAAACCAATCTTCTATGATTAAAGGAGGCTCATTGGCAATGGCAGGGATGTCTTCTACATGTATGGAAACTGGCTATTGAGAACTGGACTGCGATGCCAATGAATCTTATTACACAGGCAAGTGACTGGCAATTATTCACAGTGGTACCCTGGGTCTTGGCAAAGGATGGGCAAGCAGAGTGACCAGAGATTCACGCTGCCCTTTGGATAGGGTTGCCAACTTTTTCACAGAGAAAAACCCGACACCTGTGGCTCGCCATGCCCCACCCATTCTCCGCCCCTAGTCCCACCCCTGCCCCGCCCACAGTCCCACCCATGCTGCACCCCAGCCCCACCCACAAAAATTACCGAGGATAAGTTTAGGCTAACTCCCTTGGTCAGATAATAATTAAAGTGGGAACCCAAAAGCCAAACATGACATGTACAACACTGGAGAAATAAAACTATAAAGTAATTTCCTCTTGCACTAAACAAAAACGCAAATATGTTAGCAATACACACTTCCCAGACCAGACATATTCCAGTTAATAAATTCAGAATAAAAAGTATTTTTCTACCTTCTGTTTGGGCATTTTATTTTTCAGTTGCAATTGCTCCAGTCACTTTCTTCTGGTTTCTTCGTGTCTTCTGCGAGCTATCCATTTGTCCTTTCTTATCTTTTAGATGTTTTCCATTCTCTCTATATATCTGCTTTAACATACTGATCGTTTCCCTTTTGCTCTTTCCCCCATTTCTTTCCTTATTCCTTTATCATCCCCTCAAATCTCACCCTTTCATTCTCAATCCCCTCTTACTCTCCCAATACCCGGCCCATCGTAGACTTTTCTTCCACATAAAATATATTTTCCCCTCTCCATTCTCATTCCCCATCCCCATCCCTTCTAGTCCTCCCCCAGAATCAGCTCCCTTATACTTCTAGACCCACCCAGCATCTACTCCCTTCTAGTCCCATTCTCCCATGCCCCCACATCAGCCCATTTCCAGTCCTATTCTAGCCCATCACCCATTTGCAGTCCAAGCTCCCCCCATCAGCCCATTTCTAGTCCTATTCCAGCTCCTCCAGCCCATTTCCAGTCCTAGCCCCACATATGCTCTTTTCCAATTCCATTCCAGCCCCTCATCAGCCAATTACCACTCCAAGCTCCCCTATCAGCCAATTTCCAATCCTAGCCCCCTCATCAGCCCACTTCCAGTCCTATTCCAGCCCCCATCAGCCCATTTCCAGTCCTATTCCAGCTCTTCATCAGCCCATTTCCAGTGCTAGCCCTCCCATCACAGGCCACTTCCAGTCCTAGCCCCCCCATCACAGCCTCTTTCCAGTCCTAGCCCCCCCCCCACCATCACAGCCTATTTCCAGTCCTAGGCCCCCCCACCATCACAGCCCATTTGCAGTCCTAGCCCCCCATCACAGGCCATTTCCAGTCCAAGTCCCCCCCCCAACCATCACAGACCATTTGCAGTCCTAGCCCCCCTAATCACAGCCTATTTCCAGTCGAAGTTCCCCCTCCCCCCACCATAGCCCAATTCCAGTCCAGGCTCCCCATATAGCCCAATTCCATTGCAGCCCCCCCCCCAGCCCAATTCCAGTCCAGGTTTCCCCCCCATAGCCTATTTCCAGTACAGGTTCCACCCCCCTAGCCCAATTCCAGTCTAGGTTCCCCCCCCCACAGCCCTTTTCCAGTCCAGGTACACCCCCCATAGCCCAATTCCAGTCCAGATCCCCCCCCCCCAATGCCTACTTCCAGTCCAGGTTCCTCCCCATAGCCCATTTCCAGTCCAGGTACACCCCCCCATAGCTCAATTCCAGTCCAGTCCCCCCCCCCAATAGCCTATTTCCAGTCCAGGTCCCCCCCCCATTTCCAGTCCAGGTACACCCCAACACAGCCCATCCAGTCCTTGGCCTCCCCTCCCCCCCCATCAAAACCCATTTGTAGTCCTAGCCTCCCCCCCAACCAGCCCCGCGGCTGTCTGAGGTGCTTCAGAGGGAGCCAGGGAAGCCCGCGTGAGGCCCCGACTCCCTCTGTACAACCGCCAGCGTGAAGATCCTTTTCCTTCACGCTGGCGGTTGTTTCTGTGAAGCCGCGAATGCTGGGAAAGGTTAAAGGACATTGCTTTTAACCTTTCCCAGCAATTGCGGCTTCACAGAAACAGCCGCCAGCGTGAAGGAAAAAGATCTTCACGCTGGCGGTTGTAAGAGGGAGCCGGGGCCTCGCGCGGGCTTCCCTGGCTCCCTCCCCCATGGACTTCGGGAGTCGGGAGAAAAGCCGTTTTTTTGCTCTGGCCGCTCCCGATCTTGCGGCCAGAGCAAAGAACCGGCTTTTCAATTGCCGGTTTTACATCTCTACCGGCTGCCGGCCTGGCCATGGAAAAACCGGTCAGGCCAGCTGAATACCGGCTGGTTGGCAACCCTACCTTTGGAGTCAGTCTGTAAGCCTGTGAGTTCACAAACCTGGAAACATAAGAGGGTGACAAAAGAAACCCTGCCCTTAAGTTAATTTGTCCAGCGACTTGTACACTGGATTCTAACCTAGAGGAGACAGGCTCTGTATCCCTGCGCCCATCCCATGAACCCTCCAGTCCTAGAGGAGACAGGCTCCGTATCCTTGCATCCATCCCATGAACCCTCAAGTCCTAGAGGAGACAGGTTCCGTATCCCTGTACCCATCCCATGAACCCTCCAGTCCTAGAGGAGACAGGCTCCGTATCCTTGCACCCATCCCATGAACCCTCCAGTCCTAGAGGAGACAGGTTCCGTATCCCTGTACCCATCCCATGAACCCTCCAGTCCTAGAGGAGACAGGCTCCGTATCCTTGCACCCATCCCATGAACCCTCCAGTCCTAGAGGAGACAGGCTCCGTATCCTTGCACCCATCCCATGAACCCTCCAGTCCTAGAGGAGACAGGCTCTGTATCCCTGCACCCATCCCATGAACCCTCCAGTCCTAGAGGAGACAGGCTCCGTATCCTTGCACCCATCCCATGAACCCTCCAGTCCTAGAGGAGACAGGTTCCGTATCCCTGTACCCATCCCATGAACCCTCCAGTCCTAGAGGAGACAGGCTCCGTATCCCTGCACCCATCCCATGAACCCTCCAGTCCTAGAGGAGACAGGCTCCGTATCCTTGCACCCATCCCATGAACCCTCCAGTCCTAGAGGAGACAGGCTCTGTATCCCTGCACCCATCCCATGAACCCTCCAGTCCTAGAGGAGACAGGCTCTGTATCCCTGCATCCATCCCATGAACCCTCCAGTCCTAGAGGAGACAGGTTCTGCATCATAAGAACATAAGAAATGCCATACTGGGTCAGATCAAGGTCCATCAGACTCAGTATCCTATTTTCAACAGTGGCCAATCCATGTGACAAGTACTTGGCAGGTTCCCAAAAATGTACATAGGTTCCACAATGCTTGTCCGAGGGTAAGCAGTGGATTTCTTGGGTCCTCTTTAATAATGGTTTATGGACCTTTCCTCCAGGAACTTATTCAAACCTTTTTTAAACCTGGCTACACTAACAGCTTTTACTACATCCTCCAGTAACGAATTCCAGAGTTTGATTACGCGTTGAGTAAAAAAATATTTTCTCTTAGTAGTCTTAAATGGGTTACATTGTTGCTTCATTGCATGTCCCCTAGTCTTTCTACTTTTTGATGGAGTAAACAACCAATCTACGTTTACCTGTTCCATTCCATTCATTAATTTATAGACTTCTATCATATCTTCCAAGTTGAAGAGCTGCAGCCTTTTAAGCCTCTCCTCATGGGGGTATCCTTCCATCTCCTTTACCATTTTGGTGGCTCTTCTCTGAATCTTTTCAAATAACGCTACATCCTTTTAAAGATACGGCGACCAGAATTGCACACAATATTCAAGGTGTAGTTGCACCATGGAACGATACAGAGGGATTATAATATCTTTTGTTTTATTTTCCATTCCTTTCCTTATGATACCTAGCATTCTATTTGCTCTCTTGGCCGCCGCTGCACACTGGGCAGAGGGTTTTAACATGTTATCCACGATGACACCTAAATCTTTTTCCTGGGTGGTGGTTCCTAATGTGGAACCTTGCATCGTGTAACCATAGTTTGGGTTTTTCTTTTCTAGGTGTATAACTTTGCACTTGTTCACATTAAATTTCATCTGCCATTTGGAAGTCCAGTCTTCCAATTTATTAAGGCCCTCTTGCAATTTTCCACAATCCTCTTGCGTTTTAACAACTTTGAATAGTTTTGTGTCATCTGCAAATTTGTTCACCTCACTCATTATTCCCATTTCCAGGACATTTATGACTATGTTAAAAAGCAGCAGGCCAGCACTGATCCTTGGGTTACTACACTCTTCATCTTTCTCCATTGAGAAAATTGGCCATTTAGCCCTACTCTCTGCTTTATCTTTTAACCATTTCCTGATCCACAATAGTACACTGCCTCCAATCCCATGGCTTTTTAATTTCACCAAGAGTCTCTCATGATCTCTTTGGTCTTCAGTGGCACATTGGGAGCAACCCGCCCCTCCCACTCCATCTCCCAAAGCCCAGTCGGGGCCCGGCTGCTCGTTTAAAAGGAGCACGCCGGCGGAGCAACTACCTCTTCGGTCTTCAGCGGCGCATTGGGAGCAACCCACCCCTCCCACTCCATCTCCCAAGGCCCAATCGGGGCCCGGCTGCTCATTTAAAGGGAGCACGCCAGCGGAGCAACTACCTCTTCGGTCTTCAGTGGCGCATCGGGAGCAACTCGCCCCTCCCACTCCATCTCTCAAGGCCCAATCGGGGCCCAGCTGCTTGCTTAAAGAGAGCACGCCGGCAGGCGTGCCCGCACCTGAGGCCCTCGCCAGAGGGCCCTTGGGCATGGCCCTTAGGCGGGAGCCCCGTAGCAGGAACCTAAGCACACAAGGCCCCATCCTCTCCCGCTCACCTGCAACCGAGCAAACAGCCTCGCTCCCCAGCACAACGCCAGAGGCAACCTTCAAAACCCGAATTAAGTGGTTCCCACATACAAAAGAGCACACCACCTTCTGAGCCCTAATTGGACGCTGCAATCCCTCCCACTCTCCAATCAGTGACCTTTCAGGGCCCATACCAGTGCAAAACCCCTCTACCTCATCACCTGGAATAACTCTTGCTGCACTCCCTACTGACTCTTTTGCTGCTTGCGACAACATACCCTGCCTGTAGACTCCATTGCTACTTGCAACAATTCACCCTGCATAGCCTGTAGACCTCATTTCTATCTCAATGCCCATACGATAACATATACTGCATAGCCCCTCTCTCTTCTGTCAATGGCTCCACATCACATTGCCTTCCTTTTCCTCATACTCCCGAATTGTTTCCCCTCCTACCAACACCGTCACTCCTTCACTCCTCATCCACCCTCGCCCCCCCTCCACTGTCTCCTATCCTATCCCCAGCTCTTGAGCTTCATCAGTCTCTCCCTCTCATTCAACCATCTCCTCTCTCTCTAAGGCAACCTCACCCTCGCCTCCGCCATATTGTCTCCTCTCTACCCCGAACTCTGCTACTCCTTCTCCTCATCTCATCCGGAGATGTCAGCCCTAATCCTGGTTCCCCTAGCTTTCTGTCTCGCTCTGAGAAGAGGTCCTCACGCAACATTTCTAATCTTATCCACATCCCTCTCCTTTCCCAGTCCGCGCTCCCCTTCTCATGTGCCTTGTGGAATGCACACTCTGTCTCTAATAAACATGATTTCTTCATCTCTAATGCCCTACATCTTCTTGCACTATCTGAGACTTGGCTCCTCCCAGATGATACTGCATCCACTGCTGCTCTCTGCCATGGGGGCTATCAGTTCTCCCACATGCCTTGTCCCACTGGCTGTGGTGGAGGCATTGGGTTCCTGCTCTCCCCCTCCTGCCAATTCCAAACCCTCCACCTACCTCCGTCTCACTCCTTCCCCTCCTTTGAAGTCCACTCCATCCGCCTCTCACTCCACTTTCTCTCCGAGTAGCTGTTATTTACCGACCTCCTGATAAGCCTATTTCCACCTTTCTCACTGACTTTGACTCATGGCTTTTCTTCTTTCTGGACTCCTCTTCCCCCAATCTTATTCTTGGGGACTTTAACATCCATGGCGATAACCCTTCTGATCCTCATGCTTTGAAGCTCCTCTCCCTTGCCTCCTCGTTTGACCTCCAACTTTGTTCAACTGCCACTTGGCCACTGCCTGGACCTGATATTCTTCTCTAGCTGCCTACCCTCGAACCTCTGCAACTCAGTTCTTCCCGTATCTGACCACCACCTTTTATGCTTTAACCTTCATCACTTGCCGCCTCAGCCTTGTCCTGTCTCCTCTAACCTATTCAGAAACCTTCATGCTATTGATCCTTTGGCTCTCTCTTCCGCCATTTCTTCACCTGTTTCCTCTACTTTATCATCTACGTCCGTTGATAAGACAGTATCAGCCTATAATGCTGCACTCTCCTCGGCTCTGGATGCTCTCGCTCCCCCTTCCCACATCCGGTGAAACGTTCCGCACCCCAGTCCTGGCTCTCACTCACCACCCGCTATCTACGTTCCTCTTCCCGTTCTGCTGAGCGCTCTTGGCTTAAATCCCGCTCCCGTCCTGACCTCCTACACTTCAAATTCATGCTTACCTCCTTGCAATCAGCCATAGCTCTTGCCAAACAGGACTATTATGTCCATTTGACTAACTCTCTTGCCTCAGATCCTTGCCACCTCTTTACTACTCTCAACTCTCTCCTCTAAGTGCCCCCACCCCCGATCCCCCCTCCCTTTCTGCCCAAACCCTAGCCAACTATTTCCATGACAAAACCCACAAAATCACCCCCCAATTCTCCACAAAATCACCTACTTCTCCTCCTCCCCCTCTTCACTCCCAACTCTCCCCTCCTACCTCTCCTACCCTTTCCTCCTTTCCTGTGATCTCTGATGATGAAACTGCACACCTTCTCTTTTCCTCCAAACTCACCACCTGCTCCTCTGATCCTCTCCTCACCCATCTCCTAAGCCCTATCTCCTCCACCGTTGTCCCTTCCATCTCCCACATTCTTAACCTATCACTTTCCACTGCAACAGTCCCTGCTGACTTCAAAGATGCTGTGGTCACACCTCTCCTCAAGAAACCCTCACTCGATCCCACATGTCTCGCCAATTATCGACCCATCTCTCTCCTTCCCTTCATTTCTAAACTACTCGAACGGGTGGTTCACCGCTGCTGCCTCGACTTCCTCTCCTCTCATGCCCTCCTGGACCCCTTACAGTCCGGCTTTCGTCCTCTACACTCTACCGAGACGGCTCTTGCCAAAGTCTCCAGCGACTTGTTCCTGGAAAAATCCAGGGGCCTCTATTCCATCCTCATCCTTCTTGACCTCTCTGCTGCTTTCGGCATTGTCGACCACACCCTCCTCCTCGATACCCTGTCCTCGCTTGGCTTCACAGGCTCTGTACTATCCTGGTTCTCCTCCTATCTCTCCCACTGCTCCTTCTGTGTGTGCTCCGGAGGCTCCTCCTCCTCTGCTACCCCACTCCCAGTTGGTTTACCCCAAGGATCTGTTCTGGGATCGCTCCTTTTCTCTCTCTACACCCAGTCCCTTGGTGCGCTTATCTCTTCCCATGGCTTTCAGTACCATCTGTATGCCGACGACTCCCAGATCTACCTCTCTACACCCGAAATCTCTCTGTCTATCCAGACCCAGATCTCAGCCTGCCTTTCTGACGTCACTGCCTGGATGTCACACCGCCGCTTAAAGCTGAACATGGCCAAGACTGAACTTCTCATCTTTCCCCCTACAACCTCCCCTCCTCTTCCCCCCCTTCTCAATCTCTGTGGATAACTCTGTAATCCTTCCTGTTTCCTTGGCCCGCAACCTGGGGGTAGTCTTCGACTCCTGTCTCTCCTTCTCCACACACATCCAGCTCATAGCCAAGACCTGCCGCTTCTTTCTTTACAACATTAGCAAAATCCGCCCCTTCCTCTCTGACCACACTACTAAAACCCTTATCCATTCCTTAATTACCTCCCGACTCGACTACTGTAACCTGCTCCTTGCTGGTCTCCCTCTGAGCCATCTCTCTCCCCTTCAATCTGTCCAACACTCCACGGCGCGACTAATCTTCCGCCAGCCTTGTCATGCTCATATTACACCTCTCTCAGGTCACTTCATTGGCTCTCTATCTGATTCCACATCCAATTCAAACTTCTCCTGCTGACCTATAAATGCATTCACGCTGCGGCCCCTCAATACCTTTCATCTCTTATCTCCCCATTCGGGAACTCCGTTCTTCTAACAAACTGCTTCTATCCATGCCCCGCTCTCCTACTGCTAACTCCAGATTTCGCTCCTTTTACCTTGCTGCACCTTATGCCTGGAACAAACTACCTATGTCTGTACGCCAGGCACCTTCTCTAACCCTCTTCAAGTCCAGGTTAAAAGCTCACCTCTTTGATGTTGCTTTTAGATCTTGACTCTCCTGTCCTGGACTCACCTGATCTCCTATTCTCTCCCTGTTCCCACCCTTGCTCCTCCCTTGCCTATACCCTCTATGTGTGTGTTTGTGCATTTTGTCTACACCCTCTGTGTTTGTGTGTTTTGTCTTGATTAGATTGTAAGCTCTGATGAGCAGAGACTGTCTCTTAAATGTCTGTACTGTACAGCGCTGCGTACAACTGGTAGCGCTATATAAATGCTGAGTAGTAGTAGTAGTAGTAGATCCTCCAGTCCTAGAGGTAGCAGGCTATGTATCCCTGTGGCCATCCTCTGAACCCTCCAGTTTTAGAGGTGACAGGCTCTGTATCCCTACACCCATCCCTTGAGTCCTCCATTCCTAGAAGTGAAGCTCTGCATCCCCTCACCTATCTTCTGAGCCTGCCAGTCCTAGATGTGACAGGCTCTGTATCCCTCTGCCCATCCCCCGAGTCCTCCATTCCTAGAAGTGACAGGCTCGGTATCCCTGTCCCCATCTCCTGAGTCCTCTAGTTCTAGAGGTGACAGGCTCTGAATCCCTGTCCCCATCTCCTGAGTCCCTAGTTCTAGAGGTGACAGGCTCTGTATCCCTGTGCCCATCTCCTGAGTCCTCTAGTTCTAGAGGTGACAGGCTCGGTATCCCTGTCCCCATCTCCTAAGTCCTCTAGTTCTAGAGGTGACAGGCTCTGTATCCCCTCACCCATCCCCTGAGCCCGTCAGTCCTAGAGGTGACAGGCTCTGTATCCCCTCACCCATCCCTTGAGCCCATCAGTCCTAGAGGACACAGGCTCTGTATCCCCTTACTCATCCCCTGAATCCTCCAATCCTAGAGCTGATGGTCTCTGTATCCCTGCACTCATCCATTGAGCTCTTCAATCCTAAAAGTTGTGTGTCCCTGTATTTGTCTCCTGAGTCCTCCAGTCCTAGAGCATATGGCTGTACCCCTGCTCTCATCCTTTTTCCATCTGTACATTCTCAGCTGTGCTGGGAGGAGATAGTTAATAACCTCCATTATGACTGGATCAAGATACTGCTCTGTGCTCAAAAGTCTTTCCATCTCTGGAATTCCTATAAAAGTTCACATTTTCCCCCGGTTCCTCATCGTATTTCGATCTCCGGTGAGATGACCTCACAGTATTGTGTCCACACCCGCAGTTACTTGATGGATGGGCGTTGAGATGAATAATGGTAGAGAAATATTTCCTTTTGGCTATGTGAAGATATGCAGAGCATCATCTAAGGGGAGTCACGGTCCTTCTGCTATTAAATGTCTGAAACCTGCTTCCTACATTGTCAAAATACCTCAGTTTTGATTCTTGGTTTTATTCTTATATCCTCTTCCTTCAGTGTATTAATATCATTTCTCTTATATATTAGATCAGGGATTCCTCAGCTTTTTGGTTGTGTGGATCCCTTATTAATCTCCGAAAAGTTCAGGAACACTCAGTTTATCCCAGTCATTCTTCCTGGCCCCCATTAACTCAATAAAATAAAAAAGTACAGATCAATTGTATTCTGTCGAGTTTAGTTGAGAGGTGTTAAAGACATAACTAGCCATAATTGCAAAAGGTTAGAAATAGAGCTGACCAATTATTTGTAGCTACACAGCATAAAAAGCTCTGGAAAGTGACAATACTGTAGTTTGTCCCATTAACTCAATGGCAAGCCAATCCACACTAGCCTTCTCTATCTCCTTTCACCTTCCTGACTCCACCAGTGTCTCCCTCCAGGCAGTCCCCTCCAATCTCTGTCCAGACTCTCCTCACCAGTCTCTCCTTCTCCCTCCCGCTAGCCAGTCCCCATCAGTCTGTTTCTCTTGCTTTCTCCCTCAGCCCGTTCCCACCAGTCCATCAGTCTCCCTCCCTCCAGTCTATCTCCACTCCTAATCTATTTTAGTGGCACGTCTGGTCCCTGCATTTCTACTTCAGGCCTCCACAGCTGCCTCTGATCACACTCCCACGGCTGCTTCTGCCTTTGCATGTGGTCTGCATGTCCGCCTCTGATCATACCACCGCCACTGCTGGGTTGCCCCCATGGCCAGTTCTGCTTCATGACTGCTGCCACTTTCTGCTCATGTAGCTGCCATTGCTTCTGGCCTACATGGTCACCTCTGGTCTCATCTCCACATCTGCTGCTCCTTCTAGCCTTTGAGCCGATTCTGCCTCTACAGCGGCTTCTTCTTTCTATGCACAAAGATTAGAGCAGCATGAACAGACATTTTCTCTCTTTTCTGTGTACTGTGGATCCTCCCTAACAGTCTCACAGACCGGCAGCGTCCACGGACCACAGGTTGGAAACCACTGAATTAGACTTTTGTTGGGTTTATAATGAAGATCTATTCTTCAACACTTTGTTGTATTCATCTGTGATACCTAGTTGTGGATGGGAGGTTGGAGAGGAAGGAGGAAGTAGCAGCAGTGGCAGAGGCCTCTCTGATGATGAGCAGCACAGCAGCTCCCCCAATTTATTTTGATCTAGTAATCCCCCCTGCTCTCTCTGTATTTTCCTTTGAGCACTGACAGACATCAGTACTCAAAGCTCATTGACTCATAAAGCTTTTCCCTTATGTTTTGAATACCCATTTTCTTGAAGTTTTTGTATGTTTTTATGTGATGGTGCCAGGGCTGAATCACGTCTATTGAGAAACCATTCTGATGGAAGCAGGGCTTTTCTCTGGGTGGATCAGACACTGGCTATACCACAGCCACAGGATTGAGGTATGTCTAGTGACATCATCCCCTAATGTGGATTTTATGGTCTTTGTATAGAGTGGCTCACTCCAGTCTTGCTGATTCTATCCACACACGTCACTTATTTTATTTTTTGGTGGTTTAAAGGAATGCAATGGAATTTCTGAGATGATGGCACAGGGCTACCCTTCCCATGGTAGCCTGGCTTGTTTTGGAGGGATTTTCACAGTTTTGTTAATAGAGTCTCTTTTTCATGATTATGGGGTGGTGGCTGCCATCGCCCCACCCTCAAATTGTGATTCCCTTATCTGGTGTCCTAGCTGTCAGGGATAAGATTAGTGTTTTACTTCCTATCACATAAACTTATCTGACAAATTCTAGAGCAAGGACAACATAGCAAGCCGGACTATCACACATGATGCCAAGGCACCATAGAAATATTTATCTGCCAAGTATCAAAAGCAAATGAGCAGGATCCCTGCCCAAGAACGTTAACACTGCTCCAATGTTCTGTTGCTAAGAATCACTCTTTTCCCTTTGCAGTCTTATTTTGATCTATCTGATGTGCAATTTTAGCTGGGCTTTGTTAGTCAGGTGTACTCTACAGTATCTAGGTTCACAGAATTACCCTTTTGCACTGTTTCTCTCTCTCTCTCTCTCTACTTCTACTATCATTTTTAAACATAAGAACATAAGATATGCCATACTGGGTCAGACCAAGGTCCATCAAGCCCAGTATCCTGTTTCCAACAGTGGCTAATCTAGGTCATACGTACCTAGCTGTATCCCCAAAAGACACAGGTTCCACAATGCTTGTATTGGGTCAAGCATTGATATCCTGGGTCCCTTTTTAATAATGGTTTATGGACCTTTCCTCCAGGAACTTGTCCAAATCTTTTTTAAACCCAGCTACACTAACAGCTCTTACTACATCCTCCGGTAACAAATTCCAGAGTTTGATTACACGTTGAGTGAAAAAATATTTTCTCTTATTTGTCTTAAATAGTTTACCCTGTAGCTTCATTACATGTCCCCTAGTCTTTCTATATTCTGATAGCATAAACAATCGATCTACGTTTACCCGTTCCACTCCATTCATTAATTTATAGACCTCTATCATATCTCCCCTCAGCCGTCTCTTTTCCAGGTTGAAGAGCCCTAACCTTTGTAGCCTCTTTTCATAGGAGTAGCCTTCCATCCCCTTTACCATTTTGGTGGCTCTTCACGGAACCTTTTCTAATAACGCTATATCCTTTTTAAGATACGGCGTCCAGAATTGCACACAATATTCAAGGTGCGGTCGTACCATGGAACGATACAGAGGCATTATAATATCCTTTGTTTTATTTTCCATTCCTTTCCTTATCATACCTAGCATTCTATTTGCTCTCTTGGCCGCCGCTGCACACTGGGCCGAGGGTTTTAACATGTTATCCACAATGACGCCTAAATCTTTTTCCTGGGTGGTGGTTCCTAATGTGGAACCTTGCATCGTGTAACCATAGTGTAGATTGTTCTTTCCTAGGTGCATAACTTTGCACTTGTCCACATTAAATTTCATCTGCCATTTGGATGCCCAGTCTTCCAATTTATCAAGATCCTCCTGCAGTTTTAAAGTGTTACTAGGCATCTGCGGTGCTGTGCAGGCACATATAAGAGACAGTTAAGCATTTAGCATTGGGGCATGTAGCGGCGTTAATTGGGGATATTCAGCGCACTAACAGTGTTAGTGCTGCTGAAATCCCCCTAAGTGGCATTTACATGGTTTACAGGTCTGCAAACCATGTAAATGCCTTTGAATATTGGGCCCCATACACCCTTTCCAGTGTGCCCATCCACACCAACTATCTGACAATTCCTTCCTCTCCCTTAGAGATCCTATGTGCTTATTCCATGTTCGGTCAAGATTTAAAATCAGCTTCAAGAGGAGGAACTGATGTCACCTAGAGTATGGCTGCTTGATTTTGAAGCTCCGTAATCAGGCAACGAGAATTCACTTTTAGGTGATAGTAACATAGTACATGACAGCAGATAAAGATCAGCATGGTCCATCTACTCCTGCCCAGTAAGATGACTAGTGTAGGTGTACCCGCCGCTCCGTGCAGGTAACCCCCCCTCCAATGCCTTTCTTTAGGGTTGTACCCTCCGTTCCATGCAGGTAACCCCCCCCCCCATCTATGCCTTTCTTTAGGGTTGTACCCACCGCTCTGTGCAGATCACCCCTCTCTATTTGTTGAGGTATAAGAAATAATTAATTTATTTTGATTTTATGCTCTTGCTATAAAGGGATCCACTGTGTTTGCCCCATGTCATTTTGAATTCTGTCACTGTATTTGCCCCCACCACCTCCATCGGGAGGGCGTTGCAAGCATCCAACAGCCTTTCAGTGAAAAAGTATTTCCTGACGTTGCTTTTAAGTTTACCTCCTTGCAGCTTCATTTTATGCCCTCTAGTTTTATAGCTTCCCCTTCTTTGAAAAAGAATTGTTTATTTGTTCATTGATACCTTAAGTATTTCCCCTGCCCCTCCTCTTCTCCAGGGTATAGATATTTAGGTCTTCAAGTCTCTTCTCATGTGTCTTCTGGCACAGGCTCCAAATCATTTTGGTGATCATATAGTTGCTCTCCCGACAGGGATGGCCTGGGTGGGATGCAGAGGGAAGTGGGGCAATGTGCAGAGAGTGATTGTGGCCTCTTTTGCATAAGTCAATAGAGGTTGAAAAGCAGGGCCATGTGCAAAGAACTTGGAGATATCCTCCGATTCGTCTAGTGATAATGAATTAACTTTAAAAGCAGAGCCAGTGACTCTCGCAACTATGCGAACCTTGTTAAGAGAATTGAAACATGATTTAATGATAGTGTAGCAGCAGAGCGCAGACAAACCAATAATACCAGGAGTCTGTTCAGAAGGTCCAAATCATTTATTTGTGCACAAGTCTCAAGCAAAGTCAAATTCAAAATGGCTGAGCAAAGTTTTCTAGCAATACAACAACTTTTATAGACTTTTACTCCATTCTAGGTATAGAAAAACATTTCATTGGTCCCGGTACTCTCCCGTACCTCCCGTACCCCTTCTATTGGTGCCGGTACTGATATGATTATCCAATTATGTTCCTTCAGTGGGCTCAGCACCTGCTTACCCCCCTTCTAGTCCCAATTACAATGGCCAGTTCATCAACTTGTTACTTTCACACTCTCAAGGCCATAGAGCCAATTTGTGCATGTAGGGGAGCAGGGCTCTGCAACTCATCTGTCAGCAATCCCAATTAAATCCCTTGCAGATGTACTTTCTTATCAGTAACTTTTAAACATATTTTTCTGTATTTTTCCATCTTCCAGTTCTGCTTATCTAAGCTAATTCAATACTTTTACTGAGTTCTAATCCTACAATAGCAGCATGTTGGGGGATGTGAAATTCTTATGAGCCTCTTCACAGGCTTCATTTACAGGTCAAGCTAGTTAGGCCTGCCTGCTTATGTCAGACACTGTGGATCACAGGCCTTCACCTGCCACAATAGAATTTGATCGGCAATCAGCTGAAGTGACCAGGATCATAGAAGGCATGAGGGCAGACACTATGAAACTAGGGCATTGCAAGGAGGAGGCTGAGCAGAAAGCAGATGCTAGGGAGGGAGCTTTATTAGGTGTGTCGCAAAGAGTTGATAAAGTGGGAATTTTGTGGAGAGAGCTGCAGAACAAATTGGAGGACTTGGAAAATCGAACCCAGCAATGCAATTTGCAGAGTTTGGGGCTACCAGAATTAGAGCAATTTGCTGATGTGGATGCTGTGGTGAAACAGTATTTTCGCACATTCTGCAACATGAGTCTGGAGGTGAGGTAGGCCTCTCTGTGAATATTGAGACTGAAAGAGTGCTTTGAGTGTTAGGCCTCCCACGTGCTGGTCAATTGAGAAATATTGTTACATGTCTCTTACGTTTCCCACTAAAGGAGCCTTTACTGTGTGGAGCTTGGGCACTTACGCCCAGTCTAACCCTGCAGAAAAAGCGAGAATACAGAGAAGTTACTTCTGTTTTGTGGCGTGGAGAAGCACAGTATTACTGGCTGCATCCAAAAGATCTTGCGTTTACCAGAAATGGCATGACCTATAAGTGCAGAGCTTTTGAGGAAAGTCTAAAGATGTTAACCCTTTCCAGGCCGAGCCCAAAACTCTCGGGATCTAAAATTCTCACTAAAGTTTCCTATCAAATGGTATATAATACATGACCATAGCAGAAGGAAAATCACTATTAGAACATATTGAATAAGACGGGTACAATTTTCCTGAAATATGCAAAAATTAACCCGACTGCAGAATGTGGATTAAAAATTTAAAGTAGGCCTTCAAAGGGTTTTAAAGAAAGCCGGATTGGAGCATGCTATGCAAGGGACACTGATGGATTTTCCCCGGGAAGCATGGCTGCAGCCAAAATGGCAGACAACTAAAGAGGCAGTCGGATGGTTCACAGCAGATGGCGACCTGATTGTTTGGACTTCTGGTTTTGAGATGAGAAGCAATTTTTTGATATGAAGCTGGAAGAGAAAAACTACTAAGAGTACAAGAAGAACTGCTATGTAGCAATTGGACATTTTGGGTCGGATATTCAGCGCGATTAATGCAGTTAACAGCTCTCGCAGTGAATGGGATATTTAGTGGTACTAATACGGTTAGTGCCGCTGAATATCCGCAGCTGACGGCCGGCTGTACACGCCCTGATATTAACTGCTTAGCATCGGGGCATGTTGAGGGCATTCCAGTGCGGAGCCCATCACAAACCGGTCAGCGGTGATCTTGAGCCGCTGCCCGGTTAGCGATACGTGATGAAAGCCAGGCGCAGGAAACCCTGGGCGAACCTCTGCCACATCGCTGAATATCTTCTGCCATATCGCTGCTGACCAGTTTGCGATTGGCAGGAGCAGCTAATCCAGATATTTAATGCTGGTGGCTGGATATGGCACCAGCATCGAATATCCGGTTTTAGTGTTCAGCCGCAACAGTTAGCCGCTGTAACGGTGCTAGCTGCCGCTGCTGAATATCGAGCCTTTGTTTTTATGGATGTAAAAGAGTGGGTTGTTGTTTTTCTTATTGTCCCTCTTCCCTCCTCCTTTTTTCATGTTTGTTCTTGTAGGGCCCAATATTCTAAAGGCATTTACACGGTTTACTGACCTGTAAACTGTGTAAATGCCGCTGAACGGGATATTCAACGGCACTAACAAGGTTAGTGCAGCAGAATATCCCTAATTAATGCCACCATATGCCCGATGCTAACTGCTTAGCATCAGGGTATGTCATGGAAGTTCCTGGGCGTGAGATGGGCAGTGACAGTCACTAACCAGGTAGAGATGATATTGCACTGCTACCCGGTTAGCGACCTGCGGGTAAAACCAGGTGAAGCAAAAGCTGGCCTAGTTTTACCCGAGGGAGCTAACTGGGTAGCAGTGCAATACTGCCGCTATCCGGTTAGCTTCTGCGGCGTTGGAGACTGTGCGGTGACCTCGGATATTCAATGCCGGGGCCGCATATGACCTTGGCATTGAATATCTCGGGCTAGAGGGCGGCAGTGACAGCTATGCGCCACTATGGCGTATAGCTGTCCCAATTGACTATCAGGCCCTTAACATTTAGTACTGTACAGATGCTGTGTTTGGATGGAAGGGGGAGGTTTTCTTTTGGGGGAGGTGGGTGAGACTGAAGGGAATTGAAAGTTGATGTTTTGATTATTATATGTATATGTGTAAATTATATTTTCTTAACCATGATTCTGGGGAAAGATGCTATAGGAAAATGGCAACAGAGGTGAAGCCAAGTTAGAATGATGTTGTTATATGGGCGTATTGTTGGGGGAGGGAAAGGGGGTGGGGTGGGGTGAGGAGGTTATATAATGCTGTTATAAGGTAAAGAGGGGTATGCGAAGGGAGATGTGAATGGAAGTGGAGAGGTTTTATGGTATGTTACAAGGTAAGGTGGTGGAGAGGGGTTTGTAAAGACACTGAGGATGGGAATAAGATTAGAGTGAATGGGCTGGAAAGATTAGAGAGTTGCTGTCAGGGGAGTAGATATATGTATGGTTGAGGGTGCGAGGGGGTAATTATTGATGTCTGGGAGAATTAGGTTGGGGTGAGCTATGATCTTGGTGGTTGTGTGGGGATATAGGTGGGCAGAAAGTATAAAGATAGTGAATGTTGGTTGCATAAACTGCCTGAAAGGGGCATGTTCCTCTGATAACATAGACTGGTGGGTTTGACCTGTTGAATGGGGAGGAGGGGTAGGGAAGGTAAGTTTGGGGGAATAGGGGGGAGTGGGAAAGGAGGGGGTATGGAACAAGGTTTGGATGGTGGGCATTGCCCAGAAGGATGTGTGTGATGAGGAGGTTAAGGTGTGAGAGTTGGATGGTGGAATGGCCGGGCAGGTGATTTTGTCTTGGAATGTAGCTGGAGAGGGTTTCTCGAGTAAGAGAAGGCAGATCTTGACACTATTTAGGAAACAAAATGCACAGGTGGTTCTGTTACAGGAAACATTCAAATGACGTGGAACATGGGAAGTTGAAAATGGGATGGGTGGGGAGATGTTATGCTGCTTCTGCTCCTAAAGCTAGGAAAGCAGGAGTTGTTATTCTTATCCAAAGATGTAACTTATAGAAACATAGGAACATAGAAATGTGACAGCAGAAAAAGATCATATGGCCTATCTAGTCTGTCCTTCCATATCAACTACAATAGTCCCCCTTTTTCCCTTTAGAGATCTTCTGTGTTGTCCCATGCTTTCTTGAATTCAGATACTGTCCTCATCTCTACACCCCCACTGGAAGACTATTCCATGCATCTACCACTCTTTCCATAAAGAAATATTTCCACATATCCCTCCTGAGTCTATCCCCTTTCACCCTCATCCTATGTCTCCTTGTAGCAGAGCTTGCTTTCAAACAGAAGAGACCCTTCTCCTGTGCATTTATGCCATGGAGGTATTTAAACATCTTTATCATATCTCCTCTATACCGCTTTTCCTCTAACATATACATATTAAGATCGTTAAGTCTTTCTCCATATGGTTTATAATGAAGACCACTAACCATTTTAGTAGCCACCTTCTGCACAGACTCTACCCTGTTTATATCTTTTTGAAGGGGTGGTCTCCAGAATTGTACGCAATACTCCAAATGAGGTCGCAACAGAGGGGCACTATCACCTCCTTTCTTTTGCTAGTATTTCCTCTCCCTATGCAGCCAAGCATCATTCTGGCTTTTGCTTCAACCTGTTTAGCCACTTTAATATCATCAGAAACAATCATGCCCTGGTCCCGCTTTTCTTTCATGGACAGAAGGACTTCGCCTCCTACAAGTGCTCCCTTGGATTTTTGCAGCCCAAATGCATGGCCCTGCATTTTTTAGCATTAAATCTCAGCTGCCAAATTCTTAATCATTCTTCAAGCTTAGCTAGATCCCTCCTCATGTTATCTATTCCTTTCTGGGTGTCTACTCCATTGCAGATTTTGGTATCATCCGTAAAGAGGCAAGCCTTATCCAACAGCCCTTCCACAATATAACTATCGAAGATGTTAAAAAGAATCAGATTAAGGACAGACCCCTGCAGCACATCACTGGTAGCCTCCTTCTCCTCAGAATGAGCTCCATTTACTTGTTTATTTATTTATTTATTTATTGCTTTTATATACCGCACTATTTAAAATCTGTGCGATTTACATTATAACATACTTTGTGCGTAACAGGTGCTCTGTTAAGCACTTACAGTGGAACAGGACAATACAACTTGGGATTCAACTGGGAGAAACTATCTACAGCTATATACAGTTATCTGCAAAATTCGCATGAGACTGTTTGCTAGTTACTATTTCCCGGAAAGGTGTATGGTGGATGGGGTTGAGATACTGGTTTGAGAGTAGTGTAGAAGAAAGAGGTGGTGTTTTAGTGCTTTTCTGAACTGAGCAAGATCTGTGATCGCTCGTATGGAGAATGGGAGTGTGTTCCAGCAGCTGGGAGCGTAGAACTTGAAAGCTCAGTTCATTGTTGCTTGGGTGCATTTTGTTATTTCCTTGGGGATCTGTAGGGTATTGATGGCGAATGTTCTCCTAGCTCTGTTTGTTGGAGTGGGGTGGAGAAGGTCAGTTAAAGAGGTGGAAGATATTTTGTTAATGGCCTTAAAGGTCATCAAGACTACCTTACAGGTGAGGCGGCAGTAAATTGGTAACCAGTGCAAGTCCTTTAGGATTGGAGTGATGTGCTCCCTCTTAGAGGCTCCGTGTAGGAAGCATGCGGCTGCGTTCATTGCAATTTGTAGTGGGTTTAGCGTGTTTTTGGGTAGGCCATGCAGGATCACGTTAGCATAGTTGTACCCTTTGTTGCCTCCCACTCAACCAATTTCTAACCCAGTCAGTCACTTTAGGGTCCATTCCTAGAGTGCTCAATTTGTTTATAAGTTGCCTGTGTGGAATGGTGTCAAAGGCTTTACTGAAATTTAAGTACACCACATCTAGGGCTCTTCCTCTGTCCAACTCCCTGGTCACCCAGTCAAAGAAATCAATGTTGCCTCGGATCTTGCAATCCATTTCACACCAGAAAACTCACTATCCTCTGTTTTAGCAGGATTTCAAATAATTTACTCACCACAGAGATTAAACTAACTGGCCTGTAGTTCTCAACCTCATCCTTACTTCCGCTTTTGTGTAAAGGGACCACATGTACCTTTCTCAAGTCCTCTAGAACCACTCCTGACTCTAAAGAAGTATTGAAAAGGTCAGGGGAGCCACTAGAATGTCCCCACTTTTTCTCCCTGTGAGTGAGATCTGTATATCACAGCAATGCAAATGGATTTCCCTTTCCCTCTTTCTAGTTTAACCTACAGTGCCTGCTCACTCCCTTTTAAGCCTTGTAATTCTATAGCTTTAATATTATTTTTTACATTTAGTGCCACTCCTCCTCTCCTTCTTCCTACCCTGTCCTTCCTGAATAAAGTATAGCCCGGTATAGTTATATCTCCGTAACTGCCACTAAATCCAAGTCAGCCTCTTCCATTAAAGCCTCAACATCTGGGATCTTATTGCCCATGCTACAGGCATTTATGCACACTGCTTTCCAGATGTTGCCCCTTTTACCAGTTTTTACAGACGTATTTAATGTTTCACTTACCTGGGGGCTTTCACTTACTTTGGGGCTTTCTTCACTCATTCCCCAATGAATCAAGTTTAAAGTCTTTTTTCAGTAGGTTAGCCAGTCTGCTGTAGAAGACACTTTGATCCTTCTTGAACAGGTGGACACCATCTCTGCTTTACAGCCCTTGGAAAATTATCCCATGGTTCAGGAAAGCAAAATAGTCTTAATGACACCATCTATGCAGCCATGCTTCTCTGCCTTGGCCTTTACCATCAACAGGGAAGATTGAAGAGAACACCAGCTGCACACCTATGTGCATCATCCTCTGTTCCAGAGTCATGAAGTCACTTCTGATATACTTGGAGGGATACCTAGCGGTATCATTTGTGCCAACATGGATGAGCAACATTGGATAATAGTCTGTAAGCTTGATGAGTCTCAGCAAACCTTTCATAACATCTCAGATTTTGGCACCTGGCAGACAACACACCTCTCTGGGTAACAAGTTTGGTTGGCAGATGGACGCCTCAGTACCCCTCAGAAGAGAGTCACCAACCACCACTACCCTTTGATTCCTTGTAGCCATTGATTCTGCAACTTTGGAGTGCTTGAGCTCTGGTTCTTCCCTTTCCTGGGATGCTTTCACCTCTTCCACTTCCAGGTCTGCATTCTGATTCTTCATTTCGAAGGCTAGAGAAGTTGGATTGTTGATTCTGCAGACTCTGGTGACTCGTGTCCAATTCTCTTCATTCTGTAGCCTCTCATCTTCACCTCTGTCAGAAAGCTTGGATGCCTCAAGAAGCATCTCATCAATGTACTTCTCACTGTCTCAAATGCTTCTCAGCCTTGCCACCTCTTTTCTGAGCTTCTCTACTTGTTTCTTGAGGGCTTCAGCTTTCAGATTTCTTTCATATGGAACCGGTCCCTCGACTGGCATCGGGCTGTCTGTCTGGACAGAGACAGAAGCTGTAAAAAGGGCAACAGCTTTGGCAATGCAATTTTTTCCCAGCCATCGTTCAGTTGGTGGAGCTTTGGTTCCTGTTAAACTAAAAAATAGAGACACTTACCAAAGTCCCTAACTTTTCCTCAGCTGTCCTTTAAGTGAAGGAGCATCTAACTTCTTTTGTGTGTGTTCTGACAGCACTGTTTTATGTCCCTGTGTGTTGTTGGATATTAATTAGAGGATGGGGGGGTCCCAAGGTAAGGTGACCGCTTCAGAATCCGTGGGAGTGCGTGCGCAGCCAACTGCTCCGTTCCCGGGGCGAGTCAAGCACCGGTCGGTGCTGACCATTATAATAAGGAGCCAGTTATATCCATACATGTGTTAGTTAGTAAGGGTGTATTTGGAGGTATTGGGGGATTTTGGAGGAGAGAAAATGTGGATGCTCTCTTGAGTATTTCTCCACAGGCCCAATGAGGGTTTTTTCCCCAAGAAATGGGAACTTTACTTATTCAATTAGAAGAGGACCCCTAGGAAAAAGAGGACCTAGGAGTTCCTGGGGGTGGAGCCTGATGTCCAGCGGGATGGACGCTTAATGCTGAAGCTCCCGAGTGGCCTACTCAGACTCCTGACTTTAATACAACTTATCTTTTCAATTGGGCTCTGATCCTACCGGGGTGCCTCGGGGAGATGGAGGGGCACAAGCCAGCGCGTCTAGAATTCGGCTCTTCAACGAACTCACATGGCAAACGCTCTAAAACTGAGCCGCCGTCCCCACAGAAGATGGTTCCACTCCGGGAGGGTCCCGCGATGCAGCAGGAGATCTTAGATGAGATCCGCGGCGTGAAAGAACTTGTGCAATCCAACGGTGAAGCACTCAGATCCATGCGGGAAGACTTCGGCAAGCTACAGGACAGGCTAGAGGGGTTATCGCTGAGACAGGACAAAATGGAGGGTACTCTTGACTCGCATGCGGTCCGCTTGGCAAAATTGGACAAGGTCGAACGACAAATGCAGGCACTTCAGAAGGAGCTGGAGGACAGTAACAACCGAGCCCGTCGCAACAATATACGGCTCGTGGGAATTCCGGAGGGAGCAGAATCAGGAGATATGAAAGAGTTCCTCTCTAAATTGCTTCCCTCCTTGCTTAAAACAACGTTCACCAAGGATTTGGAGATTGATCGGGCCCATCGAGTACCCACGACTTTGGCGCTCAACCGGAAAACCCCTCGGCCCATCATTTTCCGGTTGTTGAGATATCAGCAAGTTGAACAAATTCTAAACGCTGCCCGTGCAAACCCCCGGCTGGATTATGAGAGCCATCGGATTTCATTCTTCCCCGACCTGGCGAAGCCCACAGTGGACCGCAGGAAAAGACTCCTTGAATTTCGACCGCGTTTGCAGCAGCTTCAAGCGCGCTATGGCCTAATGTACCCGGCGAAACTTAGAGTTACTCTTCATAATCAAACCAGGACTTTTGAGGATCCGGACGTGCTTGCGGCCTATCTGGAAGCCAAAGAAGCGGACCAAATGCGCTGAACCAGGGGCCTTTCATTTGCCCATCGATTTGGAACTGATCGCCATTTTGTGTCGTCGACGCTGCACATGCAGCCTGGATCGGAGGCCCTGCGGCCTAGCTTATCGTGGCCTGCTGACCGTCGGACTCTCCTGTGAGGGACCTTTCCATAGCATGCACCTCGGTGGGCTCCGGAGCCTATGTAGCTATTACAGTTAATATGTAGAATGTTTGGCCCTCGTTGGGGCTTCCTCCCGCAGACATATGGTCACCATTAATCACTGGGGTTATGCTTCTTCTCTACTACACTTCGGTGTTTACTTTTGGTTTGGGGGAATACCAGATATAGTGCTTATTGTATATGATTTGGTTAGGTCTTCTCTGAATCAAGCAGTCAAGATGGGGGATAATGGAAATTGTGTGCATTATGATATTTTTGTCTTGAATAGACTCAGCTATTTCTATGGCCCCATGTAAGATTTTATCATTGAACGTCAAAGGTATTAATAATCCGATAAAAAGGAAGAAAATCCTTGGCTACTTAAGTCACGAAAATGCTGATTTGGTTTTTCTCCAAGAAACGCATCTAAATGCCAAGGAGACACTGAAACTCAATGTTAAACCCTACATGGTGGCCGCCTATTCTCCCGCTATAGCGAAGAGATGTGGGGTAGCCATCTTGATTAGGAAATCCTTACAAGCCACTGTTATCGATAGCAGTTCTGATACTGAGGGTCGGTGGTCCCGAGTCCACCTTAAAGTGGGTAATCTTGAACTGACATGTATATGTTTATATGCTCCTAATGTGGATGATCCTATTTTCTTTGCTAACCTTGCCCAGGTTGCACAAGCTTCTGCCAATACTTCGTTAGTAATAGGAGGCGACTTTAACCAGGTGGTTGATCCATTGGTAGATAGGCGACCACCCAGAACGAGTGGTCCCACCAAGAGTCACCTCACGCTAGCGTCTTTGATTAAAGATCTAGCTTTAGTAGACCTGTGGAGGCTGCTACACCCTTCGGACTTAGAATTCACGTTTTTCTCCCCCCCACATCAGTCACAATCTAGGATAGATTTTTTCCTCGTATCCAAAGCATTAATCTCCAGCACGGATACAGCTCTCTGCACATCTCAGACCATGCTGCTATCTCCTTCCTTTTGAACACTAGTGCACAGAGGGATAATCCACGGGATTGGTATTTTGATCGGACCCTGCTTGAACAGCAGGATTTTCAGGCTGACATACGGGCTGCCATACAAGATTACTTCCACTTTAATTCACCCCATGATACAATGAACTGGGCATGGTGGGAGGGCTTTTAAAGCGTCTATCTGTGCAACCATCACTAGCTATCAAATCCGTTTAGGGAAGCAGCGTAAACGGCAACTCTTAGCACTAGAGCAGCAGATCAAGGCCGGTGAACGTGTTCTTACCTCTCGTACTGACCCATGTGTGTTGATTCGCTTGCAACGCTTGCGTTTCCAATATAACTCGCTCTTAACGACTGCAGCGGCCAAAAATATTGAACTACAGCAAGGGACGTACTATCGGGAAAGCAATCGTGCCGGTAAACTCTTAGCTAACGCTCTGAAAGGTCAAAAAGAAGCCAAACGCGTAGCGGCCCTGCGTAGTCCAACGGGGGGGAATTTAGTCACAAATGATACAGAGATAGTAGAGCTTTTTCGGGATTTCTACACCCGCCTCTATCAATCAGAATGTGAATTTGACCCAGAGGCTTTTGACCGGCTATTAGCTGGTATACAACGACCGACCCTTTCTGTAGAGGACAAGGAGTCACTAGATCATTCATTTACTCTTTCAGAAATTCAATTCGCACTCAAGCGATGTGCATCGGGTCGGGCTGCCGGCCCAGATGGCCTCCCGGCAGAATTTTTCAAAACTTTCAGCGCTGATTTGGCCCCATTCCTACAACTCTATTTCTCTGCTTTGGCCAAAGATAGCTCCTTTACAGGATCTTTCTCGACGGCAAATGTTGTAGTCTTTGAGAAAGAGGGGAGAGACCCGATGCTGACTGCAAATTACCGTCCAATTTCCCTTCTTAATGCTGATTACAAGATATTTGCAACCATTCTGGCCACTAGATTATCCGATAAAATGCCTGCTCTAATTCACCCAGACCAATGTGGTTTCATATCTGGTAGGTCCACTGCTGATAATGCCAGGACCTTGTGTCATATACTAGCTGCAGCAGCGCATCATGATCAACCCCTCGTCAGCCTCTCTCTTGATGCCGAAAAGGCATTTGACCGCTTAGAATGGCCCTTTCTATATGCGGTTCTCCGCTGGTATGGGTTTGGGGAAGGCTTTCTCCGATACCTTCAAACTCTGTATGCACATCCGACAGCCACTATTTCTGTCAATGCCACAAAGTCTCAACCGTTCAATCTTCATAGGGGCACTCGGCAAGGATGTCCCTTATCTCCTCTGCTCTTTGATCTAGCACTTGAACCCCTAGCCCTCCTCATCCGACAGGCCACAGATATCCATGGAGCCCCCTTTCAACATAGAGATATTAAAATTTCTGCATATGCAGATGATCTCATGCTTTTTGTATCCTTGGACTCCGTCCCTGCTGTTTTAAAAAAGATTGATAGCTATTCCCTACTCTCGGGATACAAGATTAACTGGACTAAATCTGTTGCCTTCCCTTTGAATCATCGAGTCCATGCTGCAGACATGCAGGCTTTCCCCTTTGTATGGCAGCCCCGTATGGTCAAATACCTGGGGGTTCATTATTGTTATCCATTAGAAGATACTCTTAGCCATAATGCTAAAGAGCTAATCTCCAAAGCGCGCGATCTTACCAACCGGTGGTCTCCTTTAACACTCACATGGTGGGGCCGACTGGAAACAATCAAAATGATGATAGTTCCCAAAATAAATTATATCCTAGAAATGCTACCATGCCTCCTGCCTGCACACATATACAAAGATATAGAAGGTCTCCTGATTCGTTATTTGTGGCATGGCAAACCACCAAGGATAGCTAAGCGTAAGTTACAGGCGGACAAAGAAAAGGGAGGGGTCCGGTTCCCAGATTTTCTTAAATATCATAAGGCGTTCCTTCTTAAACAGGGTGCCCGTTGGTTAGATCCCCCGGTAGAAGGTAGGCCAGTCTGGCTCGACATTGAGGAGGAACTCTGTAGGCCCATTCCTCTTACCTACCTTCCCGGCATGACCTTCCAACTAGATTCCCACCATCCACCAATGGTTGTGGATACACTACTTGCCTTTAACACTTTCATTCAGTCTCAGGGACCACAACAGTGCCCGCCATATAGACTCCCGCTATGGCATAACTTGCGCCTTCAAATACAAAATAAACCGATAGCATGGACCCCCTGGTATTCCAAAGGGATATGGATGCCTTACCAATTGATTGCCAGTGAGCGCTGGAAAACTTTTCAAGAATTGCAAGAGGAATTTGGTTTACTAGCAAGAAATTATTTCCAGTGGGTGCAGCTTCAGCACTGCCTTAGGAGTGTTCGGATTCTTCCACTAACTGAAACTAATGATGAAGGTCTAGCAGAGATAATTCGCTCTATTGGGAGTCAATCTGGCGTAGCCTCTAACTTTTATAAAATGTTAAGCAATCATGAGAACAGTAGCATTCCCGCAGTCCAACAAACATGGGAACGGGAACTACAAATCACACTGACTCCTGAGCAATGGAGCCTCTTCTGGAGTAAAGTTGTTCGGGTCTCTCGGTCAGCATCGATAACCCAGACACTTTTCTATTTTGCACATAGAAGTTTCTATACGCCTGTGAAGCTTGCCAAATGGAATGCCAATGTTAATGACAGGTGTTGGAATTGCCACACCGCCATAGGCACACTAGCTCATATAATGTATGAATGTTCTACACTACAGCAATTCTGGAGTCGGGTCTGGGGTCGTATTCAACTCATTTTACAGTTTCACGAGCCTCTCTCTTGGCGGATAGTGGGACTTCGCTCTGCGGCGGGGATCCCCTCTCTTCCAAAGTCGGGCCGCTTTTTGCTAAATTTCTTGATGGGTATAGCTATATCTTTAATCACGAAACACTGGAAAAATAGCTCCCATCTAAGTCCCCATGCGTGGTGGACTCTTGTATGTTTATATAGTAAATATGAACAGATACCACGCCGAATGGCTCCCCACGCTCAAACCTTGCATCATGTTTCTAAATGGAATATGCTCAATGATTATGTGCAAACTGCCAAATGCTCTCATCTAACTGTTTAACTCCATTTATCATGTACACTCATTTATTATGATCTTCACTTGCTCTATACTGGTTCACAAAGAATGAGAATTAATCATTGATTACCCGAACGTTGTATTCCTTTCCTAGAGAAGAAGCATGGGGGTGGGGGGAAATATGGGGTTGCTTTTATATGTATGGTTTTGTATTTGTATCTTTCTGTATGTCTTTTACTTTGGTTGTGTTATAAATGGAAAATAAAATTTAAAAAAAAAAAAAAAAAAAAAAAAGAAGAGGACCCCTATGATTTGTGCGGGTGATTACAATGCAGTGGCGGATCTGATGCTGGATAGGCAGGCAGCAGGGGGGGGAGAGGATGCTGGGTCTGAGTTAAGGGTTTGCTGAATTTTGTCATTTGGAGGGGGTTATTGGACATGTGGAGAGTGTTTCATCCTAATTATGGGGCGTATACTCACATTTCTAGAGCACACCCATATCAGAGTCAGTTGGATTATATCTTGGCCTCGGGGTCCTTATTACCTAAAATGGAATATGTAGAAATTGGGCCTTTATCGGTTTTCAGTCATGCCCCTGTGATAATGCAACTTTTGTTCCATAGGGCGGGGAGGGGGAGGGGGGAGATGTTGGCATATGCCCATGAGGTTGCAGGCAGATTTTGAGTTTGCGTCATATTTAAAGCACCAATGGCGTGAATATGTGGAATCGAATAACGATCATAAAGAGAATCCTCATCTGTTCGGGGAAGCTGGAAAAGTGATTCGAGGATCCATAATTGTGTATCTGGTATGGTGGAGGCACTGCATGAATGCTAAGATCTTGTCCTTGGGGACGTATATTTGGAAGTTACATTGACACTTGGCACAGTGAGCAGAAATTGCAGTGGGAAAAGAATTGTTTTAGTTGCAGACAGGATTTTGGATGTTGATGATAGTAAGGCTATGAATGCAATGCAGGGAAGGGAGCGTAATGCAGGGTGATCAAGGTTACACAATGGGCATGGAGGTGGGTACAGAAGAAACTGAGGGCCTCCTCTAGGGCATCTTATCATTTACCACTAATGGGTAATGGGGAGGTTTCTCCAGGGATGGGAAGAAGGATATTTGAACAATGGGGGATGCGGGGTCTCTGGTGGGTTGGGCAACTGGGGTCTGCGGGTACGAACTTATGCTGATTTGCAAGCAGCTTTTTTGTTACCTCATGAGACTATTATGTGTATTTGAAAGTCAGGCATTTTCTATGGTCAGAGTTTAGAGGTCTGTGCCTTTTTAAGGGAAGGGAGATGTGAGAATATAGTGCTCTATAGTCCACTAAAAGTGGGCTTGGTATCATGGCTTTATAATCAGTTAAGGAGAGAATTGAGGATGGGCTCCACTATTCCAGTAGTGCAGAAATCGGTTGACGATTTGGGGGCAGAGATGGATGAAGATGATTTTTATGCAAGTTTGTTTTGGAGGGGGAGCTTGTGATATGGAAGGAGTTGCATTGTAAGTTTATGCTGTGCAGTTTTGTGACCCCTCGGAGGGCGTTTTGAATGGGGATTACAGATGTGGGTGAATGTTGTAAGTGTGGAGAAAGTTCGGGAATCTTTTTGCATGTTATTTGATACTTTGTTAAGGTGAGGATATTTTGGACAGAAGTATTCAAGGCTCTGTCGGGGGTGTTGAGGGAAAATCTGGACCCTCATCCAGAGTGTTGTCTATTGGATCAGTGTCAGTAGTTGACCTTAGCAAGAAGTGCACAGATTTTGTTGGTGCATAAAGCTTGTTTGGCTGTGAAAAGGTACCTGCTGGCTCAATGGTTGGGGGTGAAGGCTCCATAGATATCTCATTGGAGAAGGCAGTTGCATGTTCTGCAGATGGATTGAATGACGGCTATGGTTTCAGGATGGAAGAAACATAGAAACATGAAGACAGAAAAAGACCACATGGCCTATCTAGTCTGCCCTTGCATATTAACTACTACAAGAGTCCCCTTTTTTCCTTTAGATATCCTCTATGTTTGTCCCATGCTTTTTTGAAAAAGAAGAAACTCTTTTTAGATGTTTGGCAGCCTTTTCTGGCAACACTGCCACAGCAATGTAGATGGGAGATGGTTCAAAATCTTGTTCTGTGAAAAAGGGGAACTGGGAGGGGAAGGGTTGGGGAGAAGAGAGGGGGGTTTGGGAGGTCAGATCCTTTTTGATAGATGTATTCTCTTTTTGCAATTTGTTATTCCATTCTGTTTTTGCATAATTTAATAAAAATGAGTGAAACATAAAATCAACTTCAAAAAGGTGAGGAGGACATATTTATGATGGTTTAACTGGTTAGCAGACTTGCTAACCAGTTAAACCATGGTCAATGGGATATTCAACAGCATTAAAGTGTTTAGTGCCGCTAATATTTCTGTTTTGTGCTGCTGAATGAGCTGATGTTAACCACTTAGTCTCAGAGCTTTCCTGGGACAGCAACCAAAGTTTAGCAGGCAGTGGCGAGATTTATTTATTTATTTATTTACGTTTCTTATATACCGCACTATTTACGATCAGCGCGGTTTACATAGAACAAACAAAATCCGACAATAAACAAATGTCTGGTCATTACATTGAACAGGAAATGTTGGAAAACTTGGAGAACAGGGTAAACTATATACATATGCAGATGAATTGGCTGATTAACTTAGGCCAAAAGAAAGCTGGCCTAACTTTAGCTGGTTTAGCTATCCAGCCAGTGGGTGAATATCGTCGTTGACTGGATAGCTAAAATGATATTTGGGTACACCGGATATTCAATGCCGGTGGCCAGATATGACCCCAACACTGAATATCCAAGTTGAATTTAAAGTAGCAACAGCCCCCCCTGAATTTTTAGACTGAAGTTTTACCCATCCTATGCCCAAAATCGACACCAAGAATGATGGGGGGCATTTTCAGAGGCACTTATATAGTTTGCAGACCTGCAAACCATGTAAATGCTGCTCTGCATGGTTAGTGCTGCTGGATATCCCCAGGGGCCAGTGCTACATGCCCTGATACTAAGCACTTAGCATTGGTGGAGTGGAGGCAGCCCCCATCACTAACATGCTGCGGCAATATTGAGCTGTGGCCCGGTTAGCGGTACATGGAGAAAATTAGGTGCAGGTAACCCTGGCCTAACATTCACCGTGTTAGCTAAGCAGGCATTGGCTCAATATCACCATTGCCCAGTTAGCCTGGTGGCAATCCAGCAAACCCAGATATTCCGTGCTGGGGCCAGATATGAACCCCGGCATTGAATCTCTGGGGTTTACGTTCAGTGCCGGCAGCTAGCCGCGTTAGCAGTGCTAGGCACCAGTGCTGAATATCAAACTCCCTTCTCCCTCAAATCAATAAGGAAATTGGCACCATTACTCTTTAATCGTAGAAGGTAAGAATATTTGGGATTTTTACTTATTTATTAGACTTTATTTCTTTGCATTCAAGCGGACTAAGCTGGAATCCACACTATTTTATCCGGTCCTACAAGGAATTGTCCACAAGACAGCCTGAGACTGCTGATGGGAGGAGATGTCAACATGTATCTGATGGGAAGGAGACAGCATGATTAAAGAGAGGAAGTGGTATCCTTTGTACAAAACCTCAGCATCTCACAGAAGGTCCAGAGGAGGCTGTCCCTGAAAGCTAGCCAAGAAATTAGAAGGATTAAAGCAACCTGCCCTCACCTCCCAGCTATGTGGCTTGTGGAGAACAGGCTGTGAATTTGGAATGGATGTCCATTTCCTGTTGATCTGCATGCACCCCTAAAAATGACAGCCTCTGTGGGAATTTGCAGAGTGATCACAGGCAAAGCTGGTAGCTGAGAAGAAGGTTTGTGCCTGTATAAAGTTAGGTCCTTTCAGTAGCTGTCCGAACGTTATGTGGTTCATCTATCTGGAGAGCAGCTGAATATCGTCACTGTCTGGACAGATGTGCTGATCAGTGCTGATTAGCCACTTCCACCCCATGCAAAAGGAAGTCAGCATTGGGCGTCAGAGGGGGCACAGGTCAAATGACCTTCAGCGCCCGAGATTGAGGTAAGCATTGTGGGACTGTTTGAAGCCATTGCCGCCGCTGCATGATCCGGAGAGGGGTGGTGGCAATGGGGGGTCGAGGAGGGGGTGGGAGTGGGAGCAGGGCGCTGCTGGGAAAGAGGTTCACCTAGGGCACCTCATATCCTCATACTGGCCCTAGCAAAGCCCTGATACTTTTTTTTACTTTACTCTGAGCTGCGCTTCTTTCTCAGATTGCAGCAGCATGTGGCAGTTCTTACAATTTCAATTCCGGTGTGCGGGGTTGCTCTGGAAGTGAAATCATAATAAGCTGTGCTTGCTACTGCGATCTGGGAAAAGAGTGTAGCTCAAAGTAAACTAATGAAAAATCTAGGGCTTTGCACTGCTGCTCCTGCCGCCAGGGCCCAGGCTTTCCTGTTGCCCCCTCCAAATCTCCCTTGTGCGAGTTTGGGCCTTGCACAATGTGTTGCACCATTGCCTGAGCATTGGACAGGCCTGAAGCAAAAGTGGAAGGGCCTGCGCCCCTCCAGGCCCCTCTGTGGCTACGGCCCTG
This sequence comes from Ichthyophis bannanicus, assembly GCA_033557465.1. NCBI lineage: Eukaryota > Metazoa > Chordata > Amphibia > Gymnophiona > Ichthyophiidae > Ichthyophis > Ichthyophis bannanicus. Next base: position 68,014,655 of record CM066039.1, on the reverse strand, counting down.
CTACACAGAAGACTCCATCACCGCAGTTATGCAAGGAAAACACATCAACTGGTAAAAATTAAGAGACTGCAGATCAGAAAGAATAAGTAGACAAAAATTGAAATGGAAGACCCAGGAAACCAGTCTGTGAGCAGAACACTGAAGAAAGAAACAGAAATGTACAGAACAAAATACAAAGAAATGCACGTTTTTAACGCTCACATATTTCTCTAAAAACGGACAAGAAAATTATTTTGTATCTTTGTTATCTGATTATTTACATCCTCATGTCAATTTTCTCCTAAGTCCTTTTCCAGGATCTCATTTCCATTTTTTTCTTCACTCTCCCAGTCTTCTTCCCTTCCTCCCCTCCATCTGTCTCTGAAGTTGATCCTTCTGTTTCATCTTTTTCCCATGTCTCTCATCCAGTGGTGTAGCCAGGACTGATTTTCTGGAGAGGCCTGGGATGAACATGGTTGGACATGTTATTTTTGTTATGCGCCATGCAAGTGTTGACACCGCCTGCAGTTATCCTCTCATTTGCTGCAACTGACTGAGTGGGCCTCACACCAAGGTAGAAGGGCCATGGCCTATCCAAGCCCACCCTTGACTATGCCACTGCTCTCATCTGCCTTTTTATGTATCTATAGCTAGAATTCATTCCTCTTTCCCTTATTCTCAGCCTCTCTTTCCACTTTTCACCTACTTAAAAACATCCTTATGCCCCTCTCTTATGCCCTTGCTTCTTCACCTTCCCACACACAATATCTATCTTTTCCCTTCTCACTCTTCCAGCATCTGCCCTTTCTCTCACCCTGACTCCAGCATTTTCTGGCATCAGCTCCCTTGTTCCAACCACAGCATCACTTCCCCTAGTTCTAGTTCCCTTTCAGTCAGAGCCCAAGCATCAGCTCTCTTTCAGTCCCAGCCCACACATTAGACCCCCAAAGCCCCTTTGATTCTTGGCCCACACATTAGCCCCTCCAAGCATCAGCCCCCTTGATTCCCAATCCCCACATTAGCCCCCTTTCATTTTCAGCTTTCCAGCATCAGAATCCTTCCCAGCACCCCCTCTCCCAGCAGCAGCCCCCTTCATTCCCAGCCTCTACATTTGCCCCCTTCCAGTCCCATTTCTACTCCTTAAGCCAGCCTGGTCTCTGAACACATCCTGCTCTGAAATAGCAGAGACTGTGCAGAGGAACAAAATGTTCCTGTAAAGCATCCTGCCATGACAGTAGGGACTTTGCAGAAGAATTGACTGTTCCTGTAACATTCTTGCTGTAAGACAGCAGGGACTGTGCAGAGGACTTGATTGTTCCACTAATATTTCTGTCCCAGTGATTAGTTAGAATTTCAATGCATTTTCTTCCTCCTTATACCTTTCTACATGTCAGAAAGATTGTTAGCCATAGTGAATAACACATAGATTCCCAGGAAAGATAATTACATCTTAGTTCTGTAGGTGGTTCTCTTGACCCCCAGGAGACAGGGGGTGGCTGAAAGTCCGCAGTATTCACGGTTAAATGCACTGACTCTCATTTAATCCAAGGCAGATGTTGCCTCTGGTGCGCATGTATGTGGATGGGGGGAGTCTCAGTGCTGGAACAGCAGGAGAGCTGCAGGGCAGGACTGAGGTGTATTAGCAGAGCTGTGGTGGGTGGGGGAAAGGGATCTTGGTACTGGAAATAGATGTACTAAAGCCTGCAAACTACATGAGAAAGGCAAAGGAGGTAATGAAAGGCCAACAAGGATTTGAGACTTTCTTAATGGTTTCCTTGCCAGAGAAGAAATGCACCCGCATGTGCTGTATTCCTGCCACCCCTATAGTCCTCTCATTCTTTTCCCTCACGATCTAGTTCCCTTCTTCTCTTCTTGCTCCCTTCTCATGCACTTTCTCACTCTTCTCCCTTTCCAGTTCTTTCCCTCCCTCCCTCCCATTCCTTGTTGCCCTGTTCCTGCTGCATACTGCAGCCTCCTTTAATCCAGCCCCGTTCAGCTCTGCCCAGTGCTAGGCATGAACATCCCTCAGTCCAAACCAGAGGGCCACAGCGTTACTGCTAAAGGCCAACTCCCTGTAGGTTTCCCTCACCACACCCCATCAGGCTATGCTGTATACAGTTACTTCCTCCCTTTGTGGCCAGGACCACACAAACCTAGACCTGAATTTCCTCACTTATCCCCCACCAAGGCTTCAATTACCAAATGACTGAGGCCTAACTTCCAGCCGCAAGACATCTGTACCCTCCTCCGATAAAGCACAGCATGACTTATAGAGGGAAAAGAGCCAGGAGGACTCTCAACTAAAGCTTAACCTCACAGCTCCTTATCAGATTCCAAAACTTTACAGGCAGACACAGCAAAAAATATATACACAGGATATTTATTTGCTGTTTCCTGTATCTCGCACTCTAAGACACTCTCCCCTCCCTCCTGCCCCTGTATCTCACATTGAAGAAACATATCCCTGAATCCATTTCCCCTCTTATGTCTCACAGTTTAACACATCCCTGTATCCATTCACACTTTCCTGTATCTCATAATTCAATTCTTTTCTGTATCCATTCTCCCTTCCTGTATCTCATATTGAAAAATAACTCTCTATCCATTCACCCCTTCTGTATCTCATCTCTGTAACCCTTCCTCCATCACACGCTGTAACACATACCTGTAGCCATTCACCCCTCGTATATTTCACACTGTAACCATGCCTGTACCTATTCAAGCCCTGTAACACATCACGGTATTCTTTCATTCCTCCTGTATCTCAGCCCTATAAAACATCCTGTATTCATCCCCTACCTCCATCTCACAATGTAACACATCCCTGTATTCTTTTACCCCCTCCAGTATATCACAAGTAATATATTCCTGTATCCATTCAACTCTCCTGTATCTCACGCTGTAACATATCCTCATATCCTTTCACCTTCTCCTGTATCTCACAATGGAACACATCCCTTTATTCATTCATGAGATGGGAAAAAGGAGATAGCATGCCAGAATAAAATAAATGGTATGCTGAAATAAACAGACATTAAACTTTAGACAGGAGCTTCAGCACAAGAACGCCGACAGGTTAAAACAGGTAAACTTCTATCTTTACAATCAAGCTGACAAAAGAATGGGAGGGGGAGGTAGAAAAAAATGCCTTGGCTAGAGTTGTCTTCTCATGCACACACACAAAGGAGTAGGGCCTCATACAGCTTAGCCACAAATGCCCTAGACTGCAGGGAGAGATAAGGTAGCCACCCCTCAACTGACCAATCAGGGACTCCTAGCAGTTAGGTACTCTCCAGATATGCCACCTAGATAATTCTGTAGGAAGAAGAAGCAAGGGGGCTCAGAGAAGTCTTCCAAATTGCTATTCTGCTCTAAACCACGTGACAAACTGCTATACTGACTATATAAAGATCCAGCTTGAAGCCTGTGTGAGGGCTGGACTCCTTGATAGCTTACTGTGAGCCAGCCCATGCTATAGCAGTGAATAAAAAGGTATCTGCCTGGAAAATGTGTTTTTCTTTCTTGCCTTGCTTGCTCTTGTTCTCTCCTTACCAGGTATCATCTGGACTGGACCGGGACCCCGCTAGATGCTCGTTCCACGACAATTCATACCACTCCTCATACTAACACAGCCCTGAATCCATTCACACCTTTCCTATATCTCACGGAATAACACACCCTGTAGCCATTCACCTCTCCTGTACCACGTACTATAACACACCCCTGTATCCAGTCACACTTCTCCTGTACCTCACAGTCTAACACATCCCTGAATCCATTCACTTCTCCTGTACCACGTACTATAACACACCCCTCTATCCAGTCACACTTCTCCTGTACCTCAGTCTTGTAACAAACTCCTATTTCCAAAACAATAGGGAAGATGGTGGCAGAGAAATCCTGCAAGGCCCATCCCATTTGCCCAAATCCACCTACAGTAATTTTGTATGCCATGGACTTCAGATCGTGTCAAATGTTCCTTCTCTTTCTGTACTTATACCTTCTTAAGATTTGCTGCTCTTGTTGTCTCTGTAATATATATTGGGAGGCCTTTCCTTACAAACCCCCGCCTTCTCCATGAAGTTGCATTTTCTAATTTTACTCCTGGGTCTAACTCTTAGAACTCCTTGTTGTAGAACATTCTGTGCTCTAGAAAAAGTTTGCTTCTTGTACATTCTTTATACTTTTGAGCAGGGTCAGCCCAAGAGTATCTGACACCCTAGGCGAACTTTCAGCCATGCGCCCCCCCATCCACTGGGCAGCTCAAGGTGATCTGTTGCCTGAGGCAGGGGTTGAGATTGTGCCTTCCCACTCCAAGGTACCCAAAAAGGAGTACCCACTCAGAGTTCTAGTTAGGAAGTGTGGATTTTATTTATTTATTTATTTATTTTATTGTTCTTATATACCGCACTCTTAAAAATCAGCGCGGTTTACATAAAACGAATATTGTGCCGGTCGACACCTACAATGAAACAGGGGAATGAAACTTGGACTTGAACAAGGGAGCTATAAACAATATTTAGAGAAATAACTACAATATGTATCTACAGTATGTGCATTCTTAGGCATGTCTTGAGTTGGTTGCTATTGTCTACATAATAGAAGGTGTTGGATTGGTGTATTGAGAGTAGTGTAGGAGAAATAAGTGATGTTTTAACGCCTTTCTGAATTGTGTCAGGTTCGTTATGGCTCTGATGGGTGCTGGGAGAGCATTCCAGCAGCTGGGTGCATATAATTTGAAGGCTCTGTTTCTTGTTGATTTATTGCATTTCATTATCTCTTTGGGGATCTGTAGGGTATTGGCAGTGCAGGATCTTCTATCCCTGTTTGCTGAGATGGGGTGAACAAGGTCTGTTAAGGCTATAGGGGCTAATTTGTTGATTACCTTGAATGCTATGATGTTTACTTTATAGGCTAGCCTACAGTATATTGGGAGCCAATGTAGGCTTTTGAGGACGGGGGTAATGTGATCCCCTCTAGAAGCTCCACTCAGGACACGGGCGGCCGCATTCATGGCTAGCTGAAGGGGGTTTAAGGTGCTCTTGGGTAGGCCATGAAGATCACGTTGGCGTAGTCGAGGTGAGGCAGAATCAGGGCCTGGAACACTGATCTGAAGTCCTCGGGTTGCAACAATGGTCGAAGGTGTCGTAGAGTTCGTATCTTGTGGTATATTTGTTTGATTGTATTGTTGATGTGTGCTTTGAAATTGAGCTGCTGGTCCAAGGTAACGCCTAGGTAACGGATACTGGGTCTGCTTGAGAGTTCTGCATCTCTTGTCTTCAGGGTTGGCAGAGGAGTGAATGATTGGTCTCTAGAGACAAATAGTATGTCGGTTTTACTGAAGTTGATCTTGAGGCCTTGTGAGTGAAGCCAGTCGGTTATGGCATCAAAACATTTGGTCAGTTGAGTGAGGTCGGGGTTTTCAGTCATGAACGGTGTATAGAGCAGAACGTCGTCAGCGTAGAGTAGGCATGAAATGTTGAAAGAGCGGATTATGTCACATATAGGTTGCATGTAGATATTGAATAGGAGAGTGGAGAGAGACGAGCCTTGGGGGACACCGTGCTGTTGAATGAATGGCTGCGAGGTTGCAGTACCGATTCTAACTTGCTGCCACCTGTCGGTAAGATAAGATTTGCACCATAGCCATGCTGATTCACATATCCCTTTATCTTTGAGTCAAATTAGGAGTTGCTCATGGTTCACAGAATCGAATGCAGCAGCGATATCTAAGAAGATTAGAGCAAACCCCTGTTTGATGTTGTCAATCCCGGTAATTAGTGTGTTGATGAGGGTGGTAAGGAGCATTTCCACGCCATAGTATTCCCTGAAGCCGTGCTGGCTCTTATCAAGGGGGGCATGGGAGTCTATATGGTCTTGTAACTGTCGTTGAGCAACTTTCTCAATTATTTTAGATAGTAGTGGAATGCTCGAGATGGGTCGATATGACGCGACCATCTTGGCGTCCAGTTTGGTGTTCTTCAGGAGGGGTCTGATGGATGTATGCTTGAGACTTGATGGGAATTGGCCAGAGGAGAAGGAGCGGTCGATGATTTTAGCTATTATTGGGCTGATCTCCTGACGCAGTGACCTTATCCAGGAAGCTGGGCAGGGATCGCTGGGGGCAGTGGTGGCATTGATGTTGGCTAAGGTATTCGCAATGCTTGAATGTGAAGGTGTTGAGAAGGATGTTAATTGCATGGGTGGATTCTTGATAGGGCAAGATGGGTTAGCCTTGCATACGCTATTGCTTTTAGCTATCATGAAATCGGCATAATCTTGGGGATGTATTGGGCTTGACTGGGGTGCTGAGGGTTCCTTTGTAAGGGTCTTCACCAAGTTGAACAGGACGTGGGGCTTGTTGAGGGATCGGCTGAGCAAGTCAGAGTGGTATTCTTTTAGTTTAGTTGATATTAGACTGCGGTGGGCTTGTAGGCAAGAGTTGTAGTGTTCCAGGTTTGGTGCTGTGCGGGTCCGTCGCCATTTTCTTTCTGATTTTCTTAGCGTCCGTAGTGAAGTCTTTAATTCAATGGTGTACCAGCATGCAGGTTCTCTCTTTTTCTGTTGCTTCTCGATAGCATCAGGTCTAATTTGGGTGGGCAGGTGAGCAAATGAGCTCAGGTTGTTGTTCCATGAGACGATCATTTTGTCGAGATTTGATGCAGTGGTTGAGATGTTGGGGAGGACATTAGTGATGATCTCTTCGCTGTCAAACGGTCTAAAGCGTCTGGCGTGAGTCGCACCTTTGTCAGCTAGTCTTAAGGTTTGTTCTCTTTCTTGGTGTGATGGAAGTTGAAAGCTGATTAGATTATGGTCGGACCATGGCACGGGGGAGGTAGTAACGTTGAACTTGTGGTTTGGACAGACTTCAGGACGAGGGCTGAAGATCAGGTCTAGCGTGTTTCCTTTTTGGTGTGTGGGGGCTTCGACTATCTGTTCGTAGTATAGGTTACTGAGTGCTTTGAGGAAGGCTCTGGAGTGGGCATCCTGTAGAGATGGTAAGTTGAAATCTCCCATTATCCAGTTTGGCTTTCGTGTGTTTTGCGGGTTAGATGCTAGCTCAATTATTGTTGCTAGATCGTCTGTGGAAGGGGATGGTGATCTGTAGATAAGGTTAATTGTGTTGAAGTTGTTAGCTATAGTGATAGAGTCAAAGTGAGTTGTGCTGTTGGAGCTGATTGTCTGGTATTGCAGGTTCGTTCTGGCAAGGATGAATGCTCCACCCCCTCTGCGATCATTTCTATGGCAGGTGTAGATCAAGAATTCAGGGGGAGTAAGTTGGTTGATGATCACAGAGTCTGAATTATTGAGCCATGATTCTGTTACAAGTAGCAAGTCTAGGTCAAGGTGTATGTAATATGATGTCAGGGATTACTGGCCACTTCTTACAGATGGACCGTGCATTTATGAAAGCACATTTCAGATTGCGTGGGTAACTTGGCTGCTTGGGTTTAGTGGAGTGTATGAGTGGTATGTGGATCAGGTGAGAGTGAGGGTTCTGGGGGGGCTCTGTTGGTGGCAGATGAGCCTTGGTGTAGTTTCTTCTTCCTAGGCCACTTATGATCATAATTGCGTTATGGTTGGATGCAGCGGAGAGAGATCCTACGAGGGTGTGTATGAGTAAATATAGGATGCCTGTGATTATGCTGGGGGGAGTCATTTTCTGCAGAAATACAGAGTTTAAGCTGGGCAGTATTAGGTTGAAATGTAGCACTGCTGTAGTGGGGCGCTACAATGTGTACTAATAAAGTGAAACACTAAGTTGTCTTACATCTGAGGTGAAAGTGTTGCAAAGTAAACTGTAGTAGTAAAACGCTACAGTGTATCACGTCTAGCAGATAGTAAAGGTTACAGCGTCATGACATTGGAGCATAAACATATACTATTAAACAGCCTGACCTCATAGAGCTACTGCAACACTGGAAGTATCAGTGAGGAAAGGGTTTTGAAACCTGCTTTGCTCTCCTCAGGTGGTTTCAATATTGGTTTTAAGTTTGATGGCAGCCTGAGTTCTGGCAATATCTGCTGACTTTTGGTCCACGCCAAAGGGCCCTCTGGCGAGGCCCTCAGGCGCGGGTCCGCAGGCGCGGGTGCGCCCGATCGGCGCTCTTTTTGAAGGTGTCCCTGGCTGCCCCGATTGGGCAGCTCTTGATCCGGGGGGAGGTGCGTTGCTCCGGCGTGCTCTACCCCTCCAACGGGGGAGCTGATGGAACGCCGGAGTGAAGCTGGAGGCATGAAAGGAAGGTCCCTTCATGCAGAACACTAGCCAGAGTTTTGCCCTTCCCCCCCAAGAATGCAACTTAAATTGTCATGATAAGAAATTAAAAGTTTGCAATCACTGATTACTTCTGCAAAAATTATTGCAGTTACATTACGTAGCCTAAGATTCTAATATAAAAAAAATGACCCTTGCATACTGGACAGTCATGGTGTTAGCTATAGACATATGTTCTGTATCCACAGAAGTCTCTTTCACCCAACAATGGGTGTAGAGCAGCACTAGGATATTTCCCCATAGAACTCACCATACAAAAAAAAAAAGCCTGATTCTGGTTTCATCTCAATGGCAGCAACATAAACCCTCTCCAGCACGAGGTATATTATGAAGTACCGGTAATACAAAACCCTAGAAAAGTCATTCAGGACCATACAACAAAGAACCTATCTAGAAAAAGGCAACACCATAAATATTGCCATGGCCCTAAAACATCAATACACTTACTGGGAAAACGTTAACAAGACAGATTATGACAGATGCCTATGTAGAAATTTCATGCTGGCCTTGGTGTGTATGCTGAACACAGATAGACCATCACCAAAGTACAGAACTAATTACTACATACAAACTAAAAATAGATTGATATAGACAAAAGTTCAACTCAGTAACCATTAAGCCACACTCTGCATGCAGGGCAACACTAGAAAACCAGAAACATCTTCCCCTGTATTGTGCAAAATATAAAGATAGCAGATTGTAAATTCAAAAAAACGGATATATTTGAACTGCATTGAAAATAAAACTCTTTTTCATATCTTTGTTGTCTGGCCATTTTATTTTTCTAATTGACTCATGCCAGTCTCTGATTTCTGCTTTCCTTTGTCTGTCTGTTGCTAGGGTCTCCTGTCCATTTGCCACTTCTTTTCTTTTCTCATCTTTACTTCCTCCCCTACATCCATCTCGGACATTGATATTTCACTTTTAGCTTTCTCCTATTTATTTTTCTGATTCTATATCCACTCATATTTCATCCTTCCTTCTCACCCTTCAGTTTTCTAATCTTCCTCTTTTTTAACCTCTTCCTCTTTTTTTAAGTGCATTTACCTATAGCTTTTCATTCTCCTTCACTTCAGCCCTCCCTTTCTCCATTTCTCTTTCTCCTTCCCCAGCTTCTCACTAATTCCCTTCTCTCTCTATCTACCTGTGATGGGGTCTATAGAATGTTACCTGTCCCTTACTAAAAGGAATAAACAATCCCCTTTAAGAGAGTGTGTAGCCCAGAGTTCAGGGCTGGGAGGGTGTAGCTGACAGGGAGAGGTTAAGAACCCAGCAAGCTGCAGGAGGGAGAGAGGCTCGTGGAGCCAGAAGTCCTTCCAAGGCAAGCCATGCAGGGGAGTTCTGAGATATCAACTTTAACTGGGGCTGGAGAAAGGGCTGGGAGAACCAGCTTATGAAGGTTTAATAAGCTGCTTTTGTTTTTCCTGAACTGCTGTCTCTTCTGGGTTTTGCTTTGTGGAGGTTTAACGAGCTAGGACAGAATAAAAACTGCTTTTGTTCTCCCTAAACTACTGTCTGGCTTGTGTTATACAGAAAACCACTTTCCACTGCACTGCCACACTACCACATATGGTGGCAGCTTGGGGATTTCCACTAAGCATGTGACTGAGGGCAAATCCACATCTCTCCAGGGCTGGGCTTCTACAGCAAGTCAGGATTCATTTGTATGCATGGACTAAGAGGGTTAGCCTCACCCCAGTTAGGGAGCTTGAAGAAGGTATAGTCAGTGATGGATGGTCAGGCGTTGTTTTGGCAACATTTTTTTTAAAGCTTGTTGGAGCTGGAATACTGCAGGGTTAACTCAGTTGCAGAAGAGAAAACTGTGGTGGTGTTACAAGAGAACAGTGATAAGCCTGGATGGAGCAGATCCTCCAGATTTTGGCAGAAAATCAGCAGCAACAGCAACAATGTCAGGAATAGTTTCAACATGCCCTGCTGGAAGGGCAGCAACAACAGCAGCAGCAGCAGATACAGGATTTTATTTGAGCACAGGGAGAACTACAGAAGAGTTCCCTAGCTCAGTTGACCCAGGTCCTGCAGAGTCTGCAACTACATCCTCTGGTGGCAGAAGATGAACTGGACCATTTTTTGGTGAACTTTGAACGAACGGCCCACATGGCTGGATGGCCAGAGGTGACATGGACTACCTATTTGGGGAATCTGCTGATGGACAGCAGTCAGGCTGCATTCCAGGACACCAACCCAGATGGGCAAACTGCATATGCAGCTGTTAAGGCCATAATATTGGAATGGACCAGCTGTACCTAAGAGGTCTACCACTAGCGATTCAGAAAGGAGGGGCTCCAGATAAAAGAGAGCCCTCGGAGGTTCCTCTATCGGTTGAAGGATCTTGCATGGAAGTGGCTGAAACCGGAGGGAAAGAGAGGGCCCAAAATAGCCAAAATTGTGCTATTGGAGCAGTTTTTGCAGGGCTTAACCACCTCAATGAAACAGTAGGTATGTCAGCCCCCAAAGGTTACACTGGAGAGTGCACTGGAAATAGTTGAGGGGTATCATGAAACTCAGCCGGCGACTGAAGCGGACAGTGAGAAGGGGAAGAAGTCACTCGTCAGCCCAAGAGGATGGAAGGGGAAGTCAGAATGGATGTTGACTCCCATGTTCCGACCCACAAAATCACCTCCTAGATGATGGCATGGCCCTAGCCATGACCCCTTCACCTGTTTTAGGTGAGCTCGGGGACACTTTGCTCAGGAATGTCCTCTGGGTACAGAAGAACCCATGGATGGCAGCCTAACCACCCCTCATACCTGTGCTTTTGTGGACACTCCCCACCCTGAGGCACAGAACCTTGTGATTCTGATGGAGCTTGAAGGAACCTGCCTCCAGGCCTTCATAGACTGCGGGAGTGTGCAAACCCTCATTCAAAGGGACACCATAACCTGATCTCAAATTGACTATGCAAAGATGGTATCACTGGTCTGCGTACATGGAGACCAGAGGCATTATCAAACAGCACAGGGCAAGCCATGTTCGAGGTCATGTTACTGTCCTGGCTCCATTATTCAGTGGTGATCAGCTGAGACTACTCAAATTTCGGAGCGATATGGGCCCAGCTATCCGATGGATCCATTAAGTCGGACCAAGAAGATTTCCCAGACATTTTCCCCCTGGAAGTCCCAGATCTATATTAATCCAAAGCCTGCTAAGTCCCAGAGTTGGTGTTGCTGGGAAATGCTTCGCTACCGACAGAATCTGGGGGTGGCTATGGGGGAGAGATCTGGGAAGGAGAACATAGGGAAGAAACCCCTGGGGATAACTTAGGGCTCAGTGATAGTGACCTAAATACAATTGTTCCCTTCCTAGATGGGGACTGGAGGAAGATCCAGGGAGCTTCAGAAAGACCCAGCAAGAGGATGAGTACCTTAAACATGCCCTGGAGCGGGTTTTGGAGGTGGCTGGGGTTCCAGTAGGTAAAGGAAAGTCCCCTACAAGAACCTTACCTTATTTTGTGCTAAAGGGAGATTTATTATACAGAGTGACCAAGAGATAGAACAACTGATAGTTCCCTGGCCCTATCATCAGTGGATGTTATCATTGGCCTATAGCCATTTATTAGGGAGACACATGATTGTGTAGAAAACACTAGTTTTCTGGCCTGGAGGTCCATAAACAGGTGCAGTTATATTGCCAGTCATGGTCCACCTGCCAACTTCATAACTCTGCCAGAGTCTGACCTATCCCTCTAGTGCCTAAGCCCATCATTGAGAACCCCATTTGAAAGAGTGGTCATAGATCTGGAGAAAACCACCCGAAGCAACAAGTATATTTTAGTCATACTGGACTATGCTACCTGATACCTGGAAGCCATTGCTCTAAGAAATTTGAAGATTACTGCGATCTCGAATGCCCTCTGGGATGTATTCTTGCAGGTGGGAATACCCAATGAGATTTTCATAGATAAAGGAATACCCTTTGCATCCAAGTTGATGAAGCAAATGTGTGCCTTGAAGGTCAAGATTTTGCAAACATCAGTATATCATCCACAAATGAATGGCATTGTTCAGTGATTCAATAAAACTCTGAAACAGATGCTAAAAAGTTCATACAGGGGACGAGAAGAATTGGAACATTCTCCTACCCTATTTGATGTTTGTCATCTGCAAGGTACCTCAGAGTTCTAAGGGATTTTTGCCTTTTGAGCTGCTCTTTGGAAGACGGCCTAGAGATATATTAGATGTGGTAACGGAAACCTGGGAAGAAGAACCCTGTGCTAGGCATAATTTGGTGGAGTATGTTATACAAATGCAAGACTGGCTGAAGAAAGCCGGAGAGGTGCCCAAACGTAGTCTGGAAAAAGCCCAAGCCAAGCAGGCGAGGGGCTACAATCGGGCAGCCATACACTACACCTTCCAACCGGGAGACAGAGTATTATTTTTACTGCCGTCATCTGAGAGCAAGTTACTCTGGGATGGAAGAGAAAGTGGGGCCTGTTAATTACAAGACTGCTTAGCAAGATAAACTGAAGAAAGCCAAAATCTACCATATTAACTTAAGTCTTGAAAAAGTGGACTCCCTCTTTGGAGCTCAGAGGAGTATAGCATCTTGATTGCGTGTGAATGGGGAAATGGAAGAAGATGATCCAGCCGGTGGCAGTGGCCAAGTGAGTTAAAATTATTGGGCCTTTGGATCAACATTTCCAGCCCTGTATCATGGATCCTGCTACTCCGGGAAACTTTTCATTGGGTTCAGCAAGTACCATCTTGGATGCAACTCCCCCGATAGCTTTGGATACTACCCCGCCCGACCCGGTGAGTTTGTCTGCCTCTTACTTCCGGGCCTACAGTATCAGATAATGCCCAGTCTGGGACTGTTACTTTAACTGAATTGCTGAAACCTTTACAATTTTCAGTTTCCATGGAGGCTTGTGGGGCTCCTCAGGACATATCATTGCGGGACATTTGGGAGATTGTTGCTTGTTCAGAACTTTCTTTGCAATCCTCCTTAACTCAAGTATCCCAATTTTCTGTTGATGTTGTTGCTAGGATAAAGGAACAAGCTACACATTTGGTTAATGTTAATTCTGCGGTATTAAAATTGAAAGGTCAGATGTCGGTTGCCCAGGCAGCACTTTCATCTAACATTCGGGATAGTTTATCTATCCATCATCAAATGGAAGCTTTTGAGAATGTAGCTCGGGCAAAAAACTTAAGGGTTCTTATTTTTCCCTTTGCACATTATCTTTCATTGTTAATTTTGTTTAAAAAGTATTTGAAGGATGTCCTGATGTTTGAGGAGGTTGATTTGATTCATATTTCTAATTTGTATTATATATCCCAAGGAGTTAAGACCGTAGCTTCTGCAGATAGTAATTTAGATTTGCTTACTGCATCTGGGACCCTGGACATCTCAGCGTTTATTGAGTCCATGGGAGGATGTTATTCCAACTCGTGCCACGTTAGTAGTGTCTTTTCTTTCTTATTGGGTAAGAATAGTGATAAAACTTTATTTTACTAAGAATAGTGCATTCTTCTGTGGAAAGGCAATCCAGGTGTTCCCGGTTGTTTGTAAGGCTACCTAGAAGCATAGGAAGGCTTTTTTAAACCTTAACCCTCAGGTCTTGGCTCTTGGGGCTTCGTTTTTCCTAAAGTATCCATAACAAATTCTAATGATAAATATGTTTTTTTTTATTAAATTCAGTTAGAGGTTTTTCTTGCTGGGAAGTAATTTTGGTATTTTATTGTTATTATAATTGTTATATTTTCTCTCTGGGTTTAGTTAAAGAGAGTGTGAAAGATTTCAATTGTCAGTAGTTTGGCAAATTTCCTTTTGAACATTAAGAGCCTGATTCCATTCCTGACATCCAGGCCCTTTGTGTGCCCGGTCGGAACTGGATGCACAGAGGGAGTTGCAATTCTGATCCCGCAGGACACATCTAGCCCCGCGGGATCACAATCGCGAACAGGCCTGTATGTGCAGGTTGGGACCCCAATTGCACCCGGCCTGCTTGTACAGGCCTTGCCTGACTAACTCAGTCAGAGCTTTTCAATGGAACCGCGGTGCCATGGTGTCCGGTTGCCATGGCACCACGGCTCCATTGAAAAACTGCAATCCTCGTCTGCCGGCTCCCAAAGTGCTTTCCCCATAGCCTGACCCCTGATCTGACCTGCTTCCCCTTCCCAGCCTGAGGCCTGTTGTTCCTCCTGGATTGGGAAACGTATTCCAACTCAGAGGTGGAATAAGTTCCACGTCTAAACCGTTGGCCCTGGATGTACAGGGCCGACATTGGAATTCATCCTGTATGTCCAGGGCCGACGACCACCCACCACCTGCCCTAACGCTGCTCCTGATCTGCCCCTGTCTAAGTTCCCCATAGAACGAGCGGGGAAGTTAAATGGGGTCGGGAAGGGCAATGAATAGCGGGGATGGACGTGGCATGGTATAACCCATAAGTGTTTGCCTTGTATATTTTATAAATGTTCATGTGTAATGGTTCTTCCCCCCTAGATGGGGACTTGTTTGTAAATTTTCCTTTCTTTATTATATTTTAATAAAGTTAAAGTTACATTTAAAAAGAAAAAGTGGACACCAGTGACTGCTATGGTTGTACAGGGAGATGATTTTGGGCTGCAAAATTTCAGCCCCGTCGGATCCAGCTCAAGTCCTGATTCTGCTGCCCAGAAAAGAGATCTAGAAGGCTTGATCCATCAGAACTTAAAGGTGTTGTCCACCCGCCCGGGATGAACCCACTTCATTTGTCATGATATTGTTACTGACCCTGGGGTGGTTATCTGGCAATGACCCTACTGGATTCCGGAAGCCCAGCTACAGGCCATCACCAAGGAGCTGGAAGAGGTGTTTTATGTTTTCCCTGAACTGCTGTCTGTTCTGGGTTTTGCATTGTGGAGGTTTAACAAGCTGGGACAGAATAAAAACTGATTTTGCTTTCCCTGAATTGCTGTTTGACCTGTGTTGTACAGAAACCCCTTCCCACCGCATGCCACACTACCCGTGCCGCATGTCCAACATCTCCCCCTTTCTTCCCTTCCCACTGCTCCATGTCCACTGTCCTGCATCTCCCTTTCTTTTCCCTCTCCTTTTGAGGTATCAAGCATTTCCCCTTTCATCACCCCTTTCTTTCTCTTCTCTCCCATCTCAGATATCCAGCATTTCCTCTTTTCCATTCCTATCCAAGTATCCAGCATCACCGCTTCCCTTTCCTAACCACTCCCAGATATCCAGCATCTCCTCTCCCCCTCCCAGATATCCAGCATCTCCCCCTCCCCCAGATATCCAGCATCTCCTCTCCCCCCCTCCCAGATATCCAGCATCTCCTCTCCCCCCTCCCAGATATCCAGCATATCCCCCTCCCCCAGATATGCAGCATCTCCTCTCCCCCCTCTCAGATATCCAGCATATCCCCCTCCCCCAGATGTCCAGCATCTCCCCTTCCCCCCTCCCAGATATCCAGCATCTCCTCTCCCCCCTCCCAGATATCCAGCATATCCCCCTCCCCCAGATATCCAGCATCTCCTCTCCCCCCCTCCCAGATATCCAGCATCTCCTCTCCCCCTCCCAGATATCCAGCATATCCCCCTCCCCCAGATATCCAGCATCTCCTCTCCCCCCTCCCAGATATCAGCATATCCCCCTCCCCCAGATGCAGCCTCTCCCCCCCCCTCAGATATCCAGCATCTCCTCTCCCCCCTCCCAGATATCCAGCATATCCCCTCCCCCAGATATGCAGCATCTCCTCTCCCCCTCCCAGATATCCAGCTTCTCCCCCTCCCCCAGATATCCAGCATCTCCTCTCCCCCCTCCCAGATATCCAGCATCTCCCCCTCCCTCAGATATCCAGCATCTCCTCTCCCCCCTCCAAGATATCCAGCATCTCCCCCTCCCCCAGATATCCAGCATCTCCTCTCCCCCCTCCCAGATATCCAGCATCTCCCCCCCTCCCAGATATCCAGCATCTCCCCCTCCCCCAGATATCCAGCATTTCCTCTCCTCCCCCGCCCCCAGATATCCAGCATCTCCTCTCCCCCCCTCAGATATCCAGCATCTCCTCTTCCCTTCCATACTGCCTCATGTATCCAGCATCTCCTGCCTCTCGTTCCCCCTGCTGGGTCTACCCCTTTCGCTGCTTCTGCAGCAGTGCCCTCATCACCACCCTCCACCAGCACTAAAGAAGAGTCAGGGTAGCTAGCATGGAACTTCTGCACAGACATATGCTCAGGGCTGCCATATCCTGCCCCCTCCAAACTTCCTGTTTCAGAAGGGACGGGACACTGCAGGGCTTGAGAGAGAGACAGAGAGTGTGTGTGTGTGGGTGTGTGTATGTTCAAGGCCCTGGATCAGCCACTCTGACCATGCTTTAGGGCTGCTGATGACTGCCACCCTAGAGGTAAGCAGGGTTGCCAATCTTTTAAAAAAGAAAAAAATGCCACCTGCTGTCCTTTTGCTACCTGTGCTCTGCCCCATCCCACCCCCGGCTCTGCCTCTGCCATGCCCTCTACTCTGTCCATTCCCCAAAAGGATGGAGTGATTGCTGCAGTGCAGGTAGGGGGCAGGATAATAAATTGCATTATTTTGCCCTTATTGAGCCAATGTTCCCTCCTCAGTACCTCAATACATATATGTTCCCCTATATGGCATTAAATGCAAACATATGCAGTATTCTGCATCCACCGAATACCCCAGCCCCTCCCCCAGCAATGAGTGCAGAGCAGAGCTACAGCCTTTCCCTATAGAACTTACCATACAAAGAATTTGTAGTGTTATCTCAGTGCCAGGCAATATAAAACCTCTCAGTACTAGGCATACTGTGATTATGAAACTCTACGAACATCACTCAGGACATAGAACAAATCTGCCATGCCAGCACTAACTTCCCAAACTCACACAACAAGGACCCTACCTGTAAATACTGCACTGATCCCTAGATCAATACACCTGCTAATAATACTTGGCCTTGGCCACACACTCAACACAGACAGACTCTCACCAAGCAGAATAAATGACTACAAACGAAAAATAGTAATAAACAATCACAAGAAGCCAGACTCTACATGCAGAACAACACCAGAGAAATTGAAAGAGATGCATTTCCCCCTGTACTGTGCCAAATACAAAGACAGCAGATGTCAGGGCTGATGTTAGCTGAGTGTAACAAGGGAAACTGCCCTGGGCCCGCAAACAAGAGAGGGCCCCAAGCCTGTATGAAGCTGAAGAAAGCCCAGTCCAAGAACGTGGACAGCACGGAAAGAATTACCTTTTATTAATCAATATAAGCCACTGGCCCGACACAGGCCGTGTTTCGTATTGCCTTCATCAGGGGCTGGCTTATCTAATACATACAAAAACAATTCTAACATAACCATAGTTAAAACAGAAGATAAACAATAAAAAACAATTATAATAGGCCCATAGAATAAATATAAACATTGATAAGATCATTAAACTCATAACATATAAAATGTTGCATTACATAATAGTCGGATAAAAACCATAATAAAACTCATATAATGCAAAATATATAAAGGATATATAAAATTACCAACATGTAACAACAATTTATATGACACATGTATATTAAATATATAACCTATTTTAAAAAATGAGAAAAATTCCTCCGTGTGTTCTACATGTATGTTTTGAGGAGGATGAAGGGATTAATATCCACATATGTAACACATCTGTATATTTATATATTTATATATATATATAAGCGGAATCCCAAAAGAGGATTGGTAGTATTTTAATTATATAAACGGAAGGAAAAGCTAGTAATGAAGAGCAACAGAATCAGTGGGATCTTTTTTTTCTAAGTTAATACACATAACTACATAGTCCATATCATAAATCTCTTACATGTTATGAACGTAAGCCTTTTAAACTTAATTTTAGAATTACCTGTATAGGAAGAAAATGCTATTCGTGTATCTGCTAAGTATCTCTTCTTGGTGTGGATCAGTATTCCACCAGATTCGACGTTAATCGGCTATGAAAGAATATATACTCAAATTTTATCTCGAAGTTGAATAATATAATTACAGCATCATATTGTATCGTTGTATCATAAGTAGGTTTCATAAATATGCCAACAACGCTATAAAAGTTTGGACATGTAGATTTATATACGCCAATTACCGCCATGCCGCGATTTATTACTATTTACTCCCCTTAACATATTTTGTGGAAAATAGAGTATAATTATAATTTGTCTATACTAGGCAGGATTAAAATCAATAACGATTGACATATACAATAAACAACTATAAAGTCGCTTACTGTTTCCGTCCAAATCAAATCAATTTGCCGGCGTTTATATCCTTGTAACAAAACGGAGCCCTAAGAACGGAGGAACTCCTATTGTAATAAAATCTATAAAACATTAAATGAACATTGTCAAACACATTGCTGTCCATAATATACTGACTAACATGTTAGTCGATACGCCATACCTTATCAAAATGAAAACTGAAAATATACCGCACTTGCAAGATCGGCTGTTGAACAGTGAAACGCCGGCGTCTGAGCATTGGATAAAAGGAAAAATTTACGCGGGACATGTAAAATAGATGACGTACGAATGTAAAATAGCTGACGTGAACAAAACAACCTATTTAAAAGGACTTATTAAAGCAACATATAGGATACAATTGTTGTGTACCAAATGGATGAATGTTTTAATCCTACCCTCATTTAAAATGAATTGATTATGATCAATAATTATGTAAATGTGTTACTGATATATTAGATGATATAAATAAAATAATAAAATAATAAATTATTAATTATTAATTTACAGTTTTCCTACCCATAAGTAAAATGGGGGAGCATAAGGACTTTATTTAAAATTACAAGGAGCCATCTAAAATCACTAAGATATGTACATGGAGTATAAAAATGTATAAAAGACATACAATAATAAGACCAATAATAATCAGAAGAATGTACATTATAGCCACATGTAAAACAAAGTATTATAACATCCTAAATTCATCAATGTGTGATAACATAAATAACTAGTATGCATGGAGTGTGGGTATATAAATATAAATTAAGGGATAAAAACATTTATTATTAACTAGGAAAAAAACAATATTGTTTATTTATTTACTTACTTCAATAGTATAAATAATATTGCAGGTTTATTACCTTCTCTATCTTTGACAATCATATAGATTTGTATGTAGGAAAGGATTAATTAATTAAAAGTATGGATGTGCTATAGGGTATTAATCTGTAATGAACCTACAAAAATACTGATAGATCTCTATCCATGTTCAATCCACTAGGATGAAGACTGTTTAGTGTAAAAATATATCGTTCTTCTAACCGCCTAATAGTTCTCTCTACGTCCCCCCCTCTCCAATTTATTTTGACTCTCTTAATGAAAAAGAATTTTAAGTCAGATATCTTATGTGCTAATTCTTGCCAGTGATTAATCAGGGGTTTGTCCACCATCCCTCTCTTAATGCAACTCCTATGTTCTATAATTCTATTCCGGACGGGGCGAGTAGTCATACCTACATAGAGTTTTCTGCATGGGCATTGTACTACGTAGATAACATGGCTTGTGAGACAATTAGAAAAATCATCTAGATAAAAAATTCTTCTATTTGTGGGGTGGACATATTGTTTCTTAATAGTTAAAACATGAGAACAAACAGAGCACTTACCACATTGGAAATGACCTTTACATTTAGGTAGGAATTTACGTTCAGTCATTGCAGATGGTACCAACATGTTCTTTAAATTGATATTATGCTTGTGAGCTATTGTGACTATAACATTTTGAAAAGCTGGAAGAGTATGAATCAAATGCCAGTGTTTTTTTTATTATTTTCTCTACTCGACGTGACTGATAGGAGTATAATAAGGGACATACTATACCAACATCATTGTCTTTCTTTTTACTTGCAATAATTGTTGACGTGGGCATTTATAAGCTCTTTCATATACTTTCTTAATATAATGCTGTGGGTAAAGTCTAACTTCGAACCTATCTTTCATAATAACTGCTTGTTCCATGAAATCCTGATCTGAGGTACATATCCTGCGAGCTCTTAAAAACTGACCAATAGGTAAATTGGTCGGAGTGGTTGGGTGCTTGGCAACTGGCTTGGCCGGCTATGGTCCCTCCCCAGGTCTTTTCTTTTATGTCCCCTCAGGTACCGGCGATGCTCCCGTATGCAGCAATGCCAGGCGGTAGCGGACAGCGGGGACCAGAGTGGCAGCGGCCTTCCAGGGCGGATAGCGCGGCGGAACCAGCGGCAGCTCCTGAACAGGAGGGAGAGCCGGTGAGGGCGGGTGAGTCACAGGAGGGCACGGAGGCTGGAAATGGAAGGGGGGTGGGTGTGTGGGGTAAAGCGTGCAAGAAAAGGAAACACTTATGTCGGAGGCGTCGGGGGTCTGACACGTCTTCTTCGTCTTCGTCCTCGTCAGGTTCAGCTTCTTCCTCGGAGAGCGGGGACGGCTGCTAGGTGCACGGTAAGGACGTCAGTGCAGACACCGGGAGGGGATGCGTTCCGTCGGTAGCGGCGTATTCGGAGTTATGGGAAGGGGTACCGAGGAAGTTGCGGCGCAAAATTAGGAAACGGTGGTATATTGACATATTCCGATTGCTGGAGGGTCAGCGGCGGTCCGGGGATAGCAAGAAGAAACGGAAGGAAGATGAGAAGGCGGGTCGCGTCAAGAAAGTTTCTAGAAACGTGTTGAACTGGACTAGAGCTTTTTTACGGTTAGCGAGTGTGTGGGGGCATTCTTTTCCGTATCAATACGGTATGTTGTTGGCTTACGCGGACTCTATCCTGGAGGCGGCACAGATGCATGAGGGTTGGTCGTGGTTAAATTACGACGAGATGTTTCGGGATAAGATGGAGGAAAATCGTCTGTTGTCATGGGGCGCACAGGATATTAACCTGTGGCTTACGCAGATGGCAGTGAAGCCGGGAGGAGGGGGGGCGGGGGAGAGTAAGAGGGGGGTGCCTGGGGGTACTGGGCGGTCCTTTCGGCCGGCGCCCCCCTCGGGGCAGCCAAGGACTACCGTTTCGGGTACATGGGATGTATGTTGGAGGTTCAATAAAACATCCTGCCCCTTTCCGGATTGTAAATTCTGGCATGCATGTTCCAGTTGTGGCGGCGAGCATTCAGCAGCGCGATGTGTTAAGAAGGGGACAGCCCTGCTTAGCGGGACAGTCCTTAAGTAAGGGGCCGGAGTGCAGCCTGGCGGCCACACCGATACGGTTAGAGGCCTTACAGGCTCGACTCCGGAGGTACCCGAGGCGATAGGGGGGTCTTAGAGAGAGGTTTTTGGGAGGGCTTTGTTATCCCGGTAGAGGGGACGGTGGTATCGGGGATGTCGCGTAATTCGAATTCAGTGCATCGCTGGGCAGCGGTAGTGCGGGTAAAGCTGTCGAAGGAGTTAGAAAAGGGGAGGATGGCGGGTCCCTTTGTGCATAAGCCGTTCCCCAATTTAGTAATTTCTCCGTTGGGCATTATTCCGAAAAAGGAAACGGGGAAATTTCGATTAATTCATAATTTATCATTCCCCGATGGAACGTCAGTCAATGATTGCATTCCACGGGATAGATGTACGGTTAGGTATGCGTCCTTTGATCGAGAGGCAGAACTGGTGCGGAAGGCGGGTGAGAAGGCCTGGATGGCGAAGGTGGTTATAGAATCGGCGTTCCGCCTCCTGCCAGTGCACCCAAGTAGTTTTCCGTTGCTAGATTTCTACTTTGAGGGACATTTTTATTTTGACAAATGCATGCCGATGGGATGCTCGGTGTCTTGCTCCTACTTTGAGAAATTCAGTTCCTTTTTGCATTGGGCATTGGTGCAGGAGGTGAGTTGCGACAACGTAGTGCATTATCTGGACGATTTTTTCTTTGTAGGAGCAGAGCACTCAGGGGATTGTAGGCGGCTGCTGGAGGGTTTTATAAGTTTGGCGGGGGAGTTGGGGTTGCCTTTAGCGGAGGATAAAACGGAAGGGCCCGCCAGACAGCTGACATTTCTGGGGATTGAATTGGATTCGCGGGAAATGGTAGCAAGACTGCCGCAAGCGAAAGTAATGAAGCTGTGTGTGTTAGTGGCCAATGCGCTCGCTTCCAGGACGCTGAATTTGAGAGAGCTGCAGGCCTTGATTGGTGCGTTGAATTTTGCCTGCCGTATAATACCGATGGGTAGGGTATTTTTGAGGAGGTTGGCAGGAGCAACGGCGGGAGTGCGGAAGCCGCACCATAGGATTAAGGTGTCTAAAGTTATGAAGGAGGACTTTAGGATTTGGGACATATTTTTGCAGGAATTCAACGGCACCTCTGTTCTAATGGAGGCGGAGATGTCCTCAAGGGACTTGCAGCTGTTCTCGGACGCAGTGGGCGGGGCGGGGTTAGGCATTTATTTTGCAGGGGCTTGGTGTGCTGAGAGGTGGCCTTAAGCGTGGCAGGACACGGGTTTGGTCACCAATATTGCTTTTCTAGAGTTGTTTCCCATGCGCGTCGCACTGGAGTTGTGGCCGGAGCGTTTGCGTAATAGAAGAGTACTATGGTGGTATGACAATGAGGTGGTGGTGGGTATAATAAATCGGTACAGTCCGAAATGTGTGCCGGTAGCGGAATTAATGAGGGAGGTGGTACTGGCATGTTTAAGACTGAATGTGGTGATCAAAGCTTGTCATATTCCGGGCTGTACTAATGAAATTGCGGATGCTTTGTCTCGTTTTCAGTGGGACAGGTTCCGGAAGCTGGCCCCAGAAGCCGAGCAGTGTGGCTCGCTGGCCCAGAGCACTTGTGGAGGATTGGCCTGAAGAGATGCTGAGCTTGCTGCGCTCCTCGGTGGCGAGAAGTACTTGGACGGCCTACCAGAAGGGCTGTGACAAGGTGGAGGAGTTCTTTCGAGGTCGGGGATGGCGAATGGATGCGGTAGCAGACTGGATGTTGGCAGGTTATCTAGTTGAGGCAAAGTCGAGGGGGTGGTCCAGGGCAGCGGTACATTCACATTTGGCGGGGTCTGTGTTTTTTGCAAGAGCAGCGGGGTGTTTGCATGAAGGGTGTGGGTTTTTAACTCGGCGGTTGATGCAGGGCTGGGGCAGAATGAGTCCAGTGCCCAAGGACAGCAGGCGGCCGATTACGCACGGCTTGCTGGTGAAGCTATGCGAAGCGCTCCTGGGGGTGGCGGATTCGGCGTACGAGGTGGGCTTGTTCAAAGCGGTGTTTTGTTTGGCGTTTTTTGGGGCCTTCCGTATGGGGGAATTAGTAGCGCACTCCAGGTTGGCTGGGAGAGGGGGTGCGTTGCAGCGTCAACATGTTCAGGTGGAGGAGGGGCTGGTTAGGGTGCTGTTGGCCCGCTCAAAGACCGACCAGCAGGGTCGGGGCCAGTGGGTGGTGCTTCAGGAGATGAAGGGTGTGCCGACGTGTACGGTGGCGGCACTACGGGAGTTCTTGCACGCCCGACCAGCGGTGGAGGGTGCGCTCTTTATACATGCAGACGCGCGGCTGCTGACGCGTTTCCAGGTGGCAGCGGTGCTCAGAATGGTCTTGCGGCAGGTAGGAGAGGTGCCGCATCATTTTGCGTCCCATTCTTTCCACATTTGGGCAGCCACGAGTGCAGCGGCGGCCGGGTTGTCCGACCAGGAGGTGCAACGCATTGGGCGCTGGTGCTCTCAAGTGTTTCGTGGTTATATCCGTTTGTAAGGGGTTGTGGGGGATGGTGGGGAGGGCTAATTGTGTGTTCTTTTTTGCAGATAGCATACGAGTTCTTCGTGGATGTTGGCTGGTGGGCCATTCCTTTGTGCATTGGGCCGGTAGGCATGCGGCGGTTCGGCCGGCAGGAGCGAATCTGGGTCTGGATCCCGAAGTGGTGTCGATCTTATGGCTGGGTGAGCGCGGTCTCCGTTGGACGCAGCTGCTCCCTTTCCTTCGGCACCACGGGGGGTTCCGGCAGGCACCGGATCTGATATTGCTTCACCTGGGTGGTAATGACCTGGCGGCATGGACCTGCAGACAGCTTATACGAGCGGTGCAGAGAGATCTGGAAGATGTGCTGCATTTATTTCCAGGAGTCATATTAATATGGTCGGACATTATACAGCGGCCTAGTTGTCGCAATCAGAGACGCTGGTCTCGTGGTCTTACAAAAATTAACAGACAAATTGGCAGATGGGTTTGTGCACATGGAGGATACCAAGTGCTGCATTCCTGGGTGGAGGTGGATTGTGCGAGCTTATACGGATCTGATGGGGTACATTTATCTCCTGTGGGTCTTGATTTATTGTTGAACGATTGGCAGGAGGTACTGGAGTGGGTGGCGTTGCGAGATGCTTGCTGGTCGCAGCTTTAGGGGGGGGGGCGGCACGGGGTAGGCAGGCCTCCCGCGCCGGTGGCGGGATCCCGGAGGTTTCCGGGGTCCAGAGCCTTGGAGAAACTTGGGACGGGGGTGGGGTACCCCCGGCCCGGAGAACCCCTGGGCGGGCTTTTGCTAATGATATGGCGAAGTCGGGTGCCCAGAGGGGGAGAGAAGTTGAGAAAGTGGAGGCAGGCCCACCTTGCTATGGACATGGCTGGTGAGGCCTCATTCCGTTGGGGCTGAAAATGATGGTTATTGGCTGTTTACTGTTATGTGTTGTATTGGTTTAATAAAGCTGCGACCAGAGGTTTTACCAAAACTGGTGCTTGAGTGTTTATGTTAAGGGGAGGGGGTGGGGGGAGGAAGGGTTGGGGTTAAGGTAAAGGGCAAGGACTGGAGGGAGCATCGAGTCTGCCCTGCCCCAGTTACAGTGAGATTATCGTAAGGAAGTCTATTATTTACGCTTATTTGGTCAATTTCTTTCACTACAACCTTTTCAAAAGCCTCTATTAGGGGGTCTGTATTTATAGGTGGAATCCAACTCGATTTATTCTTGATAATGGATTGATCACTATCTGACAACTCACGATTGGCAAATAATTGTTTTATTCGAATTTTATGAAAAAATTTGTATAAATCTATGTGTGTTTCAAAAGGGTCATACTTTTTTACTGGTACAAAGGACAAACCCTTATCTAAAAGTGACTGTTCGTCCGGGGATAGATTGTATTTGGATATGTTGATAATATTACTCACTATATTGGGCTTTAATATTTTCTCTCCATGGATCTCTCGGATCCCCTGTGTCCTCTCCCTCGTCCTCGACCTCGACCCCAGACTCTGTACTGATTGTACTGACCATATGTTTTTTGATTCATTTCGCTGTCCCATTGGTTGTCCTTTTGTAGATTTCATGTCCGAGAGGAATCTCGACCTCCCCCTTTCCAAAGGGAATCCATATTTAAAAAAGGTTTATCTTTTCTTTTTTCATTCCTCTTGTGTTCCCCTACCGATTTCTTATGGGTTGAAAAAAGAGATGCTGAGGCATCCATCGATTCCACTGATTTGCTTCTGGTGCATTTTTTCTTTGGTTCACACGGTTTATCTGTGTGTTGCTCTTCATTACCATGGTCCGTATGATCAAACATAGTAGATCTTTTTTTAAAAAATAACCGATCACCCTCCACCTTCTTACACCATGGGTATACATATCCATACATGTAGTCTTCTTCGTCCCTCTTGAATTTCTCCATCTTTTTATTTTTTACCTCCCTCTTAAATGATAAATTGTTCCTTTCAAAATCTTTATGTACTTCATCAAAATTCTTATCACATTCTTTTAATGTTACAAGCTTCTCATCTATTTGAGCTTTGTATATTTCCGACTTTTTATTAGCTGTGCTAATAAGCAAAATCATTAGGTCCAATGAACATTTATTTAAAATGGCATTCCAACACTTTATAAAACCCGTTTCATCTAAATATAAACCTTGTGCCTTATTCATTCTTAGGCCTCGCTGTATAATTTTAGACCTACAGCACTCGAGGAGATAAGCAGCGTGAAGTTCTTCTTTTACTTGTCTCCATGTAAGGTGTACCACATCTTCCCCTTGACTAATTGTTGAATCTGCTTCATCTTCTATGTTGGACAATAAAGCTTCTTGAGGTAAAAACTTGTCCAATGCATCATCCCCGAAGCTGAGCACATCTTTCCATGGGGAAAACATGCTGTATGACTAAGTCCTCCAAACAGAAAGCACAGGTCCACGTGCTATAATAAAACCCAGTCCAAGAACGTGGACAGCACGGAAAGAATTATCTTTTATTAATCAATATAAGCCACTGGCCCGACACAGGCCGTGTTTCGTATTGCCTTCATCAGGGGCTGGCTTATCTAATACATACAAAAACAATTATAACATGACCATAGTTAAATAGAAGATAAACAATAAAAAACAATTATAAAAGGCCCATAGAATAAATATAAACATTGATAAGATCATTAAACTCATAACAAATAAAATGTACAGCACAGCATTACATAATAGTCGGATAAAAACCATAATAAACCTCGTATAATGCAAAATATATAAAGGATATATAAAATTACCAACATGTAACAACAATTTATATGACACATTTATATTAAATATATAACCTATTTAAAAAAATGAGAAAAATTCCTCTGTGTGTTCTACATGTATGTTTTGAGGAGGATGAAGGGATTAATATCTACATGTGTAACACATCTGTATATTTATATATTTATATATATATAAGCGGAATCCCAAAAGAGGATTGGTAGTATTTTAATTGTATAAACGGAAGGAAAAGCTAGTAATGAAGAGCAACAGAATCAGTGGGATCTTTTAACCGGGGAGCTGTACCCGGCGCTCTCCCTTGCCTTAACTCTGCCACCCCTTGTCCGTACCCCCTTCTCGGATTCCCACAAACTTCACACCACACATAATTTTTGGAACAACAACAGGTCGCAGCTTTATTGCCCATTAACATTTTCACAATTTTAACATGAGTAACAAACCAACCAGCCAATCTCCCCAGCGGAGCGATCCCTCACCCGCCGTGCAATTAGCAAGGTGACCTCGCTCCAGCACCTGCCCCGGTCAAACCACCGGTCAAGTTACTACCACCCCTGCCCGACTTCGCCATATCACTAGCAAAAGTCTGCTAGGGGTTCTCCGGGTCGCGGGCACCCTGCCCCCACCCCAAGCAGCCTACAGCTCCGGACCCCGGAAACCTCCGGGATCCTGCCACCGGCACAGGCACATTAATGTGCCTTTGCCGCCCCCCCAACCTGAGCGCAAGCTGCGACCTGCCAGTATTAGCCCGCACCACCTGCTCCAATGCCTCCTGCCAATCATTTAGGAGCAAATCCACCCCCACCGGAGATAGATGCACCCCGTCAATCCTATACAGACCCGCACAAGCTACCTCCGCCCAGTCATGCTGCACCTGATATCCCCCATGCTCGCAAACCCATCTCCTAATCTGCCTATTGATCTTCATCAGCCCCCGAGACCAGCGCCGCTGCCCCCAGCACGCCGGCCTCGGGATGATGTCAGACCAAATCAGCACCACCCCTTCAAACATCCTCAATATTTGAGCCAAATCTTTCTTTGCAGCATTAATCAATTGTTTGCAGGTCCAAGATGCCAGATCATTGCCTCCCAGGTGCAATAGCAGAAACTCCGGCGGTGTTCTCAGTCGCTCGTGGTGACTAAGCAAAGGCATCAGCTGCATCCATCTCAGCCCCCTCTCGCCCAGCCATGAAATCGACACCACCTCAGGCTCCAGTCCCTGGTTACGCCCGATAGGCCTCATCTCTGCGTGTTGACCAGCCCAGAACCCAAAGGAATGCCCCAGCATCCAACATCCCTGAACACTTCTGCCCCGTCTGTAAAAGAAAAAAGTGGTTAAATATCCCTCGTGTCGCTTAGTCCCTCACTTCATAAACGGACATAACCTCGAAAAGCCGTGGATCACCATCGACCAATCGCTTGTATCTATAGGCCCGACAGTCCGGCACCGGCCGCGCTAGTTGCTGCCCCGATGCAAACAGAATGCGCAGCAAATTGGCTAGGGTCTTCGCCTATCCGCTGCAACCCCAACCGCAACACCACTGCCACCTGGTATTGCGTCACCGCCCGTGCATCCCAATGAACAAATAGCCCGCCCTCCGCCCGTGGACGAATTCCTAGGTAAGCCTGCATCGCCGCCACCAGGCACGTGGGCCCCCCTATTGCCTGCAGCACTACCCACATGCCTTTTCCTTGCTGGTCCATTTTAGACTTTTTTAACAGCACCTTTAACTGTCCCCCCTCCACCCGCACATGCTGTCGCTGCAGACTATTCCCCCCTCCCACTTTTTTGGAATCAGTCACGAATTCCCCCACCCGGAATGCCACAAAAAAGGCCAAACTGAATACTGCCCTGAATAAAGTGGCTTCATATCCAGACACGGCCACCGTAGGTAACGCCTCGCAAAGTTTCCTAAGCAAGTTGTGCATTACTGGTCGCCAGTGATTTTGCAGAGTCAGCCGGGACCAACTTCCGAGCTAAGAACCCTCCCCCCGATGGGCCCCATCCCACCGCCCTGGCAAAAAATGCGAAACCCGCCAAATGACCCCGTACTGATGCCCGAGTCACACCTCGCACTTTTGCGTTGAGGATATACTGCCCCAATAAATTGTCCGACACTGCACCCGCTTGCCACCCCCGCTCCCGTAAAAACTCCACCACTCTTTCGCAACCTCTGCGATATGCCTCCCATGTTTTCTCTGTCATTGAGCTCCTCAGCATATCTCTCATCTCTGCAGGCCACAGCTCCATAAGTTCCAAGGGACTATTAGCCCCTCCGCCTCCACCTCCGGCGCCAGCTGCCTGAACTGATCTCACTGTAAACGGGAAAGAGCATCAGCAATGCAGTTATTATGCCCTGGAATGTATCGAGTTTCAGCCCAACATTCAGACGCAAACAGGATAATACCACCTCCCGCATCAATGATGCTACTTGGACACACCTAGGCATGTAATGATTAACTACACTCACTACCGCCTCATTATCACACCACCATACCACTTTCTTATTACACAACCTACCAGGCCACAACTCTAGTGTCACCAAAATAGGAAACAGCTCCAAGAACGTGATATTCCTTAACAGTCCCACGTCACGCCAAGACGTTGGCCAGCTATCTGCACACCATGTCCCCCCGAAGTAAATTCCCAGCCCGATGCCCCCCGCCACGTCCGTGTACAGCTGCAGTTGCTCGCTAGAATGCTCCTCTTCCATGAGCACCGTCCACCCATTGAAGTCCTTCAAAAAAGCATCCCACACCCTCAAATCTTCCCGGATGCTCCTGGAAATTCGAATTCGGTGATGAGGTTTACAGACACCTGCCGTTGCTGCCGCCAATCGGCGAATGAATACCCGCCCCATCGGTATAACTCTACAAGCAAAATTCAACAACCCTATCAATGCCTGCATTTCTTTCAACATGAACTTCAGAGACGCCAACGCATTTGCTACTAAAACCCGCAACTTCAACACCTTCTCAGTTGGCAGGCGAGCCACCATTTCCACCGAATCCAACTCAATGCCCAGAAAAGTGAGCCGTGTCGTCAGACCCTCCATCTTCCCTTCTGCCAAAGGCACACCCAATTCCTTTGCAACACTCACAAAACCTTCCAACAATGCACCACACTGGGTAGCCTGTGCTGCACCCCAAATAAAAAATCATCCAGGTAATGCACCACATCTGCGCAACCCACCCTCTGCACGACCACCCACTGCAGAAAGATACTAAATTTCTCAAAGCAGGCACACGACACTGCGCAGCCCATGGGCATGCATTTATCAAAATAAAATTCCCCCGCAAATTGGAAACCCAGCAGATGAAAAGAGGTGGGGTGCACCGGCAACAAGCGAAAGGCAGATTCAATGTCCACCTTTGCCATCAATGCCCCCCGACCTGCCTTCCTCACTAACTCAACCACCCTGTCAAAAGAGGCGTAACGCACCGTGCAGCACTCACACGGAATGTGGTCATTGACCGACGTTCCCAACGGAAAGGACAAATTGTGAATTAACCGAAACTTACCCGGCTCCTTCTTTGGTATAATCCCCAACGGAGACACCACAAATATCCTAAATGGGGTCCCTGCAAACGGACCTGCTATCCATCCCAGCTTCAACTCGACGTCCAATTTCTCATGAACAACCTCCTTGAAACGGCGCACTGATGGGGAATTCTTAGAGGCAGCTGCCGCCACCCCGCCTTGAACTGGAATAATAAACCCCGACTGGAACCCCAACTTCAAAACTTCCCTATCCCCCTTCTTTGGGTATTGGCGCAGCCATGCGCTTAATACCCCCACCCGAATGGGCGAGGGGGCCACGCCAAACACTGCACCCCTTCTTGGAGGCCGGCAAGGTGGCCCCCGAAGCACCTTTCCTAATACATTTTGCTGCTGAGTGCCCCCTGCCACACACGGAACAGACATGACGGAACTTGCAATCCGGGAAAGGGCAGGAGGACTTGTTGAACCTCCAACATGTGTCCCCCCCCCCCCTGCCACCTGCTTGCTTGGCAATATGACCCCCCCCACCTGAAAGGAACGGCTGTCCCCCGCATTAGCCACCGCACCTAACTTTACTCCGACCCCAGCCCCCCCTACAGCATTTGATCGTACCGACATTTGTGTGAGCCACAAGTTAATATCTTGAGTGCCCCATGTTAACAACTTGTTCTCTTCCATTTTATCCCTGAACTTTTTGTCGTAGTTAAGCCATGACCACCCGTCATGGGACTGCGACGCTTCCAGAATCGAGTCAGCATATGACAGCAGCATCCCGTACTGCTCTGGGTAGTGCTGACCCCAGACACTCGCCAAACGCAAGAAAGCTTGGACCCAATTCAGCACCGTCCTGGACACCTTTCTAACAGGCCTGGCTTTTTCGTCCTCTTTGCGCTTCTTCTTGCTGTCGCCCGAACGCTTACGACCCTCCAACAACTGGAAAATATCGATGTAACGTTGCTTCCTTATTCTCCTCCTCAACTTCTTTGGCACCCCTTCCCACAACTCCGACAAAACTGTCACGGCCGCCGTCCCCCCACCGGATGCGCCCCCTGTCGACACTGACCCCGCCCCTTGCCCTCCTCCCATCACCCATCAACGATCCTGTGGACGAACTCGATGACGTAGAGGTGGATGATTCTGAACTGCGCCTCCGCTGGCAAGCGTGCTTCTTTTTCCTGCTCACCTTTCCTGAACGCTCCGCTCACCCCCCCTCCCCAATCACCCCCCTGCCTGTTCCACGTGCAACTCACCCATCTCTGCTGCCGCGGTCATCTCGGTCCCCACCCAGCGATGCACCTCCTGTGACAGTTCTTCCACTAACTGCTGGTCCCCCACTCCTCGCGCCGCCGCCCCGGCAGCCGGTCCTTCTCGGGTGTCCATTGTTTGTCCTTCGCTACTCGCAGGCCCAGCTTTCTGCCCCACGCCATGCATCGCTCCCGGAGACGCCAGAAATGGAATCTGTGGAGATAAAAAAGGCAACACCAGAGTGGGAACAACAGCGGACCATGCCAGCTGCCACGCCCCCGCCCAATCGGCCCTCGAAGGGCCCTACCCTCCCCCCATCCACTGCTCCCAAGCCTGGTGTCCCATATCCCCAAAACCCCTCAGACTCGCCAGCCCTCTCCCTGGGAACATTCTACCTCCACCCACCCCTCCAGGTACCCCATACCCTAACCTATCCCCCGCACCACAACTCACCTTGCCACCGTCCCGAGTGCTTGCGCCGGGTTCTCTCCCCCCCCCAAGCCTGCCCTGCCCCTTTCCCCTTTCCGGCACACCCCTGCCCTCCTCTGCCCGCTGCATCTCTTCCCCTCCTGGCACATCCTGCTCCCCACCCCTGAGGACTGCGCCCCCCACCCGCCCCCTGCCCAGTAACAGGGGACCCCACACGGCCTCTCCCCGCCTGCCTTGGGCAGTCTGCTCCCCTACCCCCAGGCACGCACCTAGCGTGCTCACGGGAAACCCCCTGCCTTCCCCTTTCCCCCCCTGCCCCTTTGAACCCCCGCACTCAGCCCTACTTCGGCCCTGCTCCCTACTCGCCCCCCCCCTCTTGCTCCCTTTCCCACCAGGCATCCTTCCTCTTGAGCCCAGACAGCTCC
Source organism: Ichthyophis bannanicus (assembly GCA_033557465.1). Taxonomy (NCBI): domain Eukaryota; kingdom Metazoa; phylum Chordata; class Amphibia; order Gymnophiona; family Ichthyophiidae; genus Ichthyophis; species Ichthyophis bannanicus. The sequence goes on along the minus strand of CM066039.1, from coordinate 67,982,393 downwards.
CCAATCCCTGCACAATCTTTGTTTTTTTTTTTTAAATATATAAGCCCGATCCTCAGCCCTACCACCCTCGCTCTCCCTCTCTCAATGCTCCGCAGCTGCACCTGTGTCTTGCCCAGGCCGTTAAATCCTGCACCACTTGCCTGCTGCTGCCCTCCGTCCAAGGCTCAACCGGCTCCCTTCGCTCCCCGCCGCTCTCCTGCTCGAGTACTCCCCTGATCCTTCGCACAAACGCCACCAGTCCCGCGGCATCCAGCAACGCACTCGGCTTGCTCTCTGGCTGCCGCTCTAGCGATCGCCCTCCAGACACCACGCCATCTGCTCGCCCTCTCTCCGACCATGTGCTCGGCGAGCGCCCCCGCTGCCGGAGCACATGGCTTGCCTCCCCTCCGATTGGCTCCAGCCGCATTCGCCCCTGCGGCAGAGCCAATCAATTTAAATGACGCATCCTGCGTTATCACGCCTCCCGCGCGCCCCCTACCTCTTCACCTTTTACGCATGCAGGGTCCTGCGCCGGGCTGCGCCCCCGGTTACCTGCGGCTAACGGGACCCTGCCCGCATTCTTCTTCTTTTCTAAGTTAATATAGATAACTACATAGTCCATATCATAAATCTCTTACATGTTATGAACGTAAGCCTTTTAAACTTAATTTTAGAATTACCTGTATAGGCAGAAAATGCTATTCGTGTATCTGCTAAGTATCTCTTCTTGGTGTGGATCAGTATTCCACCTATATACTAGGCAGGATTAAATAAAGTCCTTATGCTCCCCCATTTTAATTATGGGTAGGAAAACTGTAAATTAATCATTTATTATTTTATTTATATCATCTAATATATCAGTAACACAATTACATAATTATTGATCATAATCAATTCATTTTAAATGAGGGTAGGATTAAAACATTCATCCGTTTGGTACACAGCAATTGTATCCTATATGTTGCTTTAATAAGTCCTTTTAAATAGGTTGTTTTATTCACACGTCAGCTATTTTACATTCATACATCATCTATTTTACATGTCCTGTGTAAATTTTTCCTTTTATCCAACGCGCAGACGCCGGCGTTTCACTATTGAACAGCCGATCTTGCAAGTGCGGTATATTTTCAGTTTTCATTTTGATAAGGTATGGCATATCGACTAACATGTTAGTCAGTATATTATGGACAGCAATGTGTTTGACAATGTTCATTTAATATTTTATAGATTTTATTATGATAGGAGTTCCTCCGTTTTTAGGGCTCCGTTTTGTTACAAGGATATAAACGCCGGCAAATTGATTTGATTTAGACGGAAACAGTAAGCGATTTTATAGTTGTTTATTATATATGTCAGTCGTTATTGATTTTAATCCTGCCTAGTATATACAAATTATAATTATACTCTATTTTCCACAAAATATGTTAAGGGGAGTAAGTAGTAATAAATCGTGGCATGGCGGTAATTGGCATATATAAATCTACATGTCCAAAATTTTATAGCGTTGTCGGCATATTTATGAAACCTGCTTATGATACAACGATACAATATAATGCTGTAATTATATTATTCAACTTCGAGATAAAATTTGAGTATATATTCTTTCATAGCCGATTAACGTTGTCGAATTTGGTGGAATACTGATCCACACCAAGAAGAGATACACGAATAGCATTTTCTGCCTATACAGGTAATTCTAAAATTAAGTTTAAAAGGCTTACGTTCATAACATGTAAGAGATTTACGAAATGGACTATGTAGTTATGTATATTAACTTAGAAAAAAGATCCCACTGATTCTGTTGCTCTTCATTACTAGCTCTTCCTTCCGTTTATACAATTAAAACACTACCAATCCTCTTTTGGGATTCCGCTTATATATATATATAAATATATAAATATACAGATGTGTTACACATGTGGATATTAATCCCTTCATCCTCCTCAAAACATACATGTAGAACACACGGAGGTATTTTTCTCATTTTTTTAAAATAGGTTATATATTTAATATACATGTGTCATATAAATTGTTGTTACATGTTGGTAATTTTATATATCCTTTATATATTTTGCATCATACGAGTTTTATTATGGTTTTTATCCGACTATTATGTAATGCTGTGCTGTACAACATTTTATTTGTTAAGAATTTAATGATCTTATCAATGTTTATATTTATTCTATGGGCCTTTTATAATTGTTTTTTTATTGTTTATCTTCTATTTTAACTATGATTATGTTATAATTGTTTTTGTATGTATTAGATAAGCCAGCCCCTGATGAAGGCAATACGAAACACGGCCTGTGTCGGGCCAGTGGCTTATATTGATTAATAAAAGATAATTCTTTCCGTGCTGTCCACGTTGTTGGACTGGGTTTTATTATAGCATGTGGACCTGTGCTTTCTGTTTGGAGGACTTAGTCATAAAGCTGAAGAAAGCACAGCCTGCTAGAAGACTTTGGGTCCCAAATTTCTGTTCTGGGCCCTAGCCAGCCATGTCTGAGTCTGGCTCTGGCAGATGACTTACATTCCAAAAACTGACATATTTCGATCACCAAACAGAAAATAAAATTATTTTCCTACCTTTGTTGCCTAGCCAGTTTATTTTTATTATTGTGTTATTCCTCTATCTACAGTATCATTTCTTAACCCTGTTTCTTGGGTCTCCTGTCCTGTCTGTTTGCCATTTCTTCTCTGTTTTGTCTCTGCTTCCTCAACTACATCAGTTTCTAACACTGATCTCTTCCTTCTAGTTTTCTTCTTTTTATTTTTGTGCTTTGTTATCCATATTTAGCTGCTCTTTCTTACCAACCACTCCTGATTTTCCGTTTTTACTGTACCTACCTCCAGCTTTCTATCTCTTTTCCTCACCTCAACTCTCTTTCCTTCATTCCCCTGTCTTTCACTAACTCTCCCCTCTCTCTCTTCCCCCATGTCCAGCCTCCTGCTTCCCCATACAGCATTTCTCCCATCACAATCCAGCATCTTCCCACTCTCCCCCCCCATTCATTGTCTTCCTATCCCCCCATGTTCAGCATTTCTCCTCTGTCTCTATCCCCCTGTATCCAGCATATCTCTTTTGTGTCCCTGTCCCTATCTTCCATGTCCAGCATGCGACCTCTGTGTCCTGATCCCCGTGTCCAACATCTCTCCTTAATTCAGCATCTTCCCTCTGTGTCCCTGTCCCTGTCCTCCCCCCTACCAACATGTCTAGCATAACTCTTCTGGGTCCCTTTCTCCCACTCCCTCCCCCCAACAGGTCTTAGTTGTTAGGGAAATCAGAATCCTATATATATGTCCTTTGTAATAATAATGCTTAGTTTAAGTGCATATACAAGAGGCCTGCATAAGAGAAATTAGAATCCTATAGAAATCAGAATCCTATGTGTGTGCCCTTTGTACATTCTGGTGGGTATGAAAAAGGAATGTGCTGTGTAAGCTAAACTGATTGTTCTACTCAAGGATGACTTGTTTTTGCATTAGTTACTGATAAACTATAGTGGGCCCCCAGAAGATGGGTGGATGACGTATGACTATGTCTCTGATAATGTATAAAATACAGACAATCCCTCCACCCTTTGGAATAAACTTGCATACTGTCCTTCTGTGTGGTCTGTGTGTGTTTATTCCCCTGGATTCCAGCCAGCCGGAGCAGCACACCGCAGATGAGGGTTCGGGATTTCCTGGCCTGGAGTGACCAACAATAAGCAGACCCATTACATTAGTGAGGCAGTGTCAGGTAACTGCTGAATGCAGTTGGCAACACTTGGCAGTTTGCAATGGTGCAACCCTGCTCGGGAGTTAATTGGTGCTGGTGGCTGAGCTGAGCTTGCATTGTTGCAGTCATAATCACTGTCAGTTTGCATCGTACAACAGCAATCTGCTCCCAAGGTCTTTAGTTGCTGATGCTGTGTCAGACAAAATATCGGTAGAGCCATGGACCCTATAGCTCACCCATTTCCACTGTCTATGGCAGACACTGATGTTGATCAGGGTAGGGCTGGAGCCTGGCTGGGTGATGGGACACCATCTGCACTGCTGCCAAGCCAATCTACTGCCTGCTGTGCCTGCAGCATATGGTGGAAAGAACATGCCACCCCAGATGTTTGGTCAGGAGGTGTGACTGGAGTTGTTGTGTGTGTGCTTAGAAACATAGAAACATGATGACAGAAAAAGACCACAAGGCCCATCTAGTCTGTCCTTCCATAACAACAACTACAACAGTCCACTTTTTACCTTTAGAGATCCTCTGTGTTGGTCCCATGCTTTTTTGAATTCAGTTACTGTCCTCATCTCTACCACCTCCACTGGGAGACTATTCCACGGATCCACCACTCTTTCCGTAAAGAAATATTTCCGCATATCACTCTTGAATCTATCTCCCTTCACCCTCATCCCATGTCCCCTCGTCGCAGAACTTGCTTTCAATTGAAAGAGGCTCTCTCCCTGAACATTTATGCCACGGAGGTATTTAAACATCTCAATCATATCACCTCTATCCCGCCTTTCCTCTAAGGTGTACATATTAAGATCCTTAAGTCTGTCCTCATATGCTTTATAATGAAGACTACTAATCATCTTAGTAGCAACCCTCTGCACCGACTCCATCCTGTTCACATCCTTTTGAAGGTGCGGTCTCCAGAATTGCACACCATACTCCAAATGAGGTCGCACCAAAGACTTATACAGAGGCATTATCACCTCCTTTTTTCTGCTAGCCATTCCTCTCCGTATGCACCCAAGCATCCTCCTAGCTTTTGCAGTCGCCTTTTCTACCTGTTTAGCTACTTTAAGATCAGCGGACACAACTACGCCTAGGTCCCGCTCTTCTTTAGTGGACAAAAGTACTTCACCTCCTATGCTGTATTGCTCCCTTGGATTGCTGCAGCCCAAATGCATGACCTTACATTTTTTAACATTAAATCCCAGCTGCCAAATTCTAGACCATTCTTCAAGCTTAGCTAGGTCCCTCCTCATGTTATCTACACCTTCCTGGGTGTCTACTTTATTGCAGATTTTGGTATCATCCGCAAAGAGGCAAACCTTACCCGACAGCCCTTCCGCTATATCACTAACAAAGATGTTAAAAAGAATCGGACCAAGGACAGATCCCTGGGGCACACCACTGGTAACATCCTTCTCCTCAGAGTGAGCTCCATTTACTTGTACTCTTTGTCGCCTCCCACCCAACCAATTTCTAACCCAAGCAGTAACTTTAGGGTCCATCCCTAGGGTGCTCAGTTTGTTTATAAGTCGCCTGTGAGGAACAGTGTCAAAGGCTTTACTGAAATCTAAATACACCACATCTAGAGCTCTCCCTCGGTCCAACTCCCTGGTCACCCAGTCAAAGAAATCAATCAGATTTGTCTGACAAGACCTGCCTCTGGTGAATCCATGCTGCCTCGGATCCTGTAATCCGCTGGACTCCAGAAACCTCACTATTTTCTCTTTCAACAGCGTTTCCATTAATTGTTTGCCACCTATGGCTGAGGATGACTCATGGCAGCTAAATGCTGGTGTTTTCACTCAACACTCTCGGCCGCTGTGATACTCCTCCCTCCAGTCCCAAAAAACTGGCCTTTTCATAGCTGGTTTTTGTAGTCAGCAGGCAGCCGTCCTGACCATAGAACTGGCCAGTTGGAAGCCCTAGGCGGAGGCCTAGTCAGCCTAGTGGTAGGAGTGGCCCTGCCTTTGAGCATGTAAAAATAAGGGTTAACAAACCTGTTGTAGATGAGACCTTTCTGCAGGGCTATCTTAGTACCTCTCTGACAAGCTTTGCAGAACTCTGCTTCTTTCATCAGGTTTCAGTTTCAGTTCAGTTTGAGTTTATCTTTATTTTATATATTACCTACTACAATTACAGCATCAAAGTGGTTTACATTATAAAAATACTAAAACGGAAAGGGGTGAATGAAATAATTTAATAAAATGTGACAAAATTAATTAGGGGAGAAAGGATAGGGAGGGAAAGGAAACTATACAGATGTGTCATCATAAAACTCATCACCACAAGCCAAGTAAGAAGAAAAGGTTGTTAGACCTTTTTTAAAACTTTTACATAGATAGACTGGCAAAGCATTCTAAAGTGAGGGTGTTACAAAAAAGAACACAGTCCTACAAGCACCTTCATAATAAGCTCATGATACCTAGGGAAGAGGCCAAAGATTTCCTTGCTGTGTTTGAATAGGAAAGACTGATTTAATAGGCAGAATATGTTTGGCTAAATCCAAAGGTAATCCACAATTAAAGACTTGATGAGCTAGAAGAAGGAGCTTGAAATTAATACCAAAGGAGTAACATGATCAAAATCATAAATCCGGCCCTGAGTTTAGCTCTTGGCTGTGGGCTCTCTTTCCAGATGTGTAGGCCAGCTCTCAACAGAGGGATCTTTCTCCCGTGTCGAAGCCAACTTCAGTTGTGAGATTTCCCTACAGGACACTCGATCCAGCCCTCGGCCACAGGATCGCTTTCAAGGATGTTGAGCTCTGCTCTTGGTTGTAAAATCTCTCTCCAGATGTTTAGACCAGTTCTCAGAAGTGGGATCTTTCTCCCATGTGTCCAAGCCGATATTGATGGTGTGATCTCTCTATAGAACATTTGAACCAGCTTTCAGCTGTAAGATCTCTCTCCAGGATGTCTAGCTCAGCTTTTGACGGTGGAATCTCTCCAGGGCCAGCTCTGGAGAGTAAACAAAGGGTTTGGATGTGTCTCCTGTTGGAAACCACACATTATTCAAGTCCTTACAGTCTTAATTTCCCAAACAGCCTGCTGGCCAGAGAGCAAGAGGATGGGGATTAACCTACTTTATCTGCTGATGTTTCAGATCTAATATCTACTTCTGTTGCAGGTCCTGTTTGTGCCCTCATTCCTAATCCCCTGCTCTGTCCTTGAGTTTGTTTTGGGTGATGCTGGGGTGAGTCACTTTATCTCCTTGTGCTAAAATTCCAATCCCCAGCTCTGCCTCACCGAGTTTCTGTGTGTATGGCTGTCAGTTGCCCAGATTATCTCCAGACTGTTCAAAATTTAGATGTAGCATTTGAAAGCAGGAGTGAGAATTAAAATGTCTGAGGCCAGATCAATGATTCAGGTATCAAGCCATGCAGAAAGATCTTGGGGAATGTGTACTAAGCACAGTAGCTGGGACCCTGGGGTCTAGTGCATAGATAGTGTGTATTCTAGCCAATTTGTAACTGGGAGCGTGCAGTAAAAAGTCAGCCACTCTAAAAACACCATGTTACTGGTGCACTGTGCAAAAAAGATGAAATAAATGACTGCTTCTTGGAGCAGCTGGTTCATGAACCAACAAGAGGGGAAGCCATTTTGGACCAAGTCTTTAGTGGAACACAAGATCTGGTGCAAGAGATAAGGGTGTTGGATCCAGTTGTCAATAGTGATCATAGCATGATCGCGTATAATTTAATAAATGGAGGAAGGGCAGCAAAGAAATTCACAGTACTACCTTTTAACTTTCAAAGGGAGACTATGATAAAATGAGGAAAATAGTTAGGAAAAACTAAAAGGAGCAGCTGCAAAGGTTAAAGTGTAGCAGCAGAGCGCAAACAATCCAATAATACCAGGAGTCTGTTCAGAAGGTCCAAATCATTTATTTGTGCACAAGACTCAAGCAGAATCACATTCAAAATGGCTGAGCAATGGCTGTTAGTAAAACAACAACTTTTATACTGTTCTTTCCCATTCTAGACACAGGCAAACTTGTCATTGGTCCCGGTAACCCTTCTTACACCTTCTATTGGTCCCGGTACCGTTACGTAGTCATCCAATGAAGACCTTTGACTGGGCTCAGCACCTGCTTCCCCCCCTTACAGTCCCAATTACAATGGTCAGTTCTTAGACTCTTGATACAATTCTCCTCCAAGGTCACTAACCAGCTGGAATATGTGGGAAAGCAGGGCACTGTAACTTTTCTTTCAGCAAAGTTAATTAATTCCATAGAAGCTTCACACATCTTATCAGTATTAATTAAAAGTATTTACTGTCTTTTCTAAGTTTCGTTTCTGCTTAGCTATATTCAGTTAAGCTGAGTTAAGTTTCAATTCTATGGAGGCAATATTGGGGGGGGGGGGGGTTTCATTCCTCTGGGCCTAACCACAGGCTTCATTTACAGGTCAAGCTGCTTAGGCCTGCCTGCCTGGTTCAATCAGCGTGGATCATAGGCCTTCGCCTACCACATTCCCCCCTTTGATTAATCTCACCCGAATGCTAATAAGGTGTGAGATGTAAATCACTTAACTACACAGGAGTAGGGTTTTTACCAATGGTGCCGGGAGTGGGGTGCCACAAGGCTAAAATCTTAGTAGCAGTTTTACGTTCTACGGTATTTTCGATCACACTGTTAATAGAGCACATACAGCATGGGATTATACATGGTAATAACAGAAACAAAGCTACAATTACTAATATTATCATAACAAAGGTAGTAAGTCCCCCCAGGCCAGAGAAGATAGATTCGAACCAGTTAGGTATTCTAAGACCATGCCAGGTCTGTACTGGCACATAAGTTTGTTTTCGCATATTTTCAGCAATTTCTTCAACTACTTGACCTTTGTCATCTATCTTCAAACAACAATTGGTTAAATTCAACTTTCCACACACTCCTCCTTCAGCTGCTAACAGGTAATCTAAGGCCAAGCGATTCTGATATATTGCAGTACGCATTTGTGTGCTTTGTCTAGCTAGAAGTGTAAGTGCTTGGCTAGTCTCATTAGTAATTAATTCAACTACTGCTTGTAGACGTGTAATACGGTTTATCATATACACAGGGGTCCGATACCCCCAAGTGCCATCTTCCTCCCAAGTGGCAGGTCCATAATAGGCAATAATCCTCTCAGGTGGCCAATCATCCCCATCCCATTTCTGCCACTTGCCTATCTGGAGAGCTGCTCTTTTCTGTCTCTTAATGTATACTGGGTATCCTAATTTTTCTCCATGTTCTGTGGGTAACAAGAAGAAAGAAGGTTGAATGGTCCCTAAGACACACGCTCCTCCCCAATGAATAGGAAGTCGAGCATATGCTCGGGTTCCACAGATCCAATACAAGCCAGGCGGGGCTTGCCAGGCACGGGGCTGGGCAAGATTTGTCCATAAATCGGCAAGCTCAGGGAATTTTGCTAATGGATTAGTGGGTTCAGTTTCATTAACTCCTGACCACCAGGACGTCTGCTTTGTAGTGTCGTTATAAAACTTTTGGCTGAGACAGACCAGCTGTCCCACCTGCAAGGTGAACTGGGGTCCAGTTCGAGCATAACACAGACGTCCAACTATTGAGTGTGCTAAGACCCATTCACTAGTGGTCTTATGCAATTCAGTATGATTATAAGTTATTGAGTAATTCAACTCTTGGGCTAACCAGGGCCATTGGTCACCCATTCTAGTTCCACCACAAAAGTAACAATCTGAAATGTGGAGACTGGAGACCACTGCTCCAGCTAACTCTAGAAACAAATTCTGGGAAGGGTGAGGGATATCAAACTTATTTACATGCATAGTCTCATAAAAAGTGTTATGTATATGGTACTTAGATGATCGATGGGCTTGGGTATTTAATCTTATATATATAATGGTCCCTGGATCTGATCCAGAACCTGCAATACGTAGGCCAAACTTATACCCTTGTTTCCATGCGCTAGGATTGGCTATGAACAATTCTAATGGATTACAGGTACCTTTCTTACAATTTTCTAAATTCTTTACATACGGCTTAGTTAAAGCAGCCATTCGATTGTCTCTGGTATTTTCTATCATACCAGTTTTCCATGTGGCATAGAAAACACATTCCCACTTAGAGCAATAGTAATCCTCAATTGGGGCTGTACTATATTCATTGGCTAAAACTCGTTTACCTGTACATGCCCCCCATCCAGTGGTTCCTTCTGGACACATATATTTATCGTTATGAGCATAGGCTTTCTCCCAATTGGCACACTTAGAACGACTATCTCTATTAATGGCATCACAGGCATCAAAATACAAAACAGCATACTTTGTAGGATCGGTAAGTGGGGAGGTAGCATTAAGTAAAGCTCCATCCGCATCATTCCATCGTATTTCTAGAGTATAATAGGATGGGTTCTGATGTGGGTTAAAACAAACTTTAGTAGTTCCCTTAGTACAAACATTCAGTTCAGTGGTGTTATAAATACACCGGCTTACCGTACCAGTACAAGTATAGTAAGAATGATAAAGCAAAGTCTGAGTTACTTTCATTCCAGTCCGAGTGGAAGTAATGCAGGCAGTACATGGGGGTAAAGCAAGAGTCAGTTCAAGGCTCCCCAGGCAAGCAACCAAAGCAAAATAGAAACAAAGATGCATGTTGATTGTAGTTCTTCTGGATCTCCGCTGGAAAATCTTGACCTCGACGTCCTCTTCTTCTTGGCACAATGCTGACCCGTTTGCTAATGAAGCAATTCAACGGGTGTCAATGTTGATAGAAGATCCTCAAATGTCCCGCTGTGATGCCAACTTACCAATTGTAGTTGGCCTGATGAAAGTTTATGGAAGCACAATTATTCGATGAAGAAAACAAATGTCTTTGCTGTATTTAGAAACAGCAATCCTCTTCGAAAGACTTGGCTATCGTAGGACACTGTAGTTCAGGAGTGTCCCCGAGGAGTTCTAGGTTGCTGGCTGCCTCCGTAGGGTAAGACGCAAAGGGACGTCAGGATGTGGCTCTGCTGTCCATTGGTCCTGATCTGGAACTGCTGCTGGCTTGACTCTGCTATGATGAATCCAGGAATCGATTTCTGCTACCTTTACTGCAGTTGGGGTAGACAGGATGACGGTGTATGGCCCCTTCCAATGCGGTTCCAGCGGTGTCTTCTTCCAATCTTTGATCCACACCGAGGTACCAGGCTTGTAGGGATGCAGGGGTTCTGTCAAATTGATAGGCAACTGGTCCTGTATCCACGCATGGAGAGTCTTCAGAACAGAACTAAGAGCTAGAAGTTCTTGTCTGGTTATTTCTGAACCAATCTGTGGCAAACTACCTTTAATACCCTGCACTATTGGTGGAGGTTTGCCATACATAACTTCAAAAGGGGAAAATCCTGATGATTTCACAGGAGCTGAGCGTATTCTGAGTAAGGCTATTGGGAGAACCTGGGGCCACTTCAGGTGGGTCTCCTGACATGGCTTAGCTATCTGGGATTTTAAAGTTCGATTCATTCGCTCAACCTTCCCTGAACTTTGGGGTCTATATGCAGTATGTAATTTCCATTGTATCTGTAAGGCACTTGCTAACTGCTGGGTAATCTGAGATACAAATGAGGGCCCATTGTCTGACCCTATTACTGCTGGAATTCCAAATCTGGGGATAATTTCTCTTAACAAAACTTTAGTAACTTCTCGGGCTTTTTCAGTCCTGGTGGGGAAGGCTTCCACCCACCCAGAGAAGGTACAGACTAATACTAACAAGTAACGATATCCATTGGCCTTTGGCATTTCAGTAAAGTCTACTTGTAGGTGGTGCATGGGGGTTACACCTCCTGGCTGAACTCGGGGTGCTGGCGTGGGATCCTGTTTGGCATTGTTCTTGGCACAAATTAGACACTGGCGGGCTACTGAGGCTGACAGAGCTCCCAATAAGGCGATACAAAAATGTGGTTTAAGTGCTTTCTCCATAGCACTCTTCCCATAATGTGTGGCTTGATGAAAGGCCTTGACAAAGGCTGGTCCCAATAATTCAGGGATCACTATTCGTCCTGGGGGTTGACTGCCCTCGGGTGGTGGCAGCTCAATCCATCCATCTTTCAGTACGCCCTCTTCTTTATTACAGTAGTAATCCAATTCTTTGGTGGTATATCGTGGTGTCCATAAATTAAGGGGTACTGGAAACAATGCTGCTTGTATTGGTATGGCTTGTGATGAAATTTGGCCTGTCATGGCTGCTTTACGTGCTGAAGCATCAGCAAATCTGTTTCCTTGGGCAACTTCTCCTTTTCCCGCTTGGTGTCCTCGACAGTGCATGACTGCCACACGTGTAGGAGCCCATACTGCGTCTAGTAACATCAATATTTCTGGGCCATATTTGATTGATTTGCCTCCTGACGTAATGAGCCCTCGTTCTTTGTAGAGAGCTTCTTTTTGGCATAGCTGTGCTTTTGCTCTGGAAACTTTGTATCCGGCTTCATCCAATAGTTGCAAGAGGTCATTAGTGGCTTGTATACATTCACTTTCCGATATGGCAGCTACCAGTAGATCGTCCACATATTGGAGAAGTACTCTTTTTCCAGGGGCCACTGGGTAGCTTGAAAGATCCTGGTTTAGTGCAGCACTGAAAATGGTAGGTGAGTTCTTGAATCCTTGAGGCAATCGTGTCCAAGTGAGTTGGCCCCGCCTTCCTGAGACAGGGTCCTGCCATTCAAAGGCAAACAGCAACTGGCTAATTGGGGCTAATCTTATGCAAAAGAACGCATCCTTCAAATCCAAAACAGTGAAGTGGGTGGCTTCCGCAGGTATCAGTCCTAAAAGTGTATAAGGATTTGGCACAACTGGATGTATGGTTTCAACTGCTTCATTCACTCTCCTTAGGTCTTGCACTGGGCGGTAGTCTCCTGTCCCAGGCTTCTTTACTGGCAAGAGAGGAGTGTTCCATGGTGACTGACATACTTTAAGTAGGCCATACTCCAGTAGCCTCAACAGGTGGCGGTGGATACCTTCAATTGCTGCTCTTGGGAGTGGATATTGTTTGACATGTAGCTCTGCACTGGGCTTGAGGTTCACAATTATTGGAGCTATATGTTTGGCCAGGCCTGGTGGATTGCCCTCTGCCCATACTCCAGGAGGGGCGTCAATGCTTTTCAGAGTAGGTTCGAAATAGGTATCAACGACTGGCTCGGTACTATAATATCTCCATTCTTCTTCTCGGGGAACAGTAAGCACCATTAGTCCAGAAGGTTTTGAATTTACTGTCATTTGCATTTCTCCTTTTTCAGTAAAGGATATTTGGGCCTGCAGCTTGGCTAGCATATCTCGTCCCAGTAATGGCACCGGGCACTCGGGCATGTAGAGAAATTGGTGCGTGATTTGTTGTCCTCCTAAATTACATATGCGGTTTTGAAGAAAAGGCTTCGTGGCTTTAGCCCCAGTCGCTCTCACAATGGTGACTGCTCTTGTAGAAAAAGGGGCTATTTGCTTATCCACTACAGAATGTTCTGCTCCAGTATCAACCATAAAGTCCATGAATTGGTCTCCCATTTGTATACTGACCATAGGCTCCTGGAGACCTAAAGCGAATTCGGAGCCCGGTCTGTCCTAATCTGCTTCATCTAAATCATAGGCTGTTGCGGCTGCCACTCCCTGTATGGCCTCCGTTCGTTCTCGTTGAGATTGTTCTCGATTGGTTCCTCTGCGGTTTTGGGTTCGGCCTCTCTCTCTTTCCCTCCAAGGAGCGTGTTCCCCTTCATCCTGAGAGGCTTCTTCGAGTCGCGGGCATGCACTTCTCCAATGTCCTTCTTCCCTGCAATAAGCGCATTGGTTCGCGCCTAAAGGGGGCCGGTCATCTCCTCGGCTCCACCCTCTTCCTCTGCTCCTTCGACTAGGGGCACCTCCCCTTTTCTGTTCCACTATGGCCGCTGCCAAAAAATCTGCTTTCTTCTTCATCCTTCGATCACTTTCTCTCTGTCTTTCATTATCACGATTCACATACACTTTATGAGCGACTTCCAGTAACTGTGTTGCATTCATGCCCGCAAACCCTTCTAATTTCTGTAGCTTACGTCTAATATCTGGTTGCGATTGGTTTACAAAAGCAGCATTCACCATGCATAGGCTTCCTGGTGCATCTGGGTCATAGGGAGTATACATCCTGTACGCTTCAGTCAATCTTTCATAGAATACTGCTGGGCTTTCATCTATGCCCTGATTAACTTCGGTCACTTTAGAGAGATTCATGGCTTTCTGACCCCCCTTTCGCAGACCTTGCATAAGGCCTTGGCGAAACCGTGATAGAGCTCTAGATCCTCTATCAGTATTCGGATCCCACTGGGGGTCTTCATTAGGGAATTCTCTTTTAGCTGCTTCGCGATTGTCTATTCCTGCTCCTTCCCCTCCCTCTGCCAGGGGATTATCTGCTAGCCAATCAATAGCTGCTCACTTAATTCGTGTCCGATCCTCAGGAGTAAATAAGTTAGACAGGAGCTGACGGCAATCTGACCAGGTGGGTTGGTGAGTTTCCATAATAGTATGCATCAATTCTGTTAATTCTTGGGGCTTGTCAGTGTAGGAAGCATAATGCAATTTCCAATTCAGCAAATCAGTAGTAGAGAAAGGCACATAAACTAAACTTAGGGGCTCTGGTACTATCTGGTCATCTGCATCTCTCACGGGCATTCCCGGGACTTGCCGCAGGGGGGCTAATAATTTCGGGAGGGCTTTCTGCTTCTTGGCAGTGACTTTCGGTATCTTGGTGGGGGCTTTCAGCTTCGAGACTCGCTTAGTCTGGGGAGTCTCGCTTGCAACAGATGAACTAGCACTGACAACTGATTTCTCACTTTCTGTCTCAGTCAGGGAAGATGCGTCTTCATCTTCCTGCTCTGACTCCTGCTTATCCTCAGTCTCTGTCCCAGACTGATCAGCCTCTTCATGAGACGGCTCATCTAACTGGTCTTCTGGCTGGTGAGGGGGTGGACCCTCCCGGTCCCGGTGGGCTGCCGTGGGACGCGGTGGTACTCTTGCGGGGCGCTGAGCTTGGGGCTGTCTAATTATAACTTCTGGTGAATCAGGATCAACATAGACAGGTTTCTTTTCAAGCTTCTTTTCTTTCCCTGCCTTCTGTGTCTGCTCTGTCAGCGCTACCATTATTCTACACTGTTCTTCATAACAGCGCTGAGCCCAAGGGGGTGGGCTTTCACAAATACTTAACCAGGAATCTATATAGGGATACTGGTCGGGGTGCACTGCTCGCACCTTCCGGTGGACTGACTGAATAATTCCTATGGTAAAGGTTCCCTCTCGGGGCCACTGGGGTTCTAATACAGGCCACTCTCTAGTACACAACAATTGTAATCGTGAGGCAGTCATTTTTACTCCATAATCTCCTGAATATCCTTTATTAAAATACTTGATCATACATTCTAACGGAGTGTGCCTAGTAGACCCCGCCCCTCCCATATCGATGTGTGCGCGCAACGACAAACAGAAGGGAAAAGGAGGGCGGACCGTGGGTAAGGGGTCCTCACGGCCCTAGAAACATTTAAGGGAGACAAATAACAAGACAAGACGACAGTCGCTTCCTCCTTTTTACGACCTGGACGCGGTCGCCCGGCCAGGAAATGCATTACTCAGGAGTCTGCCTTCACTTGGTCCGTGCTGCCAGACCTCTCATTCACACTTCATTCACACAATCATGCTAGCAACGTATCCCAAAAACAGCCCAATCCTGTCTCTGCTGACTAGGCTATATCAAATTCCAAAATCAAAATCAAAAAGACGATGGTTTCACCCCGCGCATACTCATGCGGGGTTAATCGGACCGTCTTGAGAGTTGATCAAGCTCTCTTACCAAATACCAAATTCCAAAGTGTCAAAATTCAAACAGCAGTTCTGCTCTGACTCATCTGTCTAGACATACCAAATCAAAACTATACTCACTGGATGCGGTCCCCGTTCCCGAGCAAGCGCATGAGTTGGACCTCGGACTCCCCTCACGGGTTCGAGGTGTTGGTTCCGTCCGGGTCTGGCACCCGCTGAGGCCTGGCCCAACTCCCTCCGATGCAACTGGACCGGTGGCGCCTGGGAGCCGAACCCACGTCGGGAGGGCACGATCCCGGCAGGACCAAACCTGTAGAGGCGGAAAGTCGTGGTATATTGCCCTGTATACCCTCTACTAACCACACTTCCCGGCCAACGCACCAAGAATATGTAGCAGCAGAGTGCAAACAATCCAATAATACCAGGAGTCTGTTCAGAAGGTCCAAATCATTTATTTGTGCACAAGACTCAAGCAGAATTACATTCAAAATGGCTGAGCAATGGCTGTTAGTAAAACAACAACTTTTATACTGTTCTTTCCCATTCTAGACATAGGCAAACTTGTCATTGGTCCCGGTAACCCTTCTTACACCTTCTATTGGTCCCGGTACCGTTACGTAGTCATCCAATGAAGACCTTTGACTGGGCTCAGCACCTGCTTCCCCCCCTTACAGTCCCAATTACAATGGTCAGTTCTTAGACTCTTGATACAATTCTCCTCCAAGGTCACTAACCAGCTGGAATATGTGGGAAAGCAGGGCACTGTAACTTTTCTTTCAGCAAAGTTAATTAATTCCATAGAAGCTTCACACATCTTATCAGTATTAATTAAAATTATTTACTGTCTTTTCTAAGTTTCGTTTCTGCTTAGCTATATTCAGTTAAGCTGAGTTAAGTTTCAATTCTATGGAGGCAATATTGGGGGGGGGGGGGGTTTCATTCCTCTGGGCCTAACCACAGGCTTCATTTACAGGTCAAGCTGCTTAGGCCTGCCTGCCTGGTTCAATCAGCGTGGATCATAGGCCTTCGCCTACCACAAAAGATGTACATCAAGTATAGACATTTTTAAAAATACTATCTTGGAAGCACAGACCAGCTGTATTCCACGCTTTAAGAAAAGTGAAAGGAAGGAAATAAACTGCCAGCATGATTTAAAGGTGAGATCAGAGATGCTGTTGCAGCATCTTTCAGGAAATGGAAAAAGGAACCAAATGACGAAAATTGGACACAACATAAGTACGGGCAAGTTAGATGCAAGGCATTAATAAGGCAGGCAAAGAGAGAATTTGAAAAACAGCTTGCCGTGGCAGCATAAACACATAATAAAAACATTCGTACCAAAAAGCTGTGAAATAGTCAGTTGGACAATTAGATGAGAGGGATGAAATGGGCACTAAGAGTGGACAAGGCCATAGCGGAGAGACTGAATGAAGTCTTTACTTTGGTCTTTTCAGAAGAAGATGTAGGGAAGTTACCCATTACTAAAATGGTATTTATGAATTAATAAATGAAATAGAACAGGTAAACGCAGAACGATTGTTTACACCATCAAAAAGTAGAAAGACTAGGGGACATGCAATGAAGCTACAATGTAAGCTGTTTAAGACTTATAAGAGAAAATATTTTTTTCACTTAATGCGTAATCAAGCTCTGGAATTCGTTACTGGAGGATGTACTAAAAGCTGTTAATGTAGCTCGGTTTAAAAAAGGTTTGGACAAGTTCCTGGAGGAAAGGCCCATAAACCATTATTATGGAGGACCTGGGAAATTTACTGTTTGCTCCAGAATGAGCATTGTGGAACCTGTGTGTCTTTTTGGGAACCTGCTAGGTACTTGTGACCTGAATTGGCCACTGTTGGAAACAAGATATTAGACTTGATGGACCTTGGTCTGACCCAGTATGGCATATCTTTATTTTATTTATTTATTTATTTGAAAACTTTTATATATTGCCACTTCCCAAGATCAGTGGCGGTTTACAGAGAACAGTGGTGAAAAAATACATGGAACATTATGCAACATTGCAACTATATACAAAAAACGGTATAAACAATAATAATTATTTACAGCTCATAACAGGAACCTTTGGCAATTTAGGCAATGTAATTATTTACAAATTACAATAACAAGTTCTTAAATATTTACAAACTGCGAAATTTACAACCTGTGTCATCAATCAGCTTTGGATAGTGTTAAAATGTGCGTGGGTAGTTTGGTAGATTGTATGAATGAGCTATGGGGGGTGGGAGGCCAGATCTGAAAATTGGTAGTAATGTTGGGTGAATAAGTATGTTTTTAGTTCCTTTCTGAATGTTTGGAGAACTTTTATCTCCCTTAAGTGGTCAGGGAGGTTATTCCATTGTGTAGGTGCTACGTATGAGAAGGCGCTGTTGCTTATTATTTGCTTTGTCTTTCTTATTGTATCTGGTACTTGCACGGTATTGAGATTCCTCCTTCTTCTAAGTCTGCTATCTGAAGGTCTATGGATAAGAGTAGATAGATATGATGGGGCGATGTTGTTAATTAATTTAAATGTAGTCAGTATAATTTTATATTGGATCCTGCTGGCAACGGGGAGCACCCACCTTATGTTCTTATATAAGTGGCCGCTGATACAAGTGCAGATAATGCCTGCTTCTGACGAGGTGCTAGTTGCATCCTCCCTGGATCTTTCTGCCGCCTTTGATGTCGTCGACCACCGTACTCTCCTCACTTGCCTGTCTGACTTTGGTATCCAAGGCACTGTTCTTCATTGGTTTCACTCTTTTCTCTCGTCCCGCACCTTTGCTGTCCACTCAGGCCCCAACATTTCCTCCTCTTTCCCCCTGCACTGAGGTGTCCCTCAGGGTTCCATGCTCGCCCCCCTTCTGTTCAACATCTTTCTTGCCCCTCTCTCCCTACTCATTCAACAGACCGGTATATCATCTTACTTCTACGCTGACGATATTCTCCTCATTCATCATACCAGCTTTCAACCCCGGACCTCTCTGCCCTCAATGCTTGTTTTACTCTCATTGCCGGCTGGTTCTCTGATAATTTTCTCTGCGTCAGTCCCACTAAGTCCTCTGCTATTTGGCTCTCCTTCGCTGCCACTCCTCCCACTCTAGCTCCCACAGTGTCCTCTCTTCCCATCCCACTTGTCCCCACGCTCCGCTATCTTGGTGTCACCCTTGACTCTTCAATGTCTTTCCACCCACATATTTCCTCCCTCATACGTAGCTGTTTTTTCCATCTCCGTAGGATTCGATCCCTCCGGCCCTACCTCTCCGCTCCCTCCCTCATCACCCTGGTTCTCTCCCTCATGATCTCCCGTTTGGACTACTGTAATTCAATTTTCACAAGTCTTCCCAATTAAGAACATAACATAAGAACATAAAATATGCCATACTGGGTCAGACCAAGGTCCATTAAACCCAGTATCCTGTTTCCAACAGTGGCCAATCTAGGTCATACGTACCTAGCAGTTTCCCCAAAAGACACAAAATTACCAGCTCCGTCATCTTCAACTTATCCAAAACACCGCCTCCCGTCTTGTCACCCATTCCCCCCTTTCAATCATATCACCCCTTGTCTTCTCATCCTCCACTGGCTCCCCATTAAATTCAGATTTGTCTATAAGTACCTCATCACCACACACAAGGTTCTTCACATGGGTATCCCCCAGTATTTGTCCAATCTTATCTACCACCAGCCTGCTCCTCGCCTCCTCCGTTCTACTCATAGCAACCGTCTTTTTCTCCCCTCCCCTCCCCATCCCAATCACACCTCGAATTCACTTGTCACTCTGCATTCTTCTTTCTAAGCCCTGCCCTATGGAATTCTCTCCCACACTCTCTCCGCACCGAACCCTCTTTTCCTCGTTTTAAAGCGTTACTTAAAACCTATCTTTTTTCCCAGGCCTTTGATCTCCCTGTTGCCACATGATGGTCTTGATGCTACACACTGCCTCCATTTTCCCCCCTTCCTCTATCCCTTCCAGCCTCTCACCAGTTTAGCCTGTTTATGTGTTTAACCTCACTCCTTTTCTGTCTTCTTCTCATTCTCTCACTACTGCTTTCCTATCAACCCATTGGCGTTCCTTTCCTCCTTTTATTTTCTAGTAGCCACTATGTTTTTTTTTTGTACACCGCTCTGACACTTCGGTATGGGCGGTATATCAAGCCTTGCTAATAAATAAATAAAATAAATCCTCCATGCCGATGCCGTCCAAACATGCAGTATAGATGCAATTCCCATAAAAGGAACAGCCCAGAACCATCCCACACAGAGAAAAGACAAGGCATTTATGGCTGGTATTGTCCTGAGACAAATCGGGCAGTCGCCTAGGGTAGTGGCAATAGGGATGCAGCAATGTGCAGCAGCCAAGACAGCAAAACAAATGATCCTGAGAGCCACAGAAAACAGAAACATCAGCAGAAGACTGTATCCATTGGGAGAGGGAGCACACATATACCTACAAAGTCTGGAAGGTATGATGTGCAGGTCTGCATATGCACTGTCAAGATAAGAGAGGGCAGCTGCTGTGATAAGTTGGGGGGAGTTGGGAGATAGGATATGTGCTCCTTGAATCCACCAAAGTAGGCCACCCAGTCAGGGTTGAAGACGGCTGAACATATTTAGGGTTGAGGCATTCAAATGAGATACTGCAACCACTGGCAATTTGTTAGTCTGCGCAAATGTCCACTCCAACCACCACCTCCCATGCATAGGGGGCCACGAATCGGTACACACATGCACCTGGGAGCCATGCCAGTGCTACAGGCTCTGTTTCAGGAGGCACATGGCCACAGACCCTTCTCCCACCCACCTGTGTTTGTCCCACCTGTGGAACATATGCAAGCCTCAGTTTCCTGACAACAAGCATGCTTGAGCTAGGGACTGATGTGAGGGTTCCCCTCTCCATGGTAGTGGGTGGGGTGTACTGCGGTGTGCTTCCAGAGCTTTCACCCCATTAGGAATATTGGCAATTTCTGTGGATAGCCTCCCATCCTCTGGTAAATGCTCATGGGGGAGGGGGTAGTCCACCTCTTAGAACACCAGTTGTTTAGGGGGAGGGTGGGTATCCTAAAGGCTTACCTTGGACCTAGTTAGCAGGAGGAATGGATGGCAGGTGACTAAATGCATCTCATGTGTGTAGTCTCTATATTGGACCAGCAGATCTGCACAGCAGATCGCTGCACCCTTTCCTCACTCACATGTGGGTCCACAACTCTGTAGCAAGGATTCATTGCTAGGGGCATGATAGGGAAGGACTCAAACCAAATCTCTTCCTCCATAGGCCTAGCCAACTGTCTACTGCACCCTAGGTTGGCAGGCCTTTTAATAGGAGTAAAAAGATTTGTTAGGATCAGCCAGGATATTAAATTCTGACCAAACCAAGGCTACATGTCCAGGTTTGTTCTAGCAGAGACTAACTGTATGTGTGCTGGGCTGCATGCTCAGGTATGTCCAGACTTGTTATACAAGAAGGCAGGATGCCAAAGCTATAAAGGTATGGAGAAGACCCAAGGCAGGTTGAGAGAAGAACTCATGTCTTCCTGGCCAGCATGAAGGTTCCCAAACTTTGCTCCAGCCTTCACTGTGCTCTCCCAGCTAAAGATAAGAGCTGTGATGATGTTGGGTTTGGTGATGTATTAATGAATATTATGTCAGTCATATATATTTTCATGTCAACTAGCTTATTAGTCATATATATATGGTCATTTGCTCTTAATTTAATATCTAAATGAACCTGAAATAGGCACTCTGGGTGACTCAGGGTAAGAGGGTACCATGCCTCAGGGCCCACCCATGGGGTGCTGCTGGCACCCTCCGTTCACCAGAATGGGGACGCCTACTCATGTGAATGCAGCATTTGTGCCTTAATTCCCCCAGACACGGGTGCAGCGCAGTCTGTCTACGTGGGTTTGTTTTGCTGGTTTGCATGTTCCATCCCTTTGGACTTTGGCCCACAGCTCTGAGCTGAGCAGCAGGGTATACACATTCCCCAGTCAGCCTTTTTCATCCTTCACTGTTCATGTGCATTATGCTCTGTTGATAGGGTTGGGGGCCATGTGTTGTAGTCTGTTCTGTCTGCTGGAGTGTGATGGGCTGTCTCCACCCATTGCATTGTTCTTGCTCCTCTCTCAGGCATTGTATGGCATGGATTCCTTTTCTGTTGGCACACTCCTGCACTGCAGTTATCCCCAGAGGTCCAGTATACAGCCAATGTGCTGTCATGCCCCTCTGGTTCCCCGGCATGTTGCAGCTACCTGTATGTGTCCTCTCTCATCCTGCAGGCATTTGCAAAGTGCTTTCGACCCTCCACACATCGAAGTGCTGTAGCCCCAGTAACATTCTCTTATCTAAGGGGGGCATAATGGTGTTAACACACAATTGGGGGGCACTTGCAGCACACACCTTCACAGCATGCATATGCACTCAATGCACGGTCACCACTACTGTGTGACTGGCACACCTAGCAGGCATTATTTCCCTGCTGTGGCCTCATCCCCTGCTTCTATCATGGCAGGGGTGGGGCAACCATGGTAGTAGTATGCTCTAACCACGAATTAGTCCTGTGCTACCTGCAGCACTTTAGTAAACATGCTCCCATGTTTTGTTCCCAAAGTTGAGGTTTCTGCTCCCTGGGCTGGCTCAGAGGGAGGGGGTCATATTTATTGCTTAAGGGTGACCCCAGGTAGCTGGATTCAAGGTTCATGATTGAAGGCTTTTGGAATGAGCCCTGCTGCACATAGCCTCCAGCCCAGGACCATCAGTGCAAGTTATTAATTTATTCATTAAAATTTATAGGTTGTCTGCTCGATAGGTTACTACTACTACTACTACTACTACTACTGAGCATTTGTATAGCGCTACAAGTCGTACGCAGTGCTGCGCAGATATGTAAGAGACAGTCCCTGCTCATAGAGGTTTCAGGCACCTTATAAATTGAAATACATAATTAAAATAGGGCGGTGACACACACAGTAAAATCTGCACATAAAATCAAGAAAATGTTTCCAAGAATAGCCACGTTTTACAGGCCTTCCATAAAGCTGAATAACTGAGCCCTGCATGAAGCTCCTTTAGTGTTTTATTTCACATTACGGGGCCATAATTGGAGAAAGCCTTCTCCCGGGTACCAACTCGCTACTCTTGATGCTTTCAGCAACACATCTTGCACTGAACATAACAAATGTACTGGTTCATGTCTCAGCAATTTCAATCACAATTGTTCTGGTGCAGCCATAGATAGCAGCTTAAAAATTAATAAGGCCACTTTAAAGCTAATCCAGTGCTCTACTGGGAGCCAATGCAGCATGATCAGGGCTGGTTGAACTGAATTTCAAGGTTTCAGCCCTAGAAGAATTCAGGCTGCCGATGTTCTGCACATGGCAATCTGCCAACCGCCTCCTAACAGGCCTATAAACAAGTCATTCCAATAAACAATGACTTTTTACAAATACATGTATGATCTTTGCCAAGCTATCCCAAATCAAGGATGGCCGTAGCTTATACATCCTCTTTAAATGAAAACAAGCAGACCTGACAACATACTCAATATGTGGCTGCATAGTTCCAAATCCAAAATAACCCCCAAAATCTTTGCTTTGGAGCAGATAGGAGCATGTATTCCTACAATTGATACTACTGGGGTAGCCCATGTCAGCAGCCTGCGTCAGATTCAGAGCACTTCCATCTTATTACAGTTTAACATCAATTTATTGGCAGTTCACCAGCCTCGGACTGAGTCCAGACAGTCATTCAATCTCCGCCACATGCTATCATAATCTTTTCCCCAGGGTTGGCGCTTCCATTATGCAAACTAGGCAGTTGCTGAGAGTGTTGATGTTCTGGGGGGGGGGGGAGGGGGCAGTAAATGAGCAGCGGAGTCTGACAGCTTAGCTCCAGCTCCATGGTTAGCAGCAGGAAAGGCACTTAAGAAGAGTACATCAGTTTCCTTTGCAGCATGGGAAATCAGGGACAGTCATAGTAACAAGCATCCCAGCAATTCAGCTTCAACCTCTCGCCCTGTGGCTGGCATGCCAAAGGTTGCCGAAGAGCACGTTAGTTTTCCTTTGCGGCGCGGGGTCAGTCTTATGGATCATCTCACAAGACTGACCTTGTGTTGCAGAGGAATCTGATGTGTTCGTAAGCACTGTTTCTCATGCTGGCTGCGGGGCGAGAGGTTGAAGTTGAACTGCTGGGACTGTCCATGACTCCCTGTGCTAAACTGATGCACTCGTAAGCGCCTTTCCTCCTGCTGCCATGGAGCGGAG
Organism: Ichthyophis bannanicus; assembly: GCA_033557465.1. Classification (NCBI taxonomy): domain Eukaryota; kingdom Metazoa; phylum Chordata; class Amphibia; order Gymnophiona; family Ichthyophiidae; genus Ichthyophis; species Ichthyophis bannanicus. The sequence continues at coordinate 67,958,664 of CM066039.1, read as the reverse complement.
AGCTGAGTTGCAAGGTAAAGAAGCACTGTGATCAGTAGCAGGTATGTGGGAGGGCGGCTCCAACAAGAACGTTCTCCTAGGATGCCTGATATCCTTGCAACCTTCCCCAATTCCATGAAAATCTGAATGTGATCAGCATAATAAAAACATTTAAACCCGGGGGGCGGAGCCTGATGTCCAGCGGGTTAGACGCTTCGCGCTGAAGCTCCCGAGAGGCCTACTCAGAATCCTGACTTAATACCTACATAAACTTAATATTTTGCTCCGAACTTACCGGGGTGCCTCGGGGGGGATGGCGGCCCACAAACCAGCGCGCTTAGACTTCGGGTCTCCCTCTTCTTCACACGGAAAACGCTCCAAAACAGAGTTGTCTTCCCCACAAAAGATAGTTCCACTTCGGGAAAACCCCGAAATGCAACAGGAGATCTTGGAGGAAATACGCGGTGTGAAGGAACTGGTACAGTCCAACGGAGAAGCGCTCCGAGCCATGCGAGAAGATTTCGGTATGCTTCAGGACCGGCTTGAAGGTCTTTCACTACGGCAGGACAACATGGCGGGGGTCCTCGACTTGCACGCGGTGCGCCTGGTGAAACTGGACAAGGCTGAGCGTCAGATACAGAATCTTCAAAAAGAGTTAGAGGATAGCAATAATCGAGCCCGTCGCAACAATGTAAGGCTCATTGGAGTACCGGAGGGGGCGGAAGCAGGAGATATAAGAGAATTCCTGGTCAAAACTCTTCCCTCCTTGCTGAAGATCACTTTTCACAGAGATCTGGAAATTGACCGAGCACATCATGTTCCTACCAACATGGCGCTCAATCGGACGACCCCCCGGCCTATCATCTTTCGATTACTGAGATATCAGCAAGTTGAGCAAATTCTAAATGCTGCCCGGGCGAATCATCATCTGGAGTTTGAAAGTCATAAAGTCTCCTTCTTCCCTGACTTGGCAAAGCCCACAGTTGACCGTCGGAAGAGACTCCTTGCTTTTCGCCCTAGACTTCAACAGCTACAGGCTCGCTTTGGCCTATTGTATCCAGCGAAGCTCAGAGTGACTCTCCATAACCAAACTAGAACCTTCGAAGATCCTGATCTACTAGCAACATTTTTAGATTCCAAAGAAGCAGACCAGATGCGCTAATCCAACAACTTGGATCTGTAATCCGCCGGATCTGCCCGCCATTTTGAATGACCCGACGCGGTGATCACAGCCTGGAACAGAGACTGCCTGGACTTTTCTTTCTTTCTATATATAACTTTCTTGGTCTCCTTTCCCTCCATGCTGTGCACCTCGGTTGGTTGCGGAACACGCACAGCTATACAGGTTATATGTTTCAATTTAGGCCTTCTCTGGGGTTTCTCCCCGCAGACATATGGTCGCCAGTAATTTCTGGGGTTCTGCTTCTTCTCTAATGCACTTCGGTGCTTATTTTTTTTATATGGGGCGCTTCATTGTTTTTCATTAGCTTATTTTCTATCATGTCATGTGTACAGCCATATACAGTTAATATGAGGGACATTGTGAAATTATGTGCGTTATCATGTTCTTTCTCAGAATTTTTAACCCTTCTGAATGGCCTTATGTAAGATCTTATCACTGAACGTAAAAGGCATCAATAGTCCAATCAAAAGAAAGAAAATCCTTAGCTATCTTAATCATGAGCATGCTGATTTAGTGTTTCTTCAGGAAACGCATTTAAACTCCGTTGAAACACTGAAACTTAATGCTAAGCCTTACATGGTGGCTGCCTACTCTCCCGCCGTTTCCAAACGGTGTGGGGTAGCCATCTTGGTTAAGAAGTCTTTGCAAGCTACTGTAATGGATACTAGCTCTGATAAGGAGGGTAGATGGGCCCGTGCACACCTTAAGGTTGGAGATAGTGAATTCACGTGTATTTGTATTTATGCTCCGAATGTGGACAACCCTGCTTACTATGCAAGTATTGCGCAGTTGGCACAGGCCTCTGCCAATACTCCATTAATACTTGGCGGCGATTTCAACCAAGTACTTGATCCTTTGATAGATAGACTGCCGCCTAGAACGAGTGGTCCACCCAAGAGTCTTGATACCCTTACAGCTCTGATGAAAGATCTTGCGTTAGTAGATATATGGAGGCTGCTTCACCCCTCCGACTTAGAGTTCACCTTTTTCTCAGCCCCCCATCACTCACAATCTAGAATAGATTTTTTTTCTTGTCTCCAAAGCACTGATATCCCAAGTGGACACGGCTAGGATTCATCCTCTCCATAGAGGCACTCCTACAGCACAGAAATCCTGGGAGCGGGAAATGCATGTAACTTTGACCCCGGAGCAATGGAGCCTAGTCTGGAGCAAGGTGACACGGGTCTCTCGATCCGCCTCACTTACTCAGACACTTTTCTTTCTAGCCCACCGATGTTTTTATACTCCTGACAGGTTAGCCAAATGGAACGCCACCCAGAGCAATAGATGCTGGACATGCCATGCGGCCATTGGTTCACTAACTCATGTTATGTATGAATGCCCCGCATTACAGTATTACTGGAGTCGGGTCTGGGGTCGTATTCAATCTATTTTGCACTTTCAAGAGCCCCTCTCTTGGAAGATAGTGGGACTCCGCTCAGCTGCGGGGATCCCTCTCTTCCCAAATCGGCTTACTTCCTTTTAGACTTTATGCTGGGCATAGCTATTTCCCTAATTACGAAATACTGGAAAAATAGCTCCCATCTGAGCCCCAATGAATGGTGGAATCATGTTTGTCTCTACAGTAAATATGAGCAAATACCTCGTATGTTAGCTTCTTCCGCTCAGACCCCCCACCACTTGTCTAAATGGAAGATGCTCAACGACTATGTTCAAACTGCTAAATGCTCTCATTTGACTGTTTAAATCTGTGTAAATCTCTGTCACATGATCATTCTGTATCGCAGATACTATTTCTGTTTGTTTTGATGTACAATCACTGTTGTCTGTAAGCGCTTATATGATGATACTTATCAGCTTAGAGAAGAAGCATAGGGGTGGGGAGTAATTGGGGTTGCTTTTTCCTTATTGTCTGCTTGTATTTGTTTCCTTTGGTGTGTTGTTTCTTTTTGCTTGTTGTAAAATGAAAATAAAAGTTTAAAAAAAAAAAACATTTAAACCCCCCCACTTCCCAATCCACCCACTGAAAGGCTGCAAATATACATTCAATAAAATGAGGGGCAAACAAGAACCACAAGGAACTCATGGGATTGTTCCAGCCTTTGGTACGCTTGATGCACACACCATATGCTGCAATTTGATGGCAAGAAAGATCCAAGCCAAGTACAGTCCATGCCCGCGATACCACAGGCCATGAAATGTTGCAACAAACTCCTATGATCCATGGTGCTGAAGGCAGCAGAAAGATCCATTTAGACCAGAAAAGAATCCCTCCCTTGATCCACACTGCTACATATGGGGTCAGTCAATGCAACAAAGGCAGTTTTTGTCCTTTGCAGAAACTTATCTGACTAATATCCAGTATATCAAAATCTTTAACCCAATCTTGCAGCTGAACCATCACAGCTTTCTTAATATATTTTCCCAGAAAAAGGAAGTGTAGACACTGGCCAGTAAGATGCATTCAAATTTGGCTTTTTAAGTATGGGCTGTACCAGCAACTCCTTCAATTTCTTGGAAACGCACCACTTTGAAGAGATGCAATAATAATTAACACCGTTGATTGTCATACGCCTTTACTAACTAGACAGGTCTTCTAAATTACCACTTGCCCTCATCTTTGTCATTAAAGACTGCACCATAATCTCAAACTCTGGGTAGAAGTTATCTATGCTATGTGGCTCAAAATTTGAAACGGCCATGGAAAGAAAGCCACCCAAAGGTAGACACCTAATTAAGTTAGAGATCTAATTAGGTAGAAACCTAATTTTCTAAAGTTTATTAATAAGTAGATCTGTGGATGCATCTAAAATAATGGGCTTCTACCCGTCCCCCACACCCTTCTCCAACTGATGGACCACTCTCTATAAGGCCCTAACCCAGGGGTTCTCATCCCAGTCCTTGGGACATACCTATTCAGTCATGGTTTCAGGATAACCACAATGAATATGCCTGAGAAAGATTTGCATGCATTGCCTCCATTATATGCAAATCTCTATCTCATGTATATTCATGTGGTTATCCTGAAACCCTGACTGGCTAGGTATGTCCTGAGGATTGAGGAGAAGCCTGGCTCTAAACCTGATGCCTAAATCTGCTTTTTTCGAGTATAATTTCCATCTCCTCTCTAGCCGCCTTCAAACCCGCTTAAAATCCCTAAACTCTAGGGCAGTGATGTTTTTGAGCCCGAGTGCCCAAACTGCCGCACAAAACCAAAGAATTTCCTCAAAGTGCCAGCACGTCAATTAAACCTTAACAACAATATTTTAGAGCCTTATAATGATGTTCCAGATCACCCATTTTGGGCAAGGATACTGGGGCGTTACAAATTACACAACACTTGTCTTTCACCATGATGAAGAAGTAGTCCATTTCCCATTCATCATGAAAGTGGTAGGTTTTGCTCTTCTTTGGAACCCAGCTCCCGCGCGGGTCCTATAATCTCGCGAGAGGACGGCGCACGAGCCCTAGCGTGCAGCTTCTCGGCGAGAGGCGCGCAGAAGCTCCGACCGGAAGGGGAAGCGCGGGGCCGGGCTGGGGCCTTTCTCCTAGCACAGGGGTCTGCAACCTTTAAGACATAAAGAGCCACTTGGACCCGTTTCCGAAGGGAAAAAAAAAACTGGGAGCCGCAAAACCATTGCGACATTTAAAACAAATCTAACACTGCATATATTGTTTCTTACAGTGTACCATCATAATCACAATCACAATCATAGCCTGAGGTAAATATGAGGGCCCAAATGTAATCCACATTATAAATATATTATTATATTATTGTCACTTTTCTTTTAATATTTTTTTGACCCCCCTCAGAACTACTTTTCATAGAAAACGTTAAATTTACTTACCGTATTTTCCGGCGTATAAGACGACTGGGCGTATAAGACGACCCCCTACTTTTCCTGTTAAAATATAGGTGTTTGGCCTATACTCGCCGTATAAGACTACCCCTCTTCCAGCGCACACCAAAAAAAATACGCCGGAAAATACGGTTAATTAATCACAACAAGTAACAATATTTGATTTCAAAATTATGATGATTTTGTAGTCAAATCACTAATATGAAATAAAATTATTTTTTCTACCTTTGTTGTCTGACCAATTTATTCTCTGATCATGCTGGTCCCGATCTGAGGCTTCTGCTTTCCTGTCTTCTCTTAGCTCTGTTTCTGTGGTCTATGGTCCATCTGCCATTTCTTATCTCTTCTTTCGTTTTCTTCACTTCTTTCCATCAGCCTATTTCCAGTCCCAGTAACCCTCCCCAGTATCAGCCCCTTTCCAGTCCTCACTCCCAGTACCTTCCAATGTCAACTTGCATTCCCATGATTGCCACTGGTGTCCATTCCCTTCCAGTCCCCCTCCTTCCCCACTGACCAGTCCCTTCTAGTACAAATACCATGGCAGCCCCTCTCAGATCCACTCCCTTCCAGTTCCATTCTCCCATCCCCTCGCATCAGCCCATTTGTAGCCTTAGCCCCCAGTTTTCTTCCAGGGCCAGCAGCTCTATCCTCCCCTCCCCACAATCAGCCCATTCTCAGTCAAAGCCCCCCAATCAGCTCACTTCCAGTGCTAATCCCCCCTCAACCCCATTACCAGTGCTAGCCTCCCCTAATCAGCCCAATACCACCAGTCCTACCCCCCCCATCACCAGTCCTATCCCCCCATCAGCCCATTTCCAGTCCTAACCTCACCGATCAGCTCATTTCCAATGCTAGCCCCCCATCAGTCCATTATCAGTCATACCCCCCTATCAGCCCATTACCAGTCCCAACCCCCCCCTTGATCAGTCCATTCCCAGTCCTAGCCTTCAACCCATTACCAGTCCTAGTCCCCTCCCATCTGCCCATTACCAGTGCTAGCTCCCCCATCAGCCCATTATAATCCTAAGCCGCAATGTCTCTCGCCTCTCTCCAGCATTTATCCCGTCTGTCCAGTATGTCCCTGTCTCTCCCCTTTGTGCATGCCAGCCCCCCTCCCTCCATGTCAGCCCCCGTCCTTCCATCTGTCCATGTCAGCTCCCTCCCTCCCTCCCTGTCAGCCCCACTGTCCATGTCAGCCTCCCTCCATGTCAGTCCCCCCTCTGTCCATGTCAGCCCCCTCCCTCCATCTATCCCTCCTTCCATGTAAGCCCCCCTCCTTCCATCCATCCATATCAGCTCCCTCCCTCCATCCATCCATATCAGCTCCCTCCCTCCATGTAAGCCCCCCTCCTTCCATCCATCCATATCAGCTCCCTCCCTCCATGTAAGCCCCCCTCCTTCCATCCATCCATATCAGCTCCCTCCCTCCATGTAAGCCCCCCCCTCCCCCCATGTCGATGGTAGCCCCCCTCTCCCCATGTCGATGGTAGCCCCCCCCTCTCCCCATGTCGATGGCAGCCCCCCCCCTCTCCCCATGTCAATGGTAGCCCCCCCCCTCTCCCCATGTCGATGGTAGCCCCCCCCTCTCCCCATGTCTTCCTCCCTTCGTCTGCAGCCGCGGCTCCCTGCCTGTTAGGGAACCGCGGCTGTGCTTGTAAAATCGTTGCGGAGCCCTTCCTGTCTTGACGGGCTCCGTGCAGCATTGTCCCGCCTCTAAAGGAAGTTGTACTTACAACACTACAACTTCCTTTAGAGGCGGGACAATGCTGCACGGAGCCCGTCAAGACAGGAAGGGCTCCGCAACGATTTTACAAGCACAGCCGCGGTTCCCTAACAGGCAGGGAGCCGCGGCTGCAGACGAAGGGAGGCAGACACCTGTCCTAGCGGACCTTCCCGCGTGCCAGCTGCAAGGCCTTCGCGTGCCACAGCTGGCACGCGTGCCATAGGTTCTCCATCGCTGCTCTAGGGTATACCATGGAGATGATCTCTGAACTTCAAACTTTCTCCCCCTAAAAGGGACAGTTTTATCCATGGCATCAATACCCTCCCTATATCAGCCTTTGATCCGTCCCTCCATTCCATCTTCTTAACTAAGCCAAGAACCATCACAATATGCTAAAATCCCCCCCCACTGTCATTTTATTTCTAGGTCTAAATCTTCTAACTGTATCAGCCCTACCATTCTGTCTATTCCAACCCTCTGTCTCAAAGGAAACTGGAAATTAAAATGAGCTGATAACGGGACCATACCCAAAGAGATAATCTCCCAACATGACAAAGGTGACTGACAAATCAAAACAGAATCAAGTGTATGGACCTTAATATGGGTCAGCCCAGTAACTAACTGAATAAAGTCAAATGCAAAAAGGACAGAATAAAAATGACTAATCTCATAAAATCACAAGTGATTAGCGAAAATCCAGTCTTGAATTTGCTAAATACCCTTGTCAGACCCGATCCTGCATAAGTTAAGTGATTGGATGTCACCAAAGCACTATCCCAATTGTTAGTGTGATCGGATACGGGTATATTTAAGTTTAAGTAAAAGCAGTTCAACAGCAGGAAAACTGAATGTGACTCCTATTAGATAATTGAAGTCTGACAAGCATATTTAGCAGATTCAAGATTGAAGACGTTTTTTTGATGGACTATGTGTGTTGGAGTGGACAACGTGACAGTTTACGACAGCTTGGGCTTCTGCTAAGTATGGGGTGGACAATGTGACAATTTGGGTTTGAGTTAAGCATGTTTGTTTATTGTTCAGTTTCTGCCTTCATGTGTGAAGTTGGTTATTGATTAGGCTGCAATGGTCTCATACATTCAACATAAGAGTGGAGCTTTTTTCTGACCTATGATAGTGTGGTCACATAGCACCCAGGAAAAAGATTTAGGCGTCATCGTGGATAACATGTTAAAACCTTCCGCCCAGTGTTTAGCGGCGGCCAAGAGAGCAAATAGAATGCTAGGTATCATAAGGAAAGGAATAGAAAATAAAACAAAAGATATTATAATGCCTCTGTATCATTCCATGGTGCGACTGCAACTTGAATATTGTGTGCAATTCTGGTCACCGTATCTTAAAAAGGATATAGCGTTATTAGAAAAGGTTCCGAGAAGAGCCACCAAAATGGTAAAGAGGATGGAAGGATACCCCTATGAAGAAAGGCTAAAAAGGTTAAGGCTCTTCAACCTGGAAAAGAGACGGCTGAGGGGAGATATGATAGAAGTCTATAAATTAATGAAAGGAGTGGAACGGGTAAACGTAGATCGATTATTTACATCATCAGAATATAGAAAGACTAGGGGACATACAATGAAGCTACAGGGTAACCTATTTAAGACTAATAAGAGAAAATATTTTTTCACTCATCATGCAATCAAACTCTGGAATTTGTTACCGGAGGGTGTAGTAAAAGCTGTTAGTGTAGCTGGGTTTCAAAATGGTTTGGACAAGTTCCTCAAGGGCAATAAACCATTATTAAAAGGGACCCAGGATCACTGCTTGACCTAATACATGCATTGTATAACCTGTGTCTTTTGGGGAAACGGCTAGGTACTTACGAGCTGGATTGGCCACTGTTGGAAACAGGATACTGGGCTTGATGGACCTTGGTCTGACCCAGTATGGCATATCTTATGTTCTTATGTTAGCATATGATGCATAGTTGACTCAGCTACGCTGACATAGAGACATTGCATCGGCTTGGTTGACATGACTTACTGATGTCTTTTTTTCTGAGCCTCTTGATAGGTCCCTGTGCCTACTGTGATGTTTATTGTAATATATTTTTGCACTGGTTTATCTTTTTTGCTGTCCTGCTCTACCAACTGCTTTGAGGTTTGCATTGGGATTAAGATGTCTTCCACAGAGTAAAAATTAACCATTCCTACTGAATTAGGAACACGAACTTGAACAATAAAATCAATGACGAGTAAAAGAACTGGATATGTAATGTGCAGTTGAAATATCAGCTGCAATAGATCCTCAGACTTGGAGACTCCCCTTCAGTGCCCTGTACACTAAGACTGTCAAGCAGGAGGCCTCCGCCACCTGATTAACAAACATTCAGCACACACACAGGCTGCACTAACAGAACAATTCAACCTCCCAATGAGTTGTGTACTACGGCAGCTACCCCAGCTCCTTTAGAGGTCTTCCAGTCCACCAAATAACACGAGAAGTCAGCAGGACTGCATGGGCTCAAAATCAGGTCAATCCTGGCTTCCACCAGGTCTCAGTAATACAGACCAGACCTTACTCTCTATCAAATCCGCCACTACTGAGGCCTTAGATTTAAGAGACCTAACATTAATTAACATTGCTGACAGATCAAACAGTACACAAGGGAACCTTCACCAAATAGCTGACTCTTTCCCCTCAGCTCCTTATCCTAGGACACCCTCCCATGCCTTCCCTGACCAGTAATTACAGCAAACGACTCCCCCAGATCAACCATTTAATCACACAAACAAACCCCAAACCCACCTACTGACTACCCATCCCCTCTATATAAACCAACCACCTCTCAAACACTACTCCCAACATCCAAAGAACCAACCAAGCTTGTTGGGGGGCAGGATTGATATAAAATAAGGGAAACATCTCTGGACAGTTGCAAATAAAGGCCCATGATGCCAGATCCCAGCCCTGGTTATAACTGAGCTGGAAGTAGAAATGAGGAAGTCACTGAGTCAAGAAAAAGGTCTGTAGGGTTGGTGCAATGGTATTAGATGCCCTGTGCGAACCTTCATCTTACGTCCCTCCCCAGATCATCACAACAGCAGTCCTCCCCCAATAATCCTGCAGAAATGCATTATTGGACATCGTACTTTTAAATATTAAACTTTGCTTTGCATGTATTTGTGCATTCGCTCTCCCTGCAGATAAAGAAATGTGTTAATGGCTCTTTGAGTTTAAGTGGCTGTCAGGATCTATTATTTTGCTTTGACTGCCATTTGCTTAGACTCCCCCTCCCCCATAAGCTACTTCCCTAGGCAGCCACCTACTTTGCCTGATGGTTGGGCTGTCCCTTCGCCTAGAAAACAGATTGTACCACAAAAGCCCTTCTTCTCTCTCTCCTTTACTGATCCACATGGACCTTCCAATTCTCTTTCCGTCCCCTTCTAAGATCCCCTGGTGGCTATCTTGTCCCCCACTGCCCCCCCCCCAAGGTGGTAGGAAGAGTGCTGAGCTTCACGCTCTTCTCCTTCCAGTTGCCATCTCTTCTTGCCTTGTGGTCTGAACCATGCAGAGCCCACAAGGCTGATCCACTGAGAGACAGAGAGATATCAGTAGAAAAGGCAATTAGTAGCTCCACTCTCTTCATGCTGCCTAAGAGGAGAGAGAATGGGTAAGAGAGAGGACCTCAGATCTTGGACGGTGGAAAAACAGACAGAGGAATGCAAATCTAGGGAGGTGCACCAGAGCACCATGAATCAGGGGAGGGGATAGGAGAGGGGAGGACCCAGGATCAAGCTGGTGGGAACAGGGAAGGAAGGACACAGGATGGAGCTGGAGGTAGGGATAGAAAACAAAGAAGTTGAATTGGGAAGGTAGGTGGTTGGGAAGAGAGGACCCAGAATGCAGCAGGAGGGAGAGAGGACCCAGAATGGAGCAGAAGGGGGAGAGGACCCAGAATTCAGCAGGAGGGAGAGAGGACCCAGAATGCAGCAGGAGGGAGAGAGGACCCAGAATGCAGCAGAAGGGGGAGAGGACCCAGAATTCAGCAGGAGGGAGAGAGGACACAGAATGCAGCAAGAGGGAGAGAGGACCCAGAATGGAGCAGAAGGGGGAGAGGACCCAGAATGCAGCAGGAGGGAGAGAGGACCCAGAATGCAGCAGAAGGGGGAGAGGACCCAGAATTCAGCAGGAGGGAGAGAGGACACAGAATGCAGCAAGAGGGAGAGAGGACCCCGAATGCAGCAGGAGGGACAAGAACCCAGAATGCAGCAGGAGGGAGAGAGGACCCAGAATGGAGAAGAAGGGGGAGAGGACCCAGAATTCAGCAGGAGGGAGAGAGGACCCAGAATGGAGCAGAAGGGAGAGAGGACCCAGAATGCAGCAGGAGGGAGAGAGGACCCAGAATGCAGCAGAAGGGGAGAGGACCCAGAATGCAGCAGGAGGGAGAGAGGACCCAGAATGCAGCAGGAGGGACAAGAACCCAGAATGCAGCAGGAGGGAGAGAGGACCCAGAATGCAGCAGGAGGGACAAGAACCCAGAATGCAGCAGGAGGGAGACAGGACCCAGAATGGAGCAGAAGGGGGAGAGGACCCAGAATGCAGCAGGAGGGAGAGAGGACCCAGAATGCAGCAGGAGGGACAAGAACCCAGAATGCAGCAGGAGGGAGAGAGGACCCAGAATGGAGCAGAAGGGGGAGAGGACCCAGAATGCAGCAGGAGGGAGAGAGGACCCAGAATGGAGCAGGAAGGAGAGAGGACCCAGAATGCAGCAGGATGGAGAGAGGACCCAGAATGGAGCAGGAGGGGGAGAGGACTCAGAATGGAGCAGAAGGGGAGAGGACCCAGAATGGAGCAGGAGGGAGAGAGGACCCAGAATGGAGCAGGAAGGAGAGAGGACCCAGAATGCAGCAGGAGGGAGAGAGGACCCAGAATGGAGCAGGAGGGAGAGAGGACCCAGAATGCAGCAGGAGGGAGAGAGGACCCAGAATGCAGCAGGAGGGACAAGAGCCCAGAATGCAGCAGGATGGAGAGAGGACCCAGAATGGAGCAGGAGGGGGAGAGGACCCAGAATGGAGCAGGAGGGAGAGAGGACTCAGAATGGAGCAGAAGGGGAGAGGACCCAGAATGCAGCAGGAGGGAGAGAGGACCCAGGATGCAGCAGAAGGGATAGAGGACCCAGAATGCAGCAGGAGGGAGAGAGGACCCAGAATGGAGCAGGAAGGAGAGAAGACCCAGAATGGAGCAGAAGGGAGGGAGGACCCAGAATGGAGCAGAAGGGAGGGAGGACCCAGAATGCAGCAGGAGGGAGAGAGGACCCAGAATGGAGCAGGAAGGAGAGAAGACCCAGAATGGAGCAGAAGGGAAGGAGGACCCAGAATGGAGCAGGAGGGGAAGAGGACCCAGAATGCAGCAGGAGGGAGAGAGGACCCAGAATGGATTTTTAGAGAGAAAGAGAGAGAGAGGGAATAGCATAGTAACTGACGACTCACAATAAGTATCACACTAAACCCTCCTTAATCCACGACTCTCAACTACTATACAAAGAAGATGGAGTTGTGTAATCCTTGTAAATAGTTAATTGTACATAGTACTGTTACTTGTTTAATGTTCGGACTGTAAACTTGTTCTATGTAATGATGTTGTTCATTGTAAACTGCCCCTGATCTCAGGAAGGGGCGGTATAGAAGAAATATATATATATAAATACATAAAATATTGTTTAAACCTCAACTTGTGACTAAGTGCTGGGTTGTCACACACACAGGTTTCAGCCTCGTTCTAGTCCCTGCATTGCCACAATGACTCCTGTGCCACTTCCCCTGGCGATCACTGCCTTCCTGTGTGTGACCCTCTCTCCATTGCTTTCTGTTTCGAAGGGAAACCCCATATGGATGTCTGAAATTGCATTTGAAATGCTTCGGTGGGGGAAGGGAGCAGTCACGAGAAGTGGAGCGGAGGACCTGTGCACTGAAGTTGCTCTATATCCAGGGACTGTTATTTAAACTCAGAGAGAAAATCAAACATAGTCGCAGCAGCTGGAAACTCATTTTCCGATAGAAACTATCACCCTAATCCAGAGAAGATGCATTCCTGCAGCAATAAACTGAAATTGAGAGCTCAAACAGTCACTGGGAGCTCAGGGAAAGAGACGGCAGATCCTGACACCTATGTTTCCCTTGTTAAATCCCAGTGCTTCAGTTCCAGTTCCCAGCTCTGCTCAACTGCTACATTTATATAGCGCTACAAGTCGTACGCAGCACCGTACAGAGACATGGAAGAGACAGTCCCTCCTCCTAAGAGCTTACAGTCTAGTCAAGACAGATAACACAGCTGGGGATTAGGATATATAAGGGAACGGTAAGGAAACACATAGGAGGTGAACAAGATTCTAGGCCGGATCAGGATCCAAACGCATTTTCAAAGAAATGAGCTTTTAGCTTTGATTTGAACAGGGCCAGAGATGGAGCCTGACGTACTGACTCGGGTAGTTTGTTCTTGCCATAAGGAGCTGCAAGGTAGAAGGATCGAAGTCTAGAGCTGGCAGTGGAAGAGAAGAGCACAGATAGAAGGGATCTGCCAGAAGAGCGGAGTTCCCAAGGAGGGGTGTAAGGAGAGATAAGAGAGGAAAGGTATTGAGGAGCAGCCGAATGGAGGCACTTATAGATCAGTAGTAGAAGTTTGAACTGGATATGAAACAGATAGGAAGCCAGTGAAATTATTTGAGAAATGGGGTGACAGGAGCATAGCGCGAATGTTGGAAGATTAGCTGAGCAGCTGAGTTTTGAACAGATTGAAGTGGGGAGAGATGGTTCAGAGGAAGACCAGCAAGGAGGAGGCTGCAATAGTCGAGACAGGAGGTGACCAGAGAATGGATTAGGCAGTGTTCAGAAAGGAAAGGGCAAATTTTGCCAAATATTATAGAAAAGGAAAGGGCAAATTTTGCCAAATATTATAGAAAAAGAAACAGCAGGTTTTAGCTGTCTGTTGGAGTTGTGTGGAGAGGGAGAGGGAGGAGTCAAAGATGACCCCAAGATTGTGAGTTGAGGAAACAGGAAGAAATGAAGTGTTATCCACAGACATAGAGAAAGGGGGGAGGGGGGAGGTGGGCTTAGGGGGAAGGATAAGGAGCTCAGTTTTGGCCATGTTCAATTTCAGATGGTGGTGAGACATCCAGACACTAATGTCAGATAAGCAGACAGAGATCCCGGCCTGGATTCCTGGGGAGATTTTAGGTGCAGAGAGGTAGATCTGAGAGTCGTCAGCATAAAGACAGTATGAAAACCATGGGAAGAGATGAAAGCACCACAGAATTGAGTATAGAGTTCTCTCCCTATCTCTCTGGTTAGGACCTTGGGGTGAGCCTTCATTCTATCCCCAGGTCTGTCATGAATCTCCTCATTATGCCTTTTGGGGTAATAAGCCACTCGATCCCCTTGTGCCTCATTTCTAATTCCTGGCTTTGTTTCTGACTCTCTGTGTATGACTTTGGGGGTTGAGTTGTTTTCCTGCCCGAGTCTCGGTTTACATATCCTTAAGTGGGTTGTTCTAATAAATGTTAGTTCTTTGGACATGTGGAAGCTGCAAATGCCAGGCCCGGGATCTCCTCCCTGCTTTAGATAGAAGACTGAATCTGTGCTAGGGGCAATCTTGTGTAGCTGCTAGGAAAGGCAGTGCCTTCTCATCTGCAACCTCAGTCCTTCCCTGTTAGACATATTTCCTTATAAAGCGTGGTGACTTTATTGCAGTTGAGTGGCTATTATTTATTGTCTCTACTTCCCTCTGTCTGAGAAATTCCTCCTCTCTTGGATCAGACCTCTGTGGTGGGTCCGCGCTGAGGCAGGAGATTAGGCTCTGACCCTTTTCTTCCCTTCTCTTTTGTTTCCAGACTCCTCCACCCCTATCCCCTAACCTCCCACCTTCCCCATCTCAAACCCAGCAGCAGGGAATTTTACAAACGGAATGATTTCTTATGCTGTAGGAGACAGCATGTCTCTGGGTCGCAGGGTCGGCGCAACATCGCAAGCAAGATAAGAGTAGCAGGGGGTGACAAAGGTTGGAGGGCCCCAAAATGCAGAAAAATAAAAAATGAGTAAACAAAATAAAGGAGAAAAATAAAACAGTGAAAAATGAAAGCAACATTAAATACTAAGGTGTTATCAAAAACAGGGAGGAGAGCACTAATTAATAGTTTCGGGGGGGGGGGGGGGCACCAGAAACCTAGCACCAGCCCTGCTGGATTGATTGCAATGATGCTTCTTATGTCAGGGAAAATATTGGTGGTAGTTAGTTTTCTCTACCCCCATGGTCCCCTTATGTATTCCAGTTATGGTCTTTGCAGGTCTCCAACATTTTTTCCTGTGTTTTCGTTTTTAGGGGAAAGGGGGAGGAGGGGAGTCGATGTCTGTTTCTTATGATTTGTATTTAGTTGTGCCATTTTTAAAAATATATATACATTGAAAATTGTTACTCGCATCCTCAATATGTTCTGAAAGTGAGCTGCGCAGATTCATAACCACATAAAATACAACAATCGAGAAAGGATAAATTGAATAAAGTCTTAAAATAATATGAGAAAACTATTGCAGCTTTTCTCAGATGCTTAAATTCCCAGGAACATCTGGAAGTGGAGACAAATATTTTTTGCTGGAGGAATGAACATTGGAGTCTTATGTGCTAAGGGCAATTTTGAAAGTTTCTCTCATGTATAAAGCTTGTTTTACTTACTGCATGGAAGAAAGGCCTGACCATCTATTTCCAGTCGCAACTTGCCACAAAAACTCAGGGGCTGGGTTGCCAGAAGTCAGCATTGACTTGACGGCACACAACACACACACAAAGTTTGTTTTGCATGGGGGAAAGGGCTCCTGTAAAATTGCGCATGAATATACACACATAAAAAACAGGCACATGGAAAGAATGCAGCTAGTGTTATATGAGATGCCTATAGGTATTTCCAGGGGCATAGTGTGGGCAGAGCGGGGGTGGAGTTGCGATCTGCATGTACATTTTATAAAATACATGGATGTACACATATTGTATCTCCACACATTTACACCTTCTTCAGAGATGGATCTGGGACTGTATTTTATAAGGGTGCATAGACACCTATGTTGCCTTTATAAAATATTTATTTATTTAGCTGCATTTATATCCTGCTTTTCACTGGGTCAAGGTGGTTGGGGGATGCATTTAACATGAGAGGATATGAGACACATACACTAATTCTTACAGGGAACATGGGCAATGGAGGGTTAAGTGGCTTGCCCAAGACCACAAGGAGCACCTGTGGGACTAGAAACCCCAGTCCTTCTGGCCCAAGGTTGCTGTCCTCTAGTGGGATTTAAACCACTGACCTTCCAGCCTGTGGTACCTTGCCCCAACCACTAGGCCACTCCTCCCTGATGGAGGTGCTGTTTTCCAAGAAGCCATCTAGGGTGCATATGTTGCACCCATTTTATAAAGGTAAATATGTGTCTATATGCCTTTATAAATTTACCTCCGGGAAAGTAGGTGCACACATTTACCCATGCTGTCTGAGGCAGGCGGAGTTGTGTACATGTACATACCAGAAAAACTGGCTGCACACGGGGTTGGCCCAAGGTTTTCTGCTGCCCCAGGCAAAAGCCCTGGCTGTGGTGCCCCCTTCTTTCCGAGCAATGCCACTCCCCTTCTGAGCCATGCTGCTGTTCCCCCTGCTGCTGCTGATTCCGTCAGCAGGGTCGGTGGAGAGGGGAAGGCTCGTCTTGGTGTAGCAGTAGCAGCAATAGCCCATGGCAGGTTATGTGCTTTGGCACCTATGGCTTGCCGCTTCTGACCCCACTATGATACAACGTCCTGGTTGGAGGGGGGTCAGAAGCAGCAGGCCATGCATGCTGAAGCACGTGGCCTGCTGCGAGTGCTGTGCCACGCCACCCACAAAGGTCTGCCTCCCTAGGTGGCCGCCTAACCTGCCTAGTGGACGGGCTGGCCCTGGCTGCATATATGCATATTTTATAAAGCATATGCACAGTTCCAAGCCTGCTCCCACATCAGCTGTTCTCCACCCCTAGAAATGCCCACACATACATCACTTAAAATGTTTTCAGCTGTCATGGTGATTGTATCCATTTGAGTGCTGGTTCTGGCGCATAAATGAACACTTACATTGACCACTGCTATCCATATAGGCAGCGGTGCTGAATATTCAGAGAGTTCAGTCACTGTCCTGGCACAATCTGCTTAATTACGTTATTTGGATAGTGGCTGACTATTGCGCTATCTGGATAATTTATCAGCCTGTCCTCTCCCAGTCCCAAACCCAGCCCCTTCCTACACGGACAGTACTGGACCATTCAGTCAGATTTCTAGCCTGATATTATTTGTATAACTTCTGAGAATGTATGAACAATGAAGCTCTACTTCACCGGCCACCAGTGAGCTTATAACCTCATTTGACTATCGGGGTGTGAGGTCTCTCTGGCTTAATGCCATAGGTAGTCACCCTACTTGCCCACCCCTTGTGACAGCCTTGCATGCTGGCTGAAACTTGTCTTAAGAGGTTTTGGCTGCTTTGCATTCAGCCACAGGGGCTCGACAGATGTCTTAAATGGCCGGATGGAGCTCCTGGAAAGACCTTGCAATTCACATGTCTCCTCCGAGGAAATTGAAGTTTATGTTGTAACAAACAAACCAAACCGCTTTTGTAAACAGAGGAAGACAGTGTTTAAGTCTATTTAAGTGTCATCTCTTTTGATAACTTTAAATAATCTTTCCTGGGGCTTGTCTGATGGTAAGTTTTCTCAGAGAGCTCTTATGTCCTCCACACCTCCATCATGCTCAGCACATGCAACTTCTCAATGTATGGGGATCACAAAGAGCTGAAAAGGAGGGAGGAGGCAGTGGGGTTACCACTTGTCTTGCAGCTTTCTACAGGATTGCCCTGTTTAGGAGATTGTACTGTACCCTGTTTATACACGAACAGGAAATGGAATTCTCCTGTTTTTCAGTCTGTTCATGCCTGATGCTTATGGGCAGATCAATGATTTTAACAAGGGAAGTGTAGGTGATGTGGAGTATTTACTGCTCACACACCACCACACTTTCATCTCCTCCTTCTGCTCTCCTCCTGCTACACTTTGCTCATTTCAGGTCCCCCCCTCCACCACCATCTTCTCATCCAGGGCAAATTTAGAGAGGAGCACACAGGACAATTTCTTGGGGTCACAGTACTAGAAGGGGCCCCTTCTGCAAAGCTGAGTGATATCACTGGGACAGAGCTTTAGGGCCAACGACACTGGCCAGGCCCACTCCTTAGTTTCTGCCATAGGTCCAGTATATGTAACACTAGCCCTTTATCCTCTCCTCTCTCCCTCCTCTCTCAATTTCCTCTCCTTCACCTCCCACAGATTCCTCTTAGTTTAAGGCCACTTTACCTATTTTAAGCAAATTCATATGCTCACGTGGAGGGCAATTCTATTCTGTGCGTGATCCCAGAATCTGTATCTGCCCCGGTTACACCCAAGTCTGATACCACGGGGGCTAGATGTGCCCATGGGAACAGAATCGGCTGCAATCGGCCAGATGTGCCGGCTGTGGCCCGATTCTGGGCCCTGGACATTAAGCCCACTGCACGGCTAGCCTAGTCAGATACCTGCATGGAGTGGCAATGGCATAGCGACCCCAATTCGGGCCTACCGTGTCCAGGGTCAGGCTGTGGGGAACCCTCTGTACCCTCTCACCTTGCTTCTCCACGCCGGCTGTTGCAGGTGCCCCTGTCTAGGAGGACTTACTCCACCTTTCTGGTGGAATAAGTCCCCTGTCCACATGACCGACCCCAGACATATAGGGCTGACCTCAGAATTGGCTCTGTATGACCGTGGTCAGGTACCCGCTAACTCCCTGCCCTCGTTCATCCTCGGGACCACCCCCTCCTGCCCACAAACAGAACTCCTCGCACAAGCAGCCTATACGTGCAGGGAGCTCTGTCAGCAGATTATCCATCCTGGCATTTAGTGGGTCTGGATGTCCGGATCAGATGTCCAGAATGACCCCCATAGGGTATGATTCACTCCTGCATCTATTAATTTATAAACCACTTTTCCAGTTCACCAAATTGTTTAGAGAGTGGTACATTAATTATAGGAATAGGTGGACACGCCAGAGAGCAGAGACTTCTTCAGAAAGGCGGGGGGGGGGGGGTGGTCATAGAGTTTGTCTTCGTAAAAGGATGCCAGAAAATTCTGGAGGCAGAACCCAACTTCCCCCTATTCCCCTATTCTGGGAGTTAAAAGCTGCATGCCAGTGGACCGGGTTTAGCAGTACATGGGTCCACACTACCGTGGGTTCTGGGAGTACTCCATAGATATCACCTAGGACAGCGATGGCGAACCTATGGCACGCGTGCCAGCTGTGGCACGCGAAGGCCTTGCAGCTGGCACGCGTGAAGGTCCGCAAAAAAAGAAAAAGCGGGCTCTGGCTGCTGCCGCGGACGCGGCAGCATGCAGTGTCCCGCGGGGCCCCCTCCGCCCGCTAAGCCCCTCTGTAAGGGCTTTCAGATTCGCGAGGGAGACAGCGTCTCCCTCGCGTCTCTGTTAAGCCCGTAGGGGTTAATGGGAAATTTCCCATCAGCCCCTTTAGACGCGAGGGACTGATGGGAAATTTCCCATTAGCCCCTGCGGGCTTAACAAGAGACGCGAGGGAGACGCTGTCTCCCTCGCGAATCTGAACGCCCTTGCCGTGGGGCTTAGCGGGCGGCGGGGGCCCCGCGGGACCCTGCATGCTGCCGCGTCCGGGGCAGCAGCCAGCGCCCGCTTTTTCTGTTTTTAAATTTGCCGGGGGGGGGGTGTTAGGACTGCTAATGGGCTAGGGGGGGGGTTAGGACTGCTAATGGGGGGGGGGTTTGGACTGCTAATGGGCTGGGGGGGGGTTAGGACTGCTAATGGGCTAGGAGGGGGGAGTTAGGAATGCTAATGGGCTAGGAGGGGGGGGGGGGTTAGGACTGCTAATGGGTTGGGGGGGGGTTTGGACTGCTAATGGGCTAGGAGGGGGGGGGGGGTTAGGACTGCTAATGGGCTAGGGGGGGTTAGGACTGCTAATGGGCTGTGGGCTGATGGGGGCTGTCTGGAAATGGGGTGATGGGTGGTTAGGACAGCAAATGGGATGGGGGGGTTTGGACTGCTAATGGGCTGGGGGGGGGGTTAGGACTGCTAATGGGCTAGGAGGGGGGGTTAGGACTGCTAATGGGCTAGGGGGGGTTAGGACTGCTAATGGGCTGTGGGCTGATGGGGGCTGTCTGGAAATGGGGTGATGGGGGGTTAGGACTGGTAATGGGCTATGGGGGGGTTAGGACTGCTAATGGGCTAGAGAGGGGGGGGTTAGGACTGCTAATGGGCTAGGGGGGGGGTTAGGACTGCTAATGGGCTAGGGGGGGGTTAGGACTGCTAATGGGCGAGGGGGGGGGGGGTAGGACTGCTAATGGGCTAGGGGGGGTTAGGACTGCTAATGGGCTGTGGGCTGATGGGGGCTGTCTGGAAATGGGGTGATGGGGGTTAGGACTGGTAATGGGCTATGGGGGGGGGTTAGGACTGCTAATGGGCTATGGGGGGGTTAGGACAGTAAATGGGCTCGGGGGGGGGGTTAGGACTGCTACTGGGCTGATGGGGAGGGGATAGGACTTGAGGTGGGCTGTTGGGTGGGGTTAGGACTGGAAATGGGTTGATGGGGGGTTAACACTGGAGGTGGTCTGATGGGGTTAGGACTGGTAATGGGCTATGGGGGGGTTTAGGACTGATAATGGGCTATGGGGGGGCTGGGACAAGAAATGGGCTGATGGGGAGGGGTTAGGACTTGAGGTGCGGTGATGGGGTTAAGACTGCTAATGGACTGTGGGCTGATGGGGGGGTTAGGACTGGCAATGGGCTATGGGGGGCTGACTGGAAGTGGGGGGTTAGGACTGGTAATGGGTTATAGGGGGGGGCCTTAAACTGAAAATGGGGTGATGGGGGGTTAGGACTGGAAGTGGGTTGATGAGGGGGGGATAGGACTGGTATTGGGTTGGGAGGCTGCTAGGACTGGAAATTGGCTGATGCAGGGACTAGAAGGGAATGGATGCTGGGTGAGGCTGGAACTAGAAGGGAGCTGGTGTTGGGGGAGGATTAGAATGGGATGGGGCTGGGAGAGTAAAATGGAGAGGGGAAAAATATTTTGTGTGGGAGGGATAAAAAATCTACAATTGGCCGGGTATTGGGAGAGTAAGTGGGGATTGAGGATGGAGGGGTAAATTTTGAGTAGATGAAATAGGAATGAGGAAAGAGCCAAAGGAGAAAGATTAGTATGTTAAAGCAGATGTAGAGAGAGAATGGAAAAAAAAACAAGAAGACAGAAGAAAGGACAAATGGACAGCAGATGGAGAGTTAGCAGAAGACACGAAGAAACCAGAAGAAAGTGGCTGGAACAATTGCAACTGAAAAAAATGCACAAAAGGTAGAAAAATATCTCTTTATTTTGAATTTATTAACTGGAA
The DNA here is from genome assembly GCA_033557465.1 of Ichthyophis bannanicus. Taxonomy (NCBI): domain Eukaryota; kingdom Metazoa; phylum Chordata; class Amphibia; order Gymnophiona; family Ichthyophiidae; genus Ichthyophis; species Ichthyophis bannanicus. Next base: position 67,937,500 of record CM066039.1, on the reverse strand, counting down.
TATGTCAGCTCTGGGAAATGTGCATCATTAATTTTTGCGCTTTGTTTAGTACAAGAGGAAATTAATATATAGTTTTATTTCTACAGTGTTGTTGTATATTCCAAGTTTGGCTTTTGGGGTTCCCAGTTTAATTATTGTCTTCCTGTTTCTAAATTGTGATTCCTTGTTTGGTGATGGTCTGTTCTGCATGTGTAACTGAGCTGAGGTATTCTGTTTATATAATTCCTATTTGACATTGCCACTTGTTCTTTCCCCAGTAGGTCATGTATTGTTGTTCTCTGAGATGTATTGGTTTAATATTTGCAGTGTTGCCTTTTGATAGGTAGAGTATGGTGCTTTGTGAGTCCTGGTAGTGCTGTTAGGATACGGCGGGTTTGCTATGGGTTCTAAATGGGCAGCGTTTGTAGTAGTTCCTAATGTGCCTGGCGGTTGGTACTGGATTATAGTAATGTAGAAACCTTTTAGTCTTTCTTTATCCATATACTCATTAAGAGGCATGTTTACTAAAAGTTAGTGTATGGTAACATTATGCAAATATTTATGCAAATGAAGCACCTTATGCAAATGGGGCTTTAATTGACGTGCTGGCACTTTGAGGAAATTCTTTGGTTTTGTGCGGCAGTTTGGGCACTCGGGCTCAAAAAGGTTAGCCATCACTGACCTAGGATATGGCATCCCTGATCAGATTTCAGTCATGATGCAATGGGAGCTGGGTTGCAGACACTGTGCTTTTTGGGTGATGGCCAGACAGTAACAGACAGCTGGATTTAACCTCTTGACTCAAACCACACTGGAATCTTTTTTTTTTCTTAATTTATTTAGCTTAGTGTAACCCTGTGTTGCAGGAACCCCTGTCCTACTATCAACTGATGTTTGAATGTAGTCAATGGCGGAGCACACCTCAGACAGAAAACCTTACAAAACCTGAGTGTACATTTTTAAAGAAAAGCTAAGTTTTCCCTTTTTATTGATCAGAAATCGTTAATCTGAAAAAGGGAAAAGATTGTTTAATCTAAATTTGAAAATTTTCAGATCAGTCAGATGTTACAATCAACGATACTGTATTTACCTTTAAGATGTAAGACAACAATAAGAATCAACCAGACTGACACTCAAAATAAAATAATTGGGCCAGATATTGAGTTGGGACGGCTATGCGCCTCTAAAGCACATAGCCGTTGCTGGTGAACTTTAACTCTGGATATTCAGTCCGGGGCCATATCCAGTCACCGGAATTGAATAACCGGGTCTGCCAGAATGCACCGCAACACGCCTCATGACACGGAAGCTAACCAGGCAGTGGCAACATCAAACTGCTGCCTGGTTAGCTCTAAGGGGTAAAGATAGTTGAGAATTTCTCATGCCTATCTTTACTCATAGGTCGCTAACCGGGCAGCTGTTCAATATCGCCGCTGCCCGGTTAGCACAGGATGCCACCTCCCTCAGTCCTGGAGAGCCCATGACATGGCCTGATTCTACAGAGCATCAGGACGCGTAGCGACAGAACTGGTGGATATTCATCAGAACTGTGTTAATGCTGATGAATATCTCTCTATTGCAGCATTTACACGCTTTACAGATTTTTAAAGCATGTAAATTCCTTTGAATATTGGGCCCATTATTTTTTCTTTCTAAGCAAATATGTTGAAAGTTTAAAAAACGTTTGAAAATCTCTGAAGTTTCAGAATATATCATTAAAATTGTTCAGATTACAATCAGGTTAGCAACCATTAAAGTGTATCATATATTAAAATATGCAGAAAAGTGCAATATTTCTAAACAAATGCACAAAAGTTCTTAAAATGCTGTACTATAGCCTCTTTGGTATAAGGCTATACCCAGTTATAGCACAGATCACAATTCAATGATTTATCTCAGTATTTTTCTTTTTCCTTTTTGTTCATACGGAACATTACTACTAGAGAATTATTTCCACTGTTCATCAACCTTTAAGTGTTCTTTTTAAACTATAATAGTAAGTAGAATCTTACATTTTTTTTCTAACGTCCGTGAAGTTATTTTAATCTAACTTTTAAACTCTCTTGCCCTTTTTCAGGTACCTTAAGATTCAGACCTCTGGTAAATATATTTTTTCATCTCCTGTTATAATAATTCAAAATTATTTTTTTTAGAACATAAGAACTGTCATACTGACCAAGGTCCATCAAGCCCAGTATCCTGTTTCCAACAGTGGCCAATCCAGGTCACAACTACCTAGCAGGTTCCCAAAAAGGCACACAGGTTCCACAATGCCTGTCCCAGGGTAAGCAGTGGATTTCTCTTGTCCTCTTTAATAATGGTTTATGGACCTTTCCTCCAGGAATTTGTCTGAAACCTTTTTAAACTCAGATACACTAACAGCTTTTACTACATCCTCCGGTAACCAAGTCCAGATTTCGATTATGCGTTGAGTGAAAAAATATTTTCTCTTATTAGTCTTGAATGGGTTACAATGTAACTTCATTGCATGTCCCCTAGTCTTTCTACTTTTTGATTGAGTAAACAACTGATCTACATTTACCGTTCCACTCCATTCATTTATTTATAGATCTCTATCATATCAGTTGTCTCTTTTAAGCCTTTCCTCATAGGGGTATCCTTCCATCCCCTTTACCATTTTGGTGGCTCTTCTCTGTACTTTTTCTAATTCTGCTATATCCTTTTTAAGTTATGGAAACTAGAATTGCACACCATATTCAAGGTGCAGTTGCACCATGGAGCGCTACGGAGACATTATAATATCCTTGTTTTTATTCTCCATTCCTTTCCTTGATTCCTAGCTTTCTATTTTCTTTCTTGGTCACTGCTGCACACTAGGTGGAGGGTTTCAATGTATTATCCATGATGATGCCTAAATCATTTTCCTGGATGATGGTTCCTAATGTGTAACCTTGCATAGTGTAACCATAGTTTGGGTTGTTCTTTCCTAGGTGCATAACTGCATTTCTCTACATTAAATTTCATCTGCCATTTGAACATCCAGTCTTCCAATTCATCAAAATCCTCTTGCAATTTGTAGCAATCCTCTTGGGGTCGATTCAGAGCAGCATTTAGTGGGATTGGATGTCCGGTTCAGTGGTGCTTGGGTGGCGATGCAGCCAACAGAGCTCCCCTCACGTACAGCAGAGATGTGCAGGGAGTTCTATATGTGGGTGGGAGTGGGCGGGTTGAGGAAGGTGTGAGGGTGGGCCAGAGGTGTGATGCCTAATCCGGACATACAGGGCCAGTTCCCTGGTTCCTAATGTGTAACCGTGCATAGTGTAACCATAGTTTGGGTTGTTCTTTCCTAGGTGCATAACTCAGAGATGGAATAAGTCCCCCTGGACATCGGGCAATGTGGGATCTGGCCAGGGAAAGAGAGGTAAAAGGGGCAGGAGTTTCCCCGCAGCCCGACCCTGGCCACAGTAGGCCTGATCAGGGGTCAGGCTGTGGGTAAAGCAACTTTTCAGGGTCTGTTGGGGATCACGGCTCCTGCATGGAAGAGTGGTGCCATGGCAATGTGGCTCCATGCAGGAGCCTGGCTGGATTAGCTAGGTAAGCATCGGGGCGTCCTGGGTGCCTGGACCGGGGCATGACCTGGACATCCTGACCTTATGCTGCGATTTTGCACCTGTGGGGCTGTCTAGTCCCTGTGGGAGCAGAATCGGGTGCATCCCCGGGCCATCCGGATGTCTGGACATCCAAACGGGCCAGGGACGCATATCTCAGAATTTGCCTCCTTGTGTTTTCAACAATTTTAAATAATTTTATGTCACCTGCAAATTTGATCACCTCACTCATTATTCCCCTTTCTGGGTCATTTATGAATATGTTAAAAAGCAGTGGGCCCAGCACAGATCCCTGCGGTACTTCATTATTCACTTTTCTCCATTAAGAAAATTGGTCATTTAGCCCTACTCTTTGCTTTCTGTCTTTTTTAACCAGTTCCTGATCCACAATAGTACATTGCCTTCTATCTCACGACTTTTTAATTTCACCAAGAGTCTCTCATGAGGGACCTTGTCAAAGGCTTTCTGAAAATCCAGATGCACTATATCAACCGGCTCAACTTTATCTACCTGTTTATTCATATCTTCAAAAAAATATAACATATTAGTAAGACAAGACCTTCCTTGGCTCAATCCATGTTGGCTTTCTCCCATTAAACTATAACTATCAATATATTTAGTAATTTTGTTCTTTATAATGGTTTCTACCATTTTTCCCAGTACTGATGTCAGGCTCACCGGTCTGTAGTTTCCTGGATCTCCTCTGGAACCCTTTTTAAAAATTGTCATTACATTGGCCATTCTCCAATCTTCAGGAACTACAGATGATTTCAACAATAGTTCACAGATTACTAATAGTAGGTCTGCAATCTCATATTTCAGTTCTTTCAGCACCCTTGGATATATATATCATCCGGCCCGATGATTTGCTATTCTTAATTTGTCAAATAGTTGTAATGCATCTTCCTGGTTTATCAAAATTTGTTTTAATTCTTCTGATACATTACCTTTAAATACCATTTCAGGCATGGGTAACTTCCCTACATCTTCTTCATTAAAGATTAAAGCAAAGAATTCATTCAGTCTCTCCGCTATGGCCTTATTCTCCATTAGAAGAACCACAAGAGGAGCCACCTCTCGCAATACCTTAGAAAACACACAAAAAGTGAGCAGTGGTAGGTGGTCACTAGTGCTTTATTGAAATAAAAGAAACGCCCCAACGTGTTTTGGCAAGCCTTCGTCAGGGGGCTGAGAACTGTAAACAACAATAAATAATAATCATAATAAATACAAATGATAATACATAATACATAAAAGTATAAAAACATAAAAACACTAAGGGGCATGTTTACTAAAACCCCGCTAATGTGCGGGCCGCGGTAGTGTGCGGGTGCCATATAAGGAGTGGGCGTTTCTTGCTGAAAAAGAAAAAACGTGATTTAAATATGCGCTAAGGTGCGCGGCGCCCATGTGTGCCCGCACATTAGTGCATGAGAAAGCTGCGCGGGAGGCATAAGTGGCACGCTGATTTACAAGCAGAAGAGCAGAGCCACAGCACAATGGTTATGACACTTACCAATGGTGCAGGGATCAGGGGTACAATCCCCCACAGTGCCCAATGAAGACAGATGGCTGAGGCATTACTTTAGGAGCCAGTGTAATATTGGGCAGCATAAGGCTGTGCGCTGATGGGCATAAGGCGGTGTGCTATTGTTTTAGAGGCATTTTAATATTTGGCGGCATAAGGTGGCACGCTGATGTGCAAGCACAGGGACAGAACCACAGCACAATGTTTAAGACACTGACCAATGGTGCAGGGATCAGGGGTTCAATCCCCCAAAGTGCCCAATGAAGAAGGCTGGCTGAGGCATTATATATTATGGGGAAGTTTGCTTTAGGAGGCATTTTAGTTTTATTTTAATTATCACTACTAGCAAACGCACTCTCAAAGCGTGTTAACATAAGGCGCCCCATAAGGCACATTTTAAAGTGCACTGTCCGCCAAGGCACCCTAGAATGTTGCTTATAGGGCGCTTTATAGGGTGCCGTATGAGGTACCGCAAGGTCAGAGTACTGGTTTTGATGGCAGCACTGTGCAGTGTAAGGAATGAAAAGCATAAGTAGGTGTTCTGACATGCAAGGAGGAGCAGCAGTGGAGCACAATGGCTAAGGCACTGACTGCTGATACAGGGGTCATGTGTTTGCTCCCCAGGGTGCCTAATACGTAAGGCTGGCTGAGGCATCAGCTTTGCAATGTATGTTTTATTTCCTGCAGCACGTTATTTTATTTGATTAATTGCTGCCAGCAAACACGCCCTCACGTGCCGTAATTGAAAATGCCGTGTAAGGCACCCTATAAGGCACTCCATAGGGCACATTATAAAGTGCACTGTCCGCCACGGCACCCTAAAATGTCCCCTATAGGGCACCCTATATGTTGCGTCACAGGATAATGTATAGTGCACCTTATATGGATGGGAACCATAAGGTGCCCTATAGGGCGCCCTATAAAGCGCCCTCAGAGGCACCTTATGGGTACAGTACGCTGAGGGTGTTTTTGCTGGCAGCAAAAACGTACATTAAAAAGAGATAATGCAGTGGGTAGCCCTATCAAGTAACCCCACTGTGGGTTTGAACCCATGACCTCTGGCTTCACAGGAAGTGAAGTAACCATTGGGCTACAGCTCTATAGCTGCTAGGAAGCCCCTGGCTGGGTGCAAAGAGCCTGCACGTCACCACACAGACAGTCTGCTGTGGTCACCAGGATAGGGTTAGCCCACCCATACCCATGATGCACTGCACATGCAAATCAGCTGTCCACAGATAAACACAAGATGGGGTATGCACCCCCACAGCACCTCGGCCTGGTAGGGGGAAGTGACCATGTGCACCCCCACAGCACCTCGGCCTGGTAGGGGGTACTGACCGTGTGTTTTACTGGCACAGAGTAGCTACACACCGTCACATTGTGCGGGTACTGTGCTCACCCTGAGGGTGCGGTGAGGCACCTAGCACCTTCCATGGCTGAAAGAGGCCATGCTGGAGGTCCAAAGCAGTGTTAATGTGTGAGATAGGTAGTTTCTGCAGAAACACCTTGGATATCTCTGTCTGTCTCAGTCAGGTGTATCTCCTATGGACCCCTAGGAGGATTATGTACCACCACTCTCCTCCTCCTCCAGGGCTGAGGGTGGCAAACAGGATCTCCCATCAAAAGATCCACATTCTACCTCCCTGCAATGTTGGCAGTAGAGGGGACTATCAACCCCAGTCCTGCTGGGGGAGAAGACACCCTTCAGGGCAGTCAGTGCAGTTCTGTACACATCCATAACGCAATAGCAGACAGACATTAGGCCTGTATATGCTAAGCTGCACCCCACCACTATTTGATATTCTCCTGCAGCAAGCCTTCAGCCGCTGCACCCTGCAAGGCGCTCCAGCAAGACACATACCAGCTTCAAACAGTCTGCTAGTTAGTCCATGGTGCATGTTCATGGTGGAAATGCATGCACCCAGAACTGGGATGGCAGCACACACAACAAGCAGATAAGTCAGTGACTGGGCCCCAAAAGGTAACCCATATATATCACATGAGAGAAATACTATATAGCACTATGGGGGTGCCTAGCCATGCTGTCATCACTGCACAGTCAGGGTGAGAGTGATCTCCCAGCAGGACATACTGAGGTCACCCTGTCTGTGTAGGTGGTGGCCAGGCACTAAAATGTCCCAGTCAGTGCCCTATGCCCTGTGCAGAAGCACCCTGGCCAGGCCACCCTGTCCGGGCTATACCCATGGTACCTTGCTCCTCATTATGCACAATGGCAGGCCAATACTGCCAACAGTGCTGGCAGTGTGGGCTGTGGAAGGTGTTTGCAGCCACCACACACTGTATAGACAGACACACACTCTGACACCTATGCCATCATTGTGTTACTATAGAGGAGTTCAGCAGCCATGCCCACCACACCAGTCCTGGGCACAGTACAGGCATGGATATGGTACGCAATACTGTTGGGGGTCACTCCCCAGAGTGGTAAACACTGTCAGAGACCAGACCTGAAGCACACACCGCAGACATCAGAATGATTGTTATGATGGAGCTCAATCAGCAAACTGTGCTTAACGTAGGTATATCTATCTGCCAGTACGCTGTGTACCATATACCCAGGTGTAGGGTTGCATTGCTAAGGTATGCAGGTGCTAGTATTGGGAGATGCACGCAGGGCCCAATGTCCTGCCTCTCCAGGAAACATTGGCCAATGGGGCCTGTGGGTGTGGGTGTGGGTGTGTCTGCCCCTGTTGGCTGCTGCTTTACGGCAGAGGTTCCCAACTCCAGTCCTGGTGTGCCAAACACTGTTCGGGTTTTCATGCTGTCCCTCATGAATATGCATGAGCTACATCTGCATACCATGGGGGTGGTGCATAGATATGCAGCACAGGAATTTTTATTAGAGGCAGCATGGAACCTGAATGGTGTGTGGCCCTCCAGGACTGCATTTGGGAGACTCTGCTCTAGGTAATGTGCCTGTTTATGGTGTCTGTGCTCGGTGGGGTAAAATATAGGCGTATTAACCATGCGTATGTTCTCAGCAATAAAGGTTTGTCCTTACTATCACGGTTTAGTTGTGGGAAAAATATCTGCACTGGATTGGCAGTAGCCCCAGCTGGGCTTTGAACCTGTGAACCTCTGTTCTTGCACACACTGTCTGTGTGCACTGCACCACCGGGTTGCCACAGCTATGCTGCATTCCCTGGGGTGTCCATGACTGTACATCCGACAGAGCCTGTCTGTTGCAGTGGATGGTGCCAGCCTGCACAGGGCTAGGCCACTGTCTGCTGTGGCTAGCAGCCACTGCCCCCTCCACCACCTGTACCCTTCCGCCAACATGCTGACATGTCCTTATCTTGGACAAAGCATATGACCTGATTGAGGTGTGGCACTCCAGGATTGCATTTGGGGGACTCGGCTGTAGGTAATGGCCCTTGTTATGGTGTGTGTGTGGTGTAGGGTAAAATATAGGTGTTTGAACCATGCTTATGTTCTCTGCAAAAAATGAGTGTCTTTACTATCTCTGTTTAGTGGTGAGTAAAATATGAGGACTAGGTTGGCAGGAGCCCCAGCTGGGATTTGAACCTGTGACTCTTTGGTCCTACAGGCACTGGCCACAGAGACAGTGTAGTCCCTGGAGATAGGAAACCTGGCCGAACGGGTCAGAAACCCTGCTCTGCACAGTTTTACTGTGGGCTCGTTCACCTTGTATGGAGACAAAAGGGCAAATTAACCTCAAAAATGACCTCGAAAAAAAGGAAATAAAACATAACCAAGCTGGGCAACAGTGATATCAATGGGCAACATTAAAAAACACTCCCAGGAAAGCTCCAAAAAAAAGCTTCCAAAAATCCTTTCTTTTTTTTGCAGCTTTCCTGGGAGTTTTTTTAATGTTGCCCATTGATATCACTATTGGCCAGCTGGATTATAATTTTTTAGAATTTTGTTGTGGTCATTTTCACGTTTTATTTGCTATTTTGTTCTGTGCACATGTATCACACTGCTCACGTTTTTCCGGTTTCCCCGGTTTTGCTGTACATTGCTGACGTAAATGGTTTCTCTTCCCTTTAAATCGGCCCTAACGCGAGGTTTTCACTCGCGGTATTTTTTAGCTTGATTTTCAGCCCCGCTCCTGTGCGGGGAGCCTCTCCCCTCCCACTCTCCACCCATTGACCCCGTCCCTTCGCCCCTCAGGAGCCTTCCTCCGCCCTCGGAATGCCTTTCCACGCCTCTATCGCACTTCAGCGCGCCGCGCACTTGTGCCTGCCCGTTAGTGCAGCGCGCACGTGTGCGGGGCCCAAAAACTGCACTATTAGCGTGCGCTAAGGTACCTTAGCGCACGCTCAAGTGCGCCCCGCACAATTGCACGGTTTAGTTAACATACCCCTAAATGTATAAAAACAGAATGTAAATTATGTTAAATAATGAATAAAACATAATTACAAAAACAACTACAATTTTAATGGAAAGTCCTTAAAATCAAATAAAACCATCATTATAAAGTATAACTGAAGAACAGACATGGACTAAAGAACATAACATATATACAATAATTGTAAGAATACTTACAGTATATGATGGTCAACAAGCACTATGAAGTGCACAGCAACCGATATAACCATGTACATAGAATAAAAGCTAAAAATTGTACCACAACGTCAGAATTAATATAGAAAAATATATGTAAACGAGCATGTTAATTACAATAGCGGGAAACCAAGACCAATGAACAAAGAACCAAACAAAAGAACCTTAAAAGCCAAAAAGAACTAAAAACAATGTAAACATTAAATTAAGACAATAATAATAGCAATGATAAAAGACAACAAATAAATAAATAGATTACATAAAATAAAGTAAAATGAAATCATACATTCAAATGATAAAAGTAAAATACTTAAATAGCCAGCATCGAACTAACTGATTACATTAGGACAAGTTAAGTTGTAAAGGCAATGTATGTGAACGGGTATGAAAAAATCATTCAAGACTTCAGGAAGAGATAATGTTATAAAAACGGGAACATAATAAAACCAGCACCAGGTGTTAAGCTGGAAAGATTATATAAAGCACTGCTAAACTAATAATCTTTATCTTTATTCAATATTTGATATACCGCTATGGCAGAAGCATTAAGCGGTGTACAATAAAAACTGACTAAACACTGCAAACCAGGAAACAGAACGCCAAAAATAGATAGGAAAGAAGGGTACAGAAAAGGGCAGACAAATCACACATTAATGCCAAATCATAACAAACTTAAGGGACAGAAGGAGACAAACAGAGACGATTCATGGGATATCAGACAAAAACAAAGGACAATCAGGGGGGGCTTCGGGGGGAGGTCAAAAGCTTTCTGGAATAAATGAGTCTTAAGCAATGACTTGAATTGGGGGTAAGATGGTTCTAACCGAAGAGAAGTAGGCAGCATATTCCATAACAGTGGTCCGAGGAAGAACCAAGCAGAGTGCCGTGTCTGTTCTAGGCGGGCTTGGGAGGGCGAAGGAAGGGATAGACGGTTGGTATGAATGGAGCGGAGTTGACGATGGGGAGAGTATAGTGAAATGCAGTCTGCCAAATAGAGATGCGTACAGGTGTAAATGGCCCGGTGAAGTAGAATCAGAAATTTATAGTGGAAGCGGTAATGAAGAGGGAGGATGGGGGTAATATGGTCGAATCTACTAGAAAAGGTGATGAGGCGAGCTGCAGTGTTCTGGATGCGTTGCAGTCTTTGAAGACAGTATTTGGGGAGGTTGGCCAAATAAACATTGCAATAATCCAATCTGCTAATGACGAGAGCAATGACAAGGGTGACAAGAGAACCGGAGGGTAATACGGATCGGATGGCCCTAATTTGTCTTAAAGCAGCAAAGGAGCGGCGGGAGATCATGGAAATGTGCTCGTGAAAGGTCAGAGAGGGATCCAAAAGAACGCCCAAGTAGCGAAAAGAGAATGTAACGGGAATGCTGGTTGTTCCTATAGAGGGGGCAAGAGTGGGACATGAGCCACTCAAGGAAACCCACATTGCGGAGGACTTCACTGGATTGAGGTGAAGAAAATTCTCTGATAGCCAAGAAGCAATGTGAGAAAGACAGAGATTCAACTGAGTAATATCAGGGGATAAGGGTGAGGTATGGAACAGGAGAACAATGTCATCTGCATAAAGGTAAGATGAGACCGGATATTGTTGGATGATCAAGGGCAAAGGGGCAAGAAAAATATTGAACAAAAGAGGGGAAAGTACAGAGCCTTGCGGGACACCACAAGTGAGGGCAAGGACGGGAGAGGCCTGACCATTAACATGCACAGAGAAAGAGCGAGAGGAGAGGAAGGAGTGAAACCAATGCCAGACAGTACCTCGGAGACCGATGTCGGAAAGTCGGGACAGAAGTGTACAGTGGTCGATCAGATCAAAGGCTGTGGACAGATCAAGTGATACAAAGAGAGTGATATCACCACGATCGTGAGTGACGTGTAATTCATTTAGTAGTGCAAGAAGGACAGTTTCGGTGCTATGTCCTCGGCGGAAACCAGCCTGACGTGGATGGAGTGAGTTGGTGGATTCAAAGTGGGAACTCAATTGGTCAAAAGCGCAACGTTCTAGGAGCTTATCAAGAAATGGAAGGTTGGATACCGGGCGCCAATGAGAGAGGATGGATGGATCTAGAGAAGGTTGTTTCAGTAAAGGGTGTAGAATTGCAGACTTCCAAGATGTCGGAAAGTGGCCAGAAGAAAAACTAGAGTTAATGATGGTAGTAATGACCGGAACTAATTGTAAAGAGGGCTCAGAGAGCCACCGAGAAGGGATGGGGTCTAGGATGCAAGTAGTTTTCCTAGAATTAGATAAAAACATTAGCACCTCTGCTGAGAGAACAGGACGGGAAGATGACCAGGTATGAGTGAAGACAAGGTCACTAGAGACAGAAGTGGGTGATGAGTCAGCAGATAAAGAGATCGAGGGAAGAGGGGTCGCAGTAAAGGAAAAGAGGGAAGGGGAAAGAGGGGGAGGAGGGGGAGGAGAGGAGAAAGAGGAGCGTAAAGTCAGTACCTTATCAGAAAAGAAGGTGGCAAGAGACTGGGGGTCCGGGGCAGAAATGGCCTGCGAGTTCTTAGCATTGGTAGCTGACAGCTTCCGCAGGATATTAAAAAGCTGACGTGAAGAGCTAGCTGCTGCCGAAATTTGAGCAGAATAAAAGATGGATCTAGCAGATTGTACGGCTGAACGATATTCAGAAGATAAGTGTTTGAAACGAAGATGGAGCTCTGGTGAAGGATGTCGGGCCCAATGACGTTGGGCTTGACTAACTGAGAGCGCAGAGTGCGTAGAGCAGGGTGATACCAGGGTGAAGAAGGTGCCCTAACGGTCCTGGAAACAGGACGAAGAGGCGCCAGGCCATCAAGGGAGTTAGATAAGATGTAGAGAAAGGTAACTATTGTGGGAACATTGACTAATCCCGTAGCAGCAAGGGTGACATAAAAAAAACATTTTAGGGACTAGTGTAAAAAACGCAATGAGCTCGTCTGGATACAAAATCTAAAACGTGTGTGCAATGCTTACGATTTAGAAGCGATGTATATAAAAATGTACAGTGAATAAACAAAAATGCACCACATAAACATCATAAACACAAATACCATGGGGCATGAAGTCATAAATAAATTACCTAGAACATAGTAAAATGAAACTATAAGCATTAAAATCACCAGTATAACTACAGGAAACCGCAAAGCAGCAGAATTACCAAAACCCAAAGAGATCAAGGGTTGTCAAAAACATGGTAAAGCCAGCAACAAATAAAAGACTGGGGAAAAAACAGCACTATTAAACTATACCATGTGAAGAAAAAAAGGCTATTGTAACAACATTAATTGATCCCAAGGTAACATAAGGTTTAAAAAAACTTTAAAAGCGCTGGCTACATTGAGCCAACCGGAGAACATAAAAACAGCATTGAGCTCATCTGAATACAGAAACTAATGTCATTATAACGTGTGTGCGTGGCTTATAATTTGAAGTCGGTATGTGTAAAAAAGTATACAGTGGATAAACAAACAAATGTTGTTGTTAAGTGCCGTCGAGTCGGAGTCGACTCATGGCGACCCTCTGGATAGCTATCCTAAATTGTGTTCGGTCTTCAGTCAGGCAGCTCATTGTTGACAGACTGGTACCCGTAACTGCTGTTATTGTATCGATCCATCTCATTGCTGGCCTTCCTCTTTTGCGCTGACCTTCTATCTTGCCAAGCATGATGTCTTTCTCTAATGATCTCTCTCTTCGCATGATGTGTCCAAAGTATGAAAGTTGAAGTCTTGTCATCTGAGCTTCTAAAGAAAGCTTAGGTTTGATCTCCTCTAGTACCGACTGGTTTGTTCTTCGGGCAGTCCATGGTATACACAGTATTCGCCGCCAGCACCATAGTTCAAAGGCATCAATTTTCTTCCTGTCTATCTTTTTCACTGTCCAGCTTTCACATCCATATGATGTTATTGAAAATACCATGGCTTGAACAAGTCGAATCTTTGTATGGAGACAGACATCTCTGCTCTTGAGGATATTATCTAGGTCTTTCATAGCAATTCTGCCAAGAGCAATGCGTCGTCTGATTTCTTGACTGCTTGTTGCTTCTTTATTGATAGTTGATCCAAGTAGGTTAAAGTTGTTCATGATTTGAATTTCTTCTCCTTCAACGATGAACCTGTTGATTATGCCAGTTGTCATGATCTTTGTCTTCTTTACATTAAGGTGCAGGCCCATTTTGAAACTATGTTCTTTGATTGTGAGATGCAAATGTTTCAGATCATCTTCACTTTCAGCCAGTAATGTGGTATCATCAGCATAGCGAAGGTTGTTGATGAGTCTTCCACCAATCTTCACACCTCTGTTGTCTTCATACAGTCCTGCTTCTCTGATGATTTGTTCTGCATATAAATTAAACAGGTAGGGGGAAAGTATGCAGCCTTGTCTTACACCTTTGCTTATTTTAAACCATTCTGTTTCTCCTTGTTCCGTTCAAACTGCTGCTTCTTGATCAATGTACAGATTGTGCAAGAGTACGATCAGGTGTTCTGGTATACCCATGCTTCTTAATGTGGCCCAGAGTTTCTCATGGTTTACACAGTCAAAAGCCTTGCTATAGTCGATAAAGCACAAATAGATATCCTTTTGGTATTCTTTAGTCTTTTCAAGGATCCATCTCACATCCACAATGATGTCTCTCGTTCCTCGCCCTTTCCTGAACCCTGCTTGCACTTCAGGTAGTTCTTGTTCCAAGTATGGTTGTAGTCTCTTTTGAATAATCTTCGGTAGAATCTTGCTGGCAAGTGGGATCAGAGCGATTGTGCGATAATTTCCACAGTCAGTTGGATCACCTTTCTTTAGTATTGGTATAAACACAGATCTTTTCCAGTCAGTTGGCCATGATGTTGTCTTCCATATTTCTTGGCAGAGCCTTGTAAGTACGGTAACAGCTGCAGATTGCTGTAATACTTCTATGGGAATGCTATCAATGCCTGGTGCTTTGTTCTTTGATAAGGCTTTCAATGCTGCTTTAACTTCTTCTTTCATCACCAATGGTTCCTGATCATAAGGTACAGGTTGAAACGGCTGTTGGTCCACTTGATCTTTATCATATAAAAACTTTGTATATTCCTTCCACCTTTTCTTGATCTTCTCAGCATCATTCAACATAGAACCTTGAGCATCTTGTAACATTCCAATTCGAGGCTGGAACTTTTTCTTTAACTCTCGTAGCTTTAGGAAAGCCGATCTTGTTCTTCCTCTAATAGTTTCTGCTTCTATTTCCTTGCATGCGTCATCGTAGTACTTTTCCTTGTCCTGTCTTGCTGCACGTTGGAAATCTCTGTTGAGTTCTGTTATTGTCATTCTTTCTCCTCTGGCTTTAGCTTCTCTGCGTTTCTGGGCAATTTTCAGAGTTTCTTCAGTCATCCATTTTGGCTGTTTTTGCTTTTTCACCTTTTGTAGAGACTTCTTGCTTTCTTCCAACACAACCTTCTTGATGTCATTCCATAACTCTTCTGGAGCTCTGTCATTTGTATCTAAAGCAGCAAATCGATTTTGCAGGCAGTCTTTAAATTCCAGTGGTATATTCTCAAGGTCATATTTTGCTGCATTCATGAGTGGTTTGCTCTTTTTCAACTTTAGCTTGAGTTTGCATACTAGTAGTTGATGATCTGTACCACAGTCAGCTCCAGGTTTTGTCTTTGTTGATGTTATAGAACTTTTCCATCGTTGACTTCCACAGATGTAGTCAATTTGATTTTTATACAATCGATTGGGTGAAGTCCATGTGTACAGTCGCCGCTTGTGTTGATGGAAGAAGGTGTTTGAGATGAATAGATTGTTGGTCTTGCAGAATTCTATCAGTCTTTCTCCAGCTTCATTTCTGTTGCCAAGTCCATATTTTCCAACTACTTTGCCTTCTTTGTTGCCAACTTTTGCGTTCCAGTCACCCATGACTATCAGGATATCCTGTTTGCATGTTCTGTCAATTTCAGCTTGTACTTGTTCATAGAACTCTTCAGTTTCATTCTCTTCTGCAGCTGTTGTTGGGGCATATACTTGAATTATAGTTGTGTTGATAGGCATTCCTCGTAGACGAATAGAGATTAAGCGTTCGCTGACTGCATTGTATTTCATTACAGTTCTTGCAAGTTTCTTCTTTATTATAAATGCAACACCATTTCCTCTTTGTCTTTCATTTCCAGCATAGTAGACCATGTGATCATCTGATGCAAAGTGCCCGATGCCAGTCCTTTTCAGTTCGCTGACACCCAGCAGATCAAGTTGTACACGTTCCATTTCATTCTTGACCACCTCCAACTTCCCTTGGTTCATGCTTCGTACGTTCCATGTTCCAATGCGTAAGACATCTTTACAGCTTCTGACTCTCATTTCATGTGCAGCTACATCAGCAGTCAGACGTCCCGAGGGCTTTGATCCAACCACATCATAAATGCTGGCTTTACTCTGAGAAGTCTTCAGCTCTTCCCCAGTAGCTAGTTGAGTGGCTTCCGACCTGGAGTCTCATCTTCCAGCACTATAGCACAATTTGTTTTGTTGTAACTACCCATTGGGTTTTCATGGCAAGATACAGAAGTAGATTGCCGGGCCTTTCTTCCGCGCAATTTAAGTTTGGTGTTGTTGCCTTTGTCACAGAAATGTGATCCGCCGTCAACACTATCCCATTCTGCTGCTGCCCAGATGGGTGGTTTGTCTTGGTCTGGCACCTCAGCTGAGAACTGTCCATCTTGGGAGACCCTGCCAGTAGTTAACTACCGATAGTTTAGCTCTCAGCATCACTGATGCACACAAGCCCTCACAGCATGACAAGCTGCAAACCAAGTGAACAAACAAATATCATCACATAAAAATGAAGAATTAGGTAAAAGATTACCAATAGGCATAAAGTCAGAGATAAAAACCTACCATAGAAAACAAGGGCAAGAGAACCCTACCTGTGGTAAACAGCAAAACCTAAAATCTTGAAAAACGCCGTGAATCATGCCTTTTTTAAAAGGTAATTTGATACCCGGAGGTACACGTCGACATGAGCACATGACATCACAAATCAGCTTTTTTTCAAATCTCTCTTTTACCTGCTTTATCAATACCTTGCATCTAACTTTCCACTGCTTATGTTGTTTCTCGTTTTCGTAATTTGACTCCTTTTTCTATTTCCTGAAAGATGTTTTTTTTTTGGCTACAAAAGCCTCTCTGATCTCACCATTAAACCATGTTGGCAGGTTTTTGGCCTTCCTTCCACCTTTCTTAAAGCTTGGAATACATGTGGTCTGGGCTTCCAAGATAGTATTTTTAAACAATGCCCATGCTTGATATAAACCTTTAACCTTTGCAGCTACTCCTTTTAGTTTTTTCTTAACTATTGTCCTCATTTTATCATGGTCTCTCTTTTGAAAGTTGAAAGGTAGTACTGTGGATTTTCTTGCTGTCCTCCTTCCATTTATTAAATCAAATGTGATCATGCTATGATCATTATTGCCAAGTGGCCCCAACACCCTTATCTTTCTCACCAGATTAAAGCTTTTTGTTTACTTGCAGGATTTCAGTATGGTAAACACTCCAGATTTATAAGAGAAATTTAAAATTCTCTGGCGCCAAAGAAGAATTTATTTGAGCTCAAATAAATGTTTCTTTTGTTCATTTATTTACAGAATTTGATATGCCACTAATGGCATTTGCATCATGTTGTTTACAGCTTCCAAATTTGGTATACAGAGACAAATTACAAACATAGTAAAAAAACATGTCAAGTAAACTTTGGACACAAAAGGGAGGGAGTGGTGTAGCTCAACAATTTAGAGAAAAGGACTAAGGTCTTTGCATGGTACAATAGGAAGAATAAGTGATCAATGGGAAAAAGCAGAAAGGTTAGTGAAAAGCCTGTGTGAAGAGCCAGGTTTTCAAAGGTGTTTTAAACTTTGTATATGATGATTCAGAACAAATTTTGCTAGGCACGGAATTCCATAGATAGGGGGCTTGATAACTGAAGATCATAGGTTTCTAGGCGTAGTACACATTTGCTAGGAATAACTAGGTAGTTGTGGACCAAAGTGCTAAGGGATAAGAAGTGAATACAAGTAGACAGGTAGGCCAGTATAGAAGGCATGATGTACTAGCAGAAGGATTTTGAATTTAATATGGTAAGAAATAGGAAGACAGTGTTGCTGACAGAGAAATGGGGTAGCATGATCATAGCAAGTTGCATTGTAGAGAAGTTTGACTGAAGTATTCTGAATTATCTGTAGACATTTTAGTTGAAGTTGTGGATTACCGGATACTAAAGAATTACAGTAGTCTATCTTCTTGATCACAAAATTATGAAAAACAGATGCAGATGTTGTTGTGGTGTCACCGATCTCTCTGCCATCTTCATCTGTCTTGAACTTTAATTTTCCCTTCAGCTCAGGTTCTTGTCTTCAGCACAGGAGCTTCAGGGTAACATTCAGCTGATCAGTCAGCCAGAGAGTACCTACTCCTTACCTTTAAAGAAATCAAAAAGGAAAACCCCTGATTCCCTATACTATTTCTACTGGACCTTTAGGGCCTGACATTTGAAAGACATTTACATGGTTTACAGTCTTGCGATGCACGTAAATGCTGCACAATTAGTGCCGCTGAATATCCCCGATCTTCTCCCCTACATGCCCCAAAGCTAACCACTTAGCATCAGGTCATGTCGTGGGTGTTCTGGGGAGGAATGGAGATGATATTTCATGCTGCCTGTGGCTAAAAAATAGGCATAGCAAAAGCTTGCCTAACTTTAGTTGCAGGGGCTAACTGGGCATCATGCAATATCGCCATTACCTGGTTAGTTATTGTGGCTGGAAGGCTGTGTGGCAAACCCTGATATTTTATACCAGGGCTGCATATGAATCCAGCATTGAATATTTGGGGTTAAGAGTCGGCGCATATGGCTATGCGCTATAGCGGTGCATAGCCGTCATAATGTCCTTAATATTTTATTTTCTCTTTAAACCTGACTAGGTTTCTCAGTTTTTACTTAATAATATTAAAATATAATTAAATAGCCCTAACTATACCTATCCACACACAAATTCAGACTCTCACACTCCGGGGTCACACACACACACACACAATTAATTAGCTCTAATTTTAACAGAAAGATGGAAAAAAATACATTTTATTTTCTGGGAAACTTTCACACATTCAATGCCAAAGATTTTCCTCTTAGCTGTGTTTTTTTTAAAATTAAAATTGACACTCTTTTAAGTTCTTTTAAAGAGCAGCTAATCACCTCAGCTCTTAATGTTCCACAGCATGAAAACTATTTTTTCTCCTGTTGAAATGTATTTTCCGGAGAAGCAGGATTAATGTCCTTTTTAAAATACAAAATGGCCATAAACAGCAAGTAAAAACTGTCAGTAACTCATCAGTCAAACACTGTAACAGCAAAAATCCAAATAAACTTTCTTTAAATATCAAAAGGTAGATTCTCTTTAGTTCTCCCTGATTTTCCTTTCAGCATAATAGCTACTAAGGTATCACTAATTTTATTTATTTATTTAACCAGTTTTATATACCACCTTATCCTTCAATCAAAGTGGTTAGAAGACAAGGTATAAAATATAGGTAAAAGCAAGGAAAGGTATTGTTAATGGTTTAGGCGAACAGTTTGGCTTCAAAACCACTACCATTCCATGTAATTTCAGAGAAAAATTTAAAATACACTCTGAAGCTTCAATTCACAAGCTAAATATTTGTCAAAATCTTCAATTCAGTTCCATTAAAACCTCGGTTCCTAAAGTTAATGTTTCTGAGCAAAAATTCTAATTTTATACCAGTACTCACCAATATTAGTCACTGGTAGGATAAATTCTTCTGGATTTTCATCAAAATTCCCAAACTTCTATCCCTCTCAGCTCACTCTCATACACCTACGTCTGACCAGGTCCCACTTCTGTCTACAGTAAGTGAAAAGAATGTTTTAAAACGTGCTGAGGCTCTCCTAAGAAATTAGTGTTCTTCCACATCAATTAGTTCCTTACCAATCTCCACACCATCCATCACAAGCCTTTCTATAATTTCTGACACTCTTAACAACCATAACCAGTACACATAAATAATCAATGGATCATTCATGAAAAGCTGTACTTAACTGGTAATTAATATGCAAACTGCATCATTAAAATGATCTGTCCTGTACATTTTTAGCGCCTTCACAGGAGCCTAGGCTCTCATTCCACACTGCTATACACTTATGCAACGCACATATGCACCACAGGTACATTTTTATTTTAATTACTTTAACCTCCAGTTACATTAGCTGATGCCTTTTAAGTAGTATCTCAATGTGAGCTACTTTCAGGTACAGTAGGTAATTCCCTGTCACAAAGGGTTTACAATGTAAGGGGTCAATTTTCAAAAGTACTTATCCGGAAAGCAGTAACTACTATTTGGATAAGTGCTGCTAAAAGCGATATTCGCTGTTGAAAATCCCAACAGACTACCTTGGCATAATCTGCATAGTACCAGAGCAGACAGTGGGAAGAGACTAGAAATTATCTGTATAGCAACGATATTCAGCACCACTATATTGATAACTATCTGAATGATGGAGGATAAGAAAAAGCTGTCCTAAGGCTATACAGGGAGGCTATCTCCATATAGGAGCATTGGATAGTGCTGATGCAGACTACATTGACCAGATACTCGGCATCAGCCACAATTCAGATACCGGCACTGAATATTTGGTTTATTTTTAGCCATGGCAGCTGGTGAGTAAGAAAACACTGACTCCCATGGCTGTGAGTTTCCATCTGAGACAATAGGAGTTAAATGACTTGCCCAAGGTCGCACAGAGCATCAGTAGAATGCGAAGCCTGGATTCCCTGGCTCTCAACCTGCTGCCCAAACCACTAGACTACTCTACGAACCCTAGCAAAAAGCTATCTCCAGTGTCCTTGTGTCAGCTGTCCAAATCTTGAAATGAACCCACTGGGAAGTGAGCATCTCTGGCACAGAGAAGCAGGGAGAGAGAAGAAAATACCCATTTAACATTACAAGACACACTGACTTTAAACAGACCACAGTTTGCTAATTCTTGGCTGCATTTGTATGTCAAGAATCACGTACAGGTTGTCGAGAGCAGTAAAGCTCAGTGTGAACTTCCATTTGTGTAGCAAAGTTAAAGTCACATGTTTCTCCGAGCAGAGGAGCAGATCTATGACGTGCCATGAAAAGAGGCCTGTGCCCAGGGGCGGCCCAAGGGGGGTGCGGGGCCATGTGCGGAGACTCGGTGCGGGGCCTCATTTGCATAAATATTTGCATAATGTTACCACATACTAACTTTTAGTAAACGTACCTCTTAATGAGTGTATGGATAAAGAAAGACTAAAAGATTTCTACATTACTATAATCCAGTGCCAACTGCCAGACACATTAGGAACTACTACAAACACTGCCCATTTAGAACCCATAGCAAACCCGCCGTATCCTAACAGCACTACCAGGACTCACAAAGCACCATACCCTACCTATCAAAAGGAAACATGCAAATATTCAATACATTTCAGAGAACAACAATACATGACCTACTGGGGAAAGAGAACAAGTGGCAATGTCAAATAGGAATTACATAAACAGAATACTTCAGCTCAGTTACACATGCAGAACATAGACCATCACCAAACAAGGAATCACAATTTAGAAACAGGAAGACAATAATTAAACTGGGAATCCCAAAAGCCAAACTTGGAATGTACAACACTGTAGAAATAAAACTATACATTAATTTGCTCTTGTACTAAACAAAGCGCAGACGTTAATGATGCACATTTACCAGAGCTGACATATTCCAATTAATAAATTCAAAATAAAGAGAGATTTTTCTACCTTTTGTGCATTTTTTTTCAGCTGCAATTGCTCCAGCCACTTTCTTCTGGTTTCTTCGTGTCTTCTGCTAACTCTCCATCGTCTGCTGTCCATTTGTACTTTCTTCTCTCTTCTAGTTTTTTTTCCATTCTCTCTCTACATCTGCCTTAACATACTAATCTTTCTCCTTTTGCTCTTTCCTCATTCCTAATTCATCCACTCAAATTTTACCCCTCCATCCTCAATCCCCACTTACTCTCCCAATACCCGGACAATTGTAGATTTTTTATCCCTCCCACACAAATTATTTTTCCCCTCTCCATTTTACTCTCCCAGCCCCATCCCATTCTAATCCTCCCCCAACATCAGCTCCCTTCTAGTTCCAGCCTCACCCAGCATCCATTCCCTTCTAGTCCCTGCATCAGCCCATTTCCAGTCCTAACCCCCCATCAGCCCATTTCCAGTCCTAGCAACCCCCAACCCAATACCAGTCCTAGCCCCCCCCATCAACCCACTTCCAGTCCTAACCCCCATCACCCCATTTTCAGTTTAAGCCCCCCCTATAACCCATTACCAGTCCTAACCCCCCATCAGCCCACTTCCAGTCCTAACCCCCATCAACCCATTTCCAGTCAGCCCCCCATAGCCCATTGCCAGTCCTAACCCCCCATCAGCCCACAGCCCATTACCAGTCCTAACCCCATCAGCCCACCTCAAGTCCTAACCCCTCCCCATCAGCCCATTTCCTGTCCTAGCCCCCCATAGCCCATTATCAGTCCTAACCCCCCCATAGTCCATTACCAGACAGCCCCCATCAGCCAACAGCCCATTACCAGTCTTAAGCCCCCATAGCCCATTACCAGTTCTAACCCCCCAACAGCCCACAGCCCATTACCAGTCCTAACCCATCAGCCCACCTCAAGTCCTAACCCCTCCCCCTCAGCCCATTTCCTGTCCTAGTCCCCCCATAGCCCAATATCAGTCCTAATCCCCCCATAGCCCATTACCAGTCCTAACCCCCCATCAGCCCACAGCCCATTACCAGTCCTAACCACATCAGCCCACCTCCAGTGTTATCCCCCCCATCAACCCATTTCCAATCCTAGCTCCCCCATAGCCCATTACCAGTCCTAACCCCCCCCAACAGCCCACAGCCCATTACCAGTCCTAACCGCATCAGCCCACCTCCAGTCTTAACCCCCGCATCAGCCCATTTCCAGTCCCAGCCCCCCCATAGCCCATTACCAGTCCTAACCCCACCCAACAGCCCACCTCAAGTCCTAAACCCTCCCCATCAGCCCATTTCTTGTCCTAGCCCCCCATAGCCCATTACCAGTCCTAACCCCATCAGCCCACCTCCAGTCTTAATCCCCCCAGCCCATTTCCAGTCCTAGCAACCCCCCCAACCCATTACCAGTCCTAGCCCCCCATAGCCCACTCACAGTCCTAATCCCACCAGCCCATTTCCAGTCCTAATCCCCCATCACCCAATTTTCAGTTTAAGCCCCCCCCATACTCCATTACCAGTCCTAACCTCCCCATCAGCACACTCCCAGTCCTAATCCCACCAGCCCATTTCCAGTCCTAATCCCCCATCACCCAATTTTTAGTTTAAGCCCCCCCATAGCCCATTACCAGTCCTAAACCCCCATCAACCCACTTCTAGTCCTAATCCCATCAGCCCATATACAGACTTAGCCCCCCCATAGCCCATCACCACTCCTAACCCCCCCAGCCCATCACCACTCCTAACCCCCCCCCCAGCTCCCCCAGTCCCCCCAGCCCAGCCCAGCCTAGCCTAGGGAAATTAAAAAAAAAAAAAAAAGCTGTCTGCTGCTGCTGCCGCTGCCGGGGCCACCGCGGCAGAATCGAGTGTGCCGCGGGCCCTCCCCTGCCCAGCAGAGCCTGCCCTCCCCTGTATCACCTCTCTCTTTCAGCTGCAGTCACACGCGCCGGCTTTCAGAGCGCGAAGGAACTAGTTTCCCTTTCGCGGTTCTGTTAAGCCCGGGGGGGCTGATGGGAACTTCCCATCAGCCCCCGCGGGCTTAACAGAGCAGCAAGGGAGAAACTTTCCCCTCGCGCTCTGAAAGCCGGCGCGTGTGACTGCAGCTGAAAGGGAGAGGTGATACAGGGGAGGGCAGGCTCTGCTGGGCAGGGGGGGCCCCGCGGCACACTCGATTCTGCTGCGGCGGCCCCGGCAGCGGCAGCAGACAGTTTTTTTTTTTTTAAATTTTACTTTTAGATCAGAATGTTTTTTGCGCGGGGCCCTGTGCAAAAAACATTCTCGCTCAATGGACGGGCTGGCCCTGCCTGTGCCTGTGCCTAGTGGCAGATACCCACTCCTTTCCCTCAGGTAGGTACCTCAGCATCCACCTCTTAAACTCATTTCCATCCCACCAGCTTAAGTTCCTTTGCACCTCTTCCTTCTCTCAGGGGTTCTTGTCCATCCAGAAACTTGCTTGCCAGATTCTGACCTTGTGTGATGTTGGCACAACTTTGTCCTGAAGAAGGGTTGGAGAAGGACTGCTGACTGTTGCAAACCATCATATGGGACTGAGGTAGATATATTTCTCATGGGAAATAGTTGATAACTGGCCAACCCTGACTTTTCCCTCCTCATCCTCAGCTCACCCATTCGTGCTTGGGAGGGATGGCAGTCGTCAGAGTATGAAGTTAGGAGCAGGGCTGAATTTATCTGTTAGGCATCCCTAGGCACAGCAATGGGGAGGTGATCCCCTTTGAAGATTCTGAGGCTAGGTTGTAGGCCTTCTTCTCCATCCCTAGGAACCTTTTACCATCTGCATATCTAACCTATCTATGTTCTCCACACCATCAAATAAACATGTCGAAAACATTATTGCTGCCCTTAACACATCCACGGCACAAACTGACCCTTGCCCAGCCTTTTGGATAAGGGAGCTACGAAGTGATCTTAGCCCTCTCATCACTAGAATGATGAATTTATCCTTTACATCTGAGTCTTTCCCATCAGCCCTCAAGAGAACATCCATTAGACCCCTCTTGAAGAATCCCAAACTCGACTCACAGAAAGTCGAATCTTATAGACCCATAGCTAGTATTCCCTTTCTAGCGAAAGTAATTGAAAAGGTAGCTCAAAGTCAAATACAGGATCACATCGACACTGCATCCCCTCTAGACCAATGCCAGCATGGCTTCAGAGAGTTCCACGGTGTGGAAATCCTCCTCACTACCCTCTTCAACAACATCATCACAGGCATTGACAACATCCATCAAGGCTTTGTGCTTATTTTCCTGGACATTGCCGCTGCTTTTGACTCTGTACATCACGATCTGTTACTAGGGCGGCTAAAAGAAAAGGGCATCAACAACACTGCCCTGGCATGGTGCAGATCATACCTGGATCAGAGATGGCAGTATGTAACTTCAGGAACAGCAACATCCACACCGTTCCAACAAAAACAGGGTGTGCCACAAGGGTCATCCCTATCATCACTCTTATTTAACATATACATATAGCCAGTCTGCAACATCATCAAATCCTTCAAGGTCGACTGTCTAATATACGCAGACGACATTCTCCTCTACATGCCTTTTTCCACACTCAACATGGATCTTTCACCGATAACCAAATGCTTTGATGCAGTGTCTGAATGGCTTCAATCCCAAAACCTCCGCATTCAGCACAGGAAAACGGAGGTTCTCTTCATAACTAGAGACCCATTGTTCACCCCCCCGTCCCTGTTAAAAGTTAAAGAAGCCGAGCTCAAAACTAAGCCTTCAATCCGATACCTGGGGGTCACCCTGGACCAGCATCTGGATATGAAATTACATATATCCAACGTAGTCAGAGCGATTTATCTAAAAATCCGGATACTCCGCCACCTTCGCTCCTTGCTTGATCCTGAAGACTTCCGGACTATATTCCAAGCGTTAACCCTACCGCACCTTGACTACGCTAATGCCGTTTTTCAAGGCCTCCCACACTCCACCTTAAACCCCTTGCAACTTGCCATGAACACTGCGGCCAGAGTCCTCTACGGAGCATCAAGAAGGGACCATGTAACACCTATTCTAAAGCAGCTCCACTGGCTCCCCATACACGGGAGACTGTTGTTCCAAACATTATTACTCACTTTCAAGGCTATCAAAGGCATCACCTCCTCCTCTCTAATGAACCTCATTCAGACCGTTCCACCTAACAGATCCAGGAGAACTATATCTACCAACTCGCTAATAATCCCTAAGGCAGCAACTAAATGCTCACGAGCGACATCTAACAGGGCGTTCAGTTTCTATGCCCCTAAGTGCTGGAACACTTTACCACCTGAAATTCGGGCTATCCCTGATCTAACCTCATTCAGAAAGGCAATCAAGTCCCATTTATTCCCCCACTACTACCAGAACACCCTATCACCTTCCTGACCTCCAACCCCCATTGAACACCCAACCTGATCTAAGAATAATACTGTTATATGTACATGTAAATACTTTGTAAATTGTTTCAGTTAAATTTTCCCCATGTATTATCCAAGTTCGTTTTCCTGTTCAATGTAAAACCAAACAGCTTATTGTTCTGGTCTTTTGTTGTACTGTAAACCGCGCTGATCCCAAATAGTGTGGTATATAAGAGCTTGTAATAAATAAATAAATGGCAGCATCCTGTTACATTAACCCCTTAGAAGTACAGGTCCAATAGGACACTGCTGCTTATAAAGTCCCACTGGGGTAGCAGTGGCATCCCTTTTACTGGGGTGCCCCAAGTCAGCTGCCTTTACTGTCCAGCAGGAAATGCAGGCCTGCTTGGGAATTAGCAAGCACTTAGAGATCCTTCAGTTAAGGTTACCAGATGTCCTTGATTTTTGTAGATTGTCTCAGATTTTAGAGCTGTATCCTTGACTCCCACCTGTTTAACAGCCTTCTGTTTCCGATTCCAGCACTGAGGACAGAAGGGATAGAAAAAAATGCATTTTCAATTTAGTGGTTCGGATATATCAGTTTTTAGATTTTGCATCCATTATCTCTACATTTTGGACAGTGAGGGGGACATGCATCACTGCTTCTATTTCTCTATCAATATTTTCTGCTTGAAAGTGATATTGGTGCTGTCGTGGGATGGATGACTCTACTTCCCTCCTCTATGTCTTGTTACTTAAATCTCCCCTCCCCCACACACTTTGGATCAGTGTGTCCAATATACCTGCAAACAATCTGGTAACCTTATCTTCGGTAGCTCCCTCCCTATTCCAACATAGGCTTCCTGTTCAATGAGAAAGCCAATGGAAGAGGTAGGAACTTCAGCGATTGCACGCCCAGTCACATACATCCAAGCAGTGATGCATAAACCTGCGAACATGCACAAATACTGCTACCAGTAGAAGGGGTGGCACCACACAGGCAGGAAAACAGATAGGGATCTAGCTAAGCTTGAAGAATGGTCTAGAATTTGGCAGCTGAGATTTAATGTTAAAAAATGCAAGGTCATGCATTAGGGCTGCGGCAATCCAAGGGAGCGATATAGTATAGGGGGTGAAGTACTTTTGTCCATTAAAAGAGCGGGACCTAGCCGTGATTGTGTCTGATGATCTTAAAGCAGCTAAACAGGTAGAAAAGGCGACAGAGAAAGCTAGAAGGATGCTTGGGTGCATACGGAGAGGAATGGCCAGCAGAAGAAAGGAGGTGATAGTGCCTCTTTATAGTGGGGTTACTTACCTGTTCTCCTTGGACAGCAGGATAAGTCAGTCACACCTGGTGATGTCATCCGATGGCACCATGGAACAGAGTTCTCTTCTATAGCTCAGAAAGGCAAAGCCCTTCTGAGCATGCTCCAGTGCCCCCTCCTTAGGGCCCATCCTTACCTGGCTCAGTTTGTACCAAGAGTAGGCGTTCCCAGCCGATAGGTAGCAGGCCTCATATATGCCTGGGTCGTCGAAGGGGCCATCCGCAGGGGAGGTGGGTGGGAATATGTGTCTGACTTATCCTGCTGTCCAAGGAGAACCTACGTTACAGGTAAGTAACTCCACTTTCTCCCTGGACAAGCAGGATGCGTCAGCCACACCTGGTGACTCCCTAGCGAGGCCGGCCGGCCTACTGTGCTGAGGGCAGAGGGGCACCTGAGCATTCCAGGCAGGGAGTGACTTGAGTACAAAAGCTCCGAGACCATAAGTGTGGCAACAGGGAGTTTAATTGATACTAACACGGGGTTACCCGTGGAACATCACGTGGAACAATACAGTAACTGGGGTAAAACTTTCAAACAATGGCTAACTCAGGAAGTAACAGAACATTGCAGGAACAGCAAAATGCATTTCAGAACATTAAGGCTGAGTAATTTATTTATTTAACATTTCTTATATACCGCCTTTCATGATATCAAGGTGGTTTACATTGAACAAACTGAAATTACATTGAACAGGTCATTATAACTTGGAGATAACTATTTTACAGGGAACATGGGCAATGAAGGGTTAAGTGGCTTGCCCAAGACCACAAGGAGCACCTGTGGGACTAGAAACCCCAGTCCTTCCGGCCCAAGGTTGCTGTCCTCTAGTGGGATTTGAACCCCCAGCCTTCCAGCCTGAGGTACCTTGCCCCAACCACTAGGCCAGTAATAGTCTGTTAACCACGGCAGGTCTGACAGAGTACATGTTTATGAGGCAGTGTCTGTCGCTAACCCATTGAGTGCACTTGCGCTCAAGATGGCCCGTCCGAATGAGGAGTCGGATTGTGCCAGTTGGTCTAGACAGTAGTGTCTCTGAAAGGTGTGCACTGAAGACCATGTGGCAGCCTTGCAGATGTGTTGTATGGGCACGGTGTGAAGGTTGGCCATCGTGGTTGCCATAGCCCTCAGCTGGTGCGTGTGTGCCGTGGCAGGTGGCTTTGTCCCCGCCTGAGAATAGCAGAAGGTGATGCATGCCGAGATCCAGCAGGAGAGCATCCTCTTTGTGACGGGGTGACAAGGAATATTTCCGGATGTACTCCTTAGGGTCCATCCTGCCACTGCTGCAACCTCATCATTGGTCGGCATCCCTGGATCTCCGGGATGCCTACGCCCACATTCTCATCCACCACTCGCACAGGCAGCTCCTGCATTTCCGCTTTGCAGAGCAACACTACCAGTAACTGGCACTCCCCTTCGGCCTCTCTCCAACGCCAAGAGTCTTCACAAAATGTGTGGCCGTGGCAACAGCCCACCTCCAGAAAACGGGAATCTGTGTATTCCCCTGTCTAGATGATTGGCTCATCTCTGCCCCTTCCAAGGACAGGGCAGCAGGGCTGTGCTAGATACCGTATCGCTGTTATCGACCCTGGGGTTCCTCATCAACTTCCAGAAGTCCCAGCTACACCCCACACAAACCCTGTAATTCATTGGAGCCTCCCTTCACTCAGCTCAAGCAAAAGCTTTCCTCCCCGGGCAGAGAGCGGATGCCATCATTGCCTTCACCAGGACCATAGTCAATGCCAGCAATGTCTCGGCCAGGACTATGCTATGCCTCCTTGGCCACATGTCAGCAACCATCCATGCTTCCACACGCCAGACTACACATGAGGGCCATACAGTGGCACCTGAGAAGAAAATGGAACCAGAAAACGTAGACTATGTCTGCCAGAATCAGCATAGACCAGAAGACACAAAACGCCCTCCGCTGGTGGCTTCTCAGGGAAAACCTGGAACAAAGGAAACGCTTCCAAGCTCCCCATGACCTGGTCCTGACCACGGATGCTTCCAACGTGGGATGGGGAGCAGATCTCCGCCCCTGCGCACGCAGGCAACATGGACGGAGGCTGAGTGCAACCTGCACATCAACCTCCTGGAACTCCGCGGGATCAGAAATGCCCTCCGGGCCTTCTCGAAGTGGATACATGGAAGCACCCTATGAGTTCAGACCGACAACTAAGTTGCGATGTTCTACATAAACAAACAAGGGGGCATGGGCTCCCTATCCCTCTGCGGAGAGGCCCTCCGAATGTGGACCCTCGCACTCAGCATGGACTGTCAGCTGCAATCAGTCTATCTCCCAGGCATGGACAACTAACTGGCGGACTGGTTAAGCTCAGATATTATTGTGACAACTCTGTATTATAACAAAGAAAGTGTGCTACATATCATAGCTGACTCGTGGCTAAATGAGGTCTCAGAAACCTTAGGCTGCCACCGGTTGCTTCAAGTCATACGGTGGACTAACGCCTAAACTCACATCAATGACCCCAGTGTTAACTATCAGCCACATTCTGAAGTTTTCTCATTTTTAATTTTTCTTTTCCCATTTTTCTAACAAAAGGTGATATTTCCCTTGAAAAGCCTTATGGTTGTATTTCCAAATATATTCAGAAGTGAACCAGTGCTTAGCTTTATAGTGATTTTCCTTAGGCGTTAGTCCACTGTATGACTTGAAGCAACCGGTGGCAGCCTAAGGTTTCTGAGACCTCATTTAGCCACGAGTCAGCTATGATATGTAGCACACTTTCTTTGTTATAATACAGAGTTGTCACAATAATATCTGAGTTTGTACTCTGGAAAAAGTGACCACAATTGCATTTGTTAATTACAAATTTGGACTGGTTAAGCTGCCAGCTGCTGCCACACGAATGGTCCCTCAACAAGGAAGTGGCAGAGACCTTATTCCAACACTGAGGCTGACAGCACTTGGACCTCTTTGCTCACCCCTCCAACACCAAGTGCCCGGAGATCTGCTCCCGATACCCATCACGACGGAAGTCTGCGGCAGACGTCTTCAACCTACACTGGGAAGAGTACCAGCTCCTGTACGCTTACCCCCCCCCCCCGCCCATGCCACTGATCTCCAAGGTATTACAGAAGATCATCCACAACCAGGCCCCCGTCATCCTCATCACGCCTCACTGGCCCAGGCAGATGTGGTTTCCCCTCCTGCGCGAACCCGTGGACAGGGCACCCATCAGACTACCGCCGAGACCAGATCTCATCACCCAGGACAAAGGGAAGACCCTCCACCCCAATCTGGGCACCCTCGCACTGACTGCCTGGAGCTTGAAAGGTACCAGCTGTCCTCCATGCACCTAACAATAGAAGTCCAGCGGCTCATCCTCGCCGCACAACGTGACTCCACGCGCTGTTCCTATGCAATGAAGTGGAAACGTTTTGACTCCTGGTGTGCAGAGGAGGGCCTCCACCCAGTCTCCTGCCCCCTCTCTCAGATCCTTTGCTATCTGGCCGCCCTCGTACAGACGGGGCTTAAGGCATCCTCAATCAAGGTACACCTCTCGGCCATTGCCGCCTCCCACGACCACGAAGAGGACGGCCCGGTCTCCACTCATCCTCTAACCTCCAGATTCATGAAGAGCCTCTCCAACTGCATCCACCTGTGCGTAAGCTTGTACTGCAGTGGGACCTACCCAGCATGTTAAACGCATTCACGGGGATCCCCTTCGAGCCTTTGGCTGAGGCACCCCTTAAATTCCTCACTTGGAAGACCCTGTTCCTGATTGCAGTCACCTCGGCCAGACGAGTCAGCAAGCTGCAAGCTCTGGTCGCGCACTGGCCATACACAGTCCTCCACAAGGATCACGCCACACTGCGGACACACCCAAATTTGTACCTAAAGTGGTGTCCGCCTTCCACGTCAACGAAAGCATCGAGTTCCCAAAACTCTACCCAGAGCCTCATGCCAACCCAGAAGAGTGCCACTTCCACACCCTCGACTGCGTGCGGGCATAATGTACCTACGTGAACCACATGGAGGGGCATCGCAAAGGTCCACAACTTTTCATCTCCTTTGACTCGGGTAGGCCGGGGTCAAAGTTTGGCAAACGCCAGCATCCAACGCAGCTACCTCACAGAGACTTGAGGCTAAATATCAAGTCACTCCTGTCCCAGGCTTCGACAAGACACAACTCCCCCACCAATCAATTGTGGTGGAATCCGCACTGAAACAAGCCAAAAGCACATGGACCCACTCCAATGCCCCACCCCCACCGGGTAAAGACTATGAAGTCCTAGACGATTCTGGTAAGAAGACTTACCAGGCAGCTATGCTGAGTGCAAAGATTGCCTTGCATTCCTTCCAACGTGCTCTACTTGGACACGATCCTGGACAGCCTCAAAGAAGCAATCGAAGGACTCAACACAGAGGCTAAAGCCACCTTCCAGCCTCTCCTAAACGACCTAAAGGAGTGCGGGAAACACCTTATCCATGCTTCCTTTGACTCTTTCGACTCGGCAGCCAGGACAGCCACCAACAGAATTGCCTCCAGGCGCTGGGCCTGGCTCAGAGCTTCGGGCCTTCGGGAAGACACCCATGAGAGGCTGGCTGACGCCCCATGCACAATCAATAACCTCTTTGGTGAGAAGGTCAAAGAAACGGTGGACAATATGCAGGACCACTGCTCCACCCTCAAGACCTTGGCCTCTGATATTTAGCCTCAAGTCTCTGTGAGGTAGCTGCGTTGGACGCTGGCGTTTGCCAAACATTCGTGAGGTTTTCCAGGAGCAGGTGGTGTACTGGAATGGAGATGATGGATCTGGGTGTGTTGAGTAACTTGAGGAGGCCGAGGACCTCATTCCTAGGGTCTAGAGTGTCTGTAGGCGAGAGCACCAGGTGTGTGGACATTTTTTGCAGGAACTTAAGGTACGTCAGATCTTCCGGAGGAGATGGCGGTAGAGGTGACGGTGTTGGTGAAGGTGGTGAGGGGGAGCGGGAGTGCCCCTTTCTGGAGGAACAGTGAGAGCGTCTGGAAGGTGACAGGCCCGCTGCGTGTTCCCCTTCACTGTCTGTGAGCAGTTCCGGGGAGAAGCCCAGTGGCATGGGAGATCTGGGAGCAGACGGTGTCCTGGGCTGTGGGGAGGGGGGGGGAGGGATTCACGGGGAAGAGGACCTTGAGGAGGGTGGTCGTGTTCGCCTAGATGGTCCCGGGGAGCGTGAGATCCATTTGGAGTTCTGCTTGGAGTTCTGCTGTGCAATGAGTTTAGATAGTAGTTCTATCAGCGTTGCTTGAGTGTTCTTGGTTTGTTTGTTGCTGTTTGTGGAGCCAGAATCGTGCAGGCCACCTTTTGTTTTGTTGCTGCTGCTCCCATGGCTGCCGGGATGTGGTTTCAGTGGGGAGAGAGTGCTGGAGCGTGATCTACATGGAGAGTGGGTCCTGCTGTGCTTTCTGCTCCTATGCCGGCTGCAGGAGGAACTTTCACCACTGGAGCTGCTTGCTCTGCCTCTCCGGCGCGGTCTGTGCATCTCGGCTCCCCTACTGTGCGATGTTGCTTCTCCGGCGCGGCCGCTAGGAACTCTATAATGGGCTGTGGAGCTGGAGCGGGGAGGAATCTTACGAGCAGGGGATTCCTTGTTGGCGCAGAGGTGATGACTCGTCACGTTGGCTGAGGGCGGATCTTCCTTGCAATTGGGTTTCTCGGTGCGGGGAGGCTTCTGGAGAAGAGCAGGAAGTTCAGCAGAGCTCAAGGCTGGTGTGCTTGCCTTCCGCTTGTTCTGGCCAAGGTGTTTGCCGGTATCGGAGGAGCGCTTGGGTGGAGGAGCAGCAGGAAAAGTCACAGGTGAAGAGGGAGTCCCGGTGGCGGCCAAGATGGCGGCGGCCACATTGCTCGCCTCAACTTTATTATTACTGGCTTCGTCCCTGGCATTCTTCTCTTTCTTCAGGTTTGGTGCTTTACTGGCCACACTCTTGGAGGAAGAGAGAAATTCCTGTAGGGTGTAGTTGTGTGCCTTGTGAGCTCTGGGGGACATGCGAGCACAGTGGGTGCAGTCTTCCACGTGGTGAGCTTCCCCCAGGCAGCAAATGCAGCGATCATGGGAGTCTTCAGAGTTCATCTTTCCTCCACATTTGGGACACTTTTTGAATCCAGGTTTGTTGTTTTTCTTTTCTTTGCCCATGATTTTCTTGTTTTTATCCATGATAAGATTGATGTAGGTAGGAGAGCTGGCAGGGCAGACGAAGAAAAAAATTGAGGGAGAAAAGTCTTTGGTGTGACCTCATTTGGAGTATTTTGTGCAATTCTGGAGAATGCACCTTCAAAAGGATATAAACAGGCTGGAGTCAGTACAGAGAGTGACTACTAAAATGGTTAGTGGTCTTCATTATAAAGCATATGAGGACAGACTTAAGGATCTTAATATGTACACCTTAGTTGAAAGGCAGGATAGAGGTAATATGATTGAGATGTTTAAATATCTCCGTGGCATAAATGCAGAGGAAGAGAGTCTGTTTCGATTGAAAGCAAGTTCTGCTACGAGGGGACATGGGATGAGGGTGAAAGGGGATAGATTCAGGAGTGATATGCGGAAAGAGTGGTGGATCTGTGGAATAGTCTCCCAGTGGAGATGGTAGAGATGAGGACAGTATCTGAATTCAAAGAAGCATGGGATAAACACAGAGGATCTCCAAAGGAAAAAAGGGGACTGTTGTAGTGGTTGATATGGAAGGACAGATTAGACAGGCCATGTGGTCTTTTTCTATTGTCATGTTTCTATGTTTATTATAGGAGGGGAGGTGGAGGAAGGTAAGCCTTTTTGTTTTATCTACTTAAAATTTCTTCATTTTCAAATATATAAATCTGAACACTAAGGGTGTGCAATTTGCTTTTGTGAAGTGCATGCAAATTGCTTGTACTTGCAAATACCTAAGAATTAACATGCATATAATTGATTCTGCACTTCAAAAAATTCTTGTGTGCATACAATGGGGGTCTTTTACTAAAGGGCTCTAACAGGCGGTGTGTGTCTGGAGCGGGGCCAGACAGCATGGGCTGATTCCTGTGCTCTGTACATCCCACATTAGGGATATGAGAAGACAGATTAGGGATAGACGGTAGGCATTGTGAGCTCTGCACTGTTAGTATGGGGTACACATCGTGCGCGAACAGCATCCCACATGATTGGCATGCATTCATCTAGCACCACCTCAATAGGTGGAGTGAAGTGCACCTACAATAATGTGGCTACATGTTAGGGATAAGAACATAAGATATGCCATACTGGCTCAGACCAAGGTCCATCAAGCCCAGTATCCTGTTTCCAACAGTGGCCAATCTAGGGCATACGTACCTAGCAGTTTACCCAAAGGACACAGGTTCCACAGTGCTTGTACTGGGTCAAGCATTGATACCCTGGGTACCTTCTTAATAATGGTTTATGGACCTTTCCTCCAGGAACTTGTCCAAACCTTTTTTAAACCCAGCTACACTAACAGCCTTTACTACATCTTCCGGTAACAAATTCCAGAGTTTGATTACACGTTAAGTGAAAAAATATTTTCTTTTATTAGTCTTAAATAGTTTACCCTGTAGCTTTATTGCATGTCCCCTAGTCTTTCTATATTCTGATAACATAAACAATCGGTCTACATTTACCTGTTCCACTCCGTTCATTAATTTATAGACTTCTATCATATCTCCCCTCAGCCGTCTCTTTTCCAGGTTAAAGAGCCCTAACCTTTTTAGCCTTTCTTCATAGGAGTATTCTTCCATCCCCTTTACCATTTTGGTGGCTCTTCTCTGAACCTTTTCTAATAACGCTATATCCTTTTTAAGATACGGCGACCAGAATTGCATACAATATTCAAGGTGCGGTCTCACCATGGAATGATATAGAGGCATTATAATATCATTTGTTTTATTTTCCATTCCTTTCCTTATGATACCTAGCATTCTATTTACTCTCTGGGCCGCCGCTGCAAACTGGGCCGAGCTTTTTAACATGTTATCCACAATGACGCCTAAATCTTTTTCCTGGGTGGTGGTTCCTAATCTGGAACCTTGCATCGTGTAACCATAGTGTGGGTTGTTCTTTCCTAGGTGCATAACTTTGCACTTGTCCACATTAAATTTCATCTGCCATTTTGATGCCCAGTCTTCCAAGATCCTCTTGCAATTTTCCACAATCCTCTTGGGTTTTAACAACTTGTTTTGTCGGACAAATCTGATTGATTTCTTTGACTGGGTGACCAGGGAGTTGGACCGAGGGAGAGCCCTAGATGTGGTGTATTTAGATTTCAGTAAAGCCTTTGACACTGTTCCTCACAGGCGACTTATAAACAAACTGAGCACCCTAGGGATGGACCCTAAAGTTACTGCTTGGGTTAGAAATTGGTTGGGTGGGAGGCGACAAAGTGTACAAGTAAATGGAGCTCACTCTGAGGAGAAGGATGTTACCAGTGGTGTGCCCCAGGGATCTGTCCTTGGTACGATTCTTTTTAACATCTTTGTTAGTGATATACCGGAAGGGCTGTCGGGTAAGGTTTGCCTCTTTGCAGATGATACCAAAATCTGCAATAGAGTAGACACCCAGGAAAGTGTAGATAACATGAGGAGGGATCTAGCTAAGCTTGAAGAATGGTCTAGAATTTGGCAGCTGGGATTTAATGTTAAAAAATGTAAGGTCATGCATTTGGGCTGCAGCAATCCACTAAAGAAGAGCGGGACCTAGGCGTGGTTGTGTCTGATGATCTTAAAGTAGCTAAACAGGTAGAAAAGGTGACGGCAAAAGCTAGAAGGATTCTTGGGTGCATACGGAGAGGAATGGCTAGCAGAAAAAAGGAGGTGATAATGCCTCTGTATAAGTCTTTGGTGTGACCTCATTTGGATTATAGTGTGCAATTCTGGAGACCGCACCTTCAAAAGGATGTGAACAGGATGGAGTCGGTGCAGAGGGTGGCTACTAAAATGATTAGTGGTCTTCATTATAAAGCATATGAGGACAGACTTAAGTATCTTAATATGTACACCTTAGAGGAAAGGCGGGATAGAGGTGATATGATTGAGATGTTTAAATACCTCCGTGGCATAAATGTTCAGGGAGAGAGCCTCTTTCAATTGAAAGCAAGTTCTGCTACGAGGGGACATGGGATGAGGGTGAAGGGAGATAGATTCAGGAGTGATATGCGGAAATATTTCTTTATGGAAAGAGTAGTGGATCCATGGAATAGTCCTCCCAGTGGAGGTGGTAGAGATGAGGACAGTAACTGAATTCAAAAAAGCATGGGACCAACACAGAGGATCTCTAAAGGTAAAAAGTGGACTGTTGTAGTTGTTGATATGGAAGGACAGACTAGATAGGCCATGTGGTCTTTTTCTGTCATCATGTTTCTATGTAAATAGTTTTGTGTCATCTGCAAATTTCATAACCTCATTCGTTATTTCCCTTTCCAGGTCATTTATGAATATGTCAAAAAGCAGCGGACCCAGCACAGATCCCTGGGGTACACCACTATTCACCTTTCTCCATTGGGAAAATTGGCCATTTAGCCCTACCCTCTGCTTTCTATCTTTTAACCAGTTCCTGATCCACAATAGTACACTGCCTCCTATCCCATGACTCTTTAGTTTTGCCAAACGTCTCTGATGAGGGACCTTGTCAAAGGCTTTCTAAAAGTCCAGATACACTATATCAACCGACTCACCTTTGTCCACCTGTTTATTCACACCTTCAAAAAACATAACAGATTAGTAAGACAAGATCTTCCTTGTCTAAAGCCATGTTGGCTGTCTCCCATTAGGCCATGACATGCTGAGTAATTTTGTTCTTT
The DNA here is from genome assembly GCA_033557465.1 of Ichthyophis bannanicus. Taxonomy (NCBI): domain Eukaryota; kingdom Metazoa; phylum Chordata; class Amphibia; order Gymnophiona; family Ichthyophiidae; genus Ichthyophis; species Ichthyophis bannanicus. Next base: position 67,900,605 of record CM066039.1, on the reverse strand, counting down.
ATGATGGTTTCTACCATTTTTCCTGGTACTGACATCAGGCTCGCCGGTCTGAGGTTTCACGGATCACCCCTGGAACCCTTTTTAAAAATTGGCATTAGATTGGCGATCCTCCACTCTTCAGGTATTACGGATGAGTTTAATGAAAATTCACAGAATACTAATAGCAGGTCTGCAATCTCATATTTCAGTTCTTTCAACACCCTTGGATGCAGGGCCGGCCCGTCCATTGAGCAAGAATGTTTTTTGCACAGGGCCCCGCGTTTCAGGGGGCCCCGCGCAAAGAACATTCTGCTTTTTTTTTTATTACATTTAAAAACAAAAACCTGGCTCTAGCTGCTGCCGCTGCCGCGTCCGTCGCAGCAGCGGCAGAATGGCGTGTACCGCGGGGCCCCTTCTCCTCTTCGAGCCCTCTGCAAGGGCTTTCAGATTCGCGAAGGGAGAGTTGTGCTCCCTCGCGTCTCTGTAAAGCCCGCAGGGGCTAATGGGAAATTTCCCATCAGCCCCTTTAGACGCGAGGGGCTGATGGGAAATTTCCCATTAGCCCCTGCGGGCTTTACAGAGACGCGAGGGAGCACTCTCCCTTTGCGAATCTGAAAGCCCTTGCAGAGGGCTCGACGTGGAGAGGGGGCCCCGCGGGACACGCCATTCTGCCGCTGCTGCGACGGACGCGGCAGCAGCTAGAGCCAGGTTTTTGTTTTTAAATTTGCCGGAAGGGAAGGGAAGGGAAGGGAAGGGGGGGGGGGGGCTGATGGAGGCTGTCTGGAAATGGGGTGATGGGGGGTTAGGACTGGAAATGTGCAAGGGGGGGGGGGGTTAGGACTGGAAATGTGCAAGGGGGGGGGTTAGGACAGGAAATGTGCAAGGGGGGGGGGTTAGGACTGGAAATGGGCTGGGACTGATGGAGGCTGACTGGAAATGGGCTGGGGGGGGGTTTAGGACTGGAAATGGGCTGGGGCTGATGGAGGCTGACTGGAAATGGGCTGGGGAGGGGTTAGGACTGGAAATGGGCTGGGGGGGGGTTAAGACTGCTAATGGGCTGGGGCTGATGGAGGCTGACTGGAAATGGGCTGGGGGGGTTAAGACTGGTAATGGGCTGGGGGTGTTAATACTGGTAATGGGCTGGGGGTTGATGGAGGCTGACTGGAAATGGGGTGATGGGGGGTTAGGACTGGAAATGGGCTGGGGGGGGTTAAGACTGGTAATGGGCTGTGGGCTGATGGGGGCTGTCTGGAAATAGGGTGATGGGGGTTAGGATTGCTAATGGGCTATGGGGGGGGGGTTAGGACTGCTAATGGGCTATGGGGGCGCTAGGACAGGAAAAGGGCTGATGGGGAGGGGTTAGGACTTGAGGTGGGCTGATGTGGTTAGGACTAGTAATGGGCTGTGGGCTGATGGGGGGGGGTTAGGACTGGCAATGGGCTATGGGGGGCTGACTGGAAATGGGCTGATGGGGTTAAGACTGGAAGTGGGCTGATGGGGGGTTAGGACTGGTAATGGGTTATAGGGGGGGGCTTAAACTGAAAATGGGTTGATGGGGGGCTAGGACTGGTAATGGGTTGGGGGATTGCTATGACTGGAAATGGACTGAGTGGACGGGGAGGCTTGAACTGCAAATAGCTGATGGGGAGGGAGCTTGGAATGGAAATGGGCTGTGAGGGAAGGGAGCTAGAACTGAAAATGGGCTGATGGAGCAGCTAGGATAGGACTGGAAATGGGCTGTTGGGGGGAGCTAAGATTGGAAATGGGCTGTGGTGGGGGCTTGAATTGAAATGGACTCATGGAGGGGCTAGAACTGGAAGTAGGCTCAGGGGGGGGCTTGGACTGGAATTGGGCTGAGTGGAGGGGAGCTAGGATTTGACATGGGCTGATGGTGGGGCTAGGAAATGACTAGAAATGGGCTGATGGGGGGCTAGGATTGGAAATGAGCTGATGAAGGGACTCAGACTGAAAATGGATGGGGGAGCTAGGACTGGAAATGGGTTGATGGGGGGCTAGGACTGGAAATGGGCTGATGCAGGGACTAGAAGGGAATGGATGCTGGGTGAGACTGGAACTAGAAGGGAGCTGATGTTGGGGGAGGATTAGAATGGGATGGGGCTGGGAGAGTAAAATGGAGAGGGGAAAATATTTTGTGTGGGAGGGATGAAAAATCTACAATTGGCCGGGTATTGGGAGAGTAAGTGGGGATTGAGGATGGAGGGGTAAAATTTGTGTGGATGAAATAAGAATGAGGAAAGAGCAAAAGGATAAATATTAGTATGTTAAAGCAGATGTAGAGAGAGAGGATGGAAAGAAAACTAGAAGAGAGAAGAAAGGACAAATGGACAGCAGACGATGGAGAGTTAGCAGAAAACATGAAGAAACCAGAAGAAAGTGGCTGGAGCAATTGCAACTGAAAAAAAATGCACAAAAGGTAGAAATATATCTCTTTATTTTGAATTTATTAACTGGAATATGAAAGTTCTGGGAAATGTGCATCATTAACGTCTGCGCTTTGTTTGGTACAAGAGGAAATTGATTTATAGTTTTATTTCTACAGTGTTGTTGTACATTCCAAGTTTGGCTTTTGGGGTTCCCAGTTTAAATTATTGCCTTCCTGTTTCTAAATTGCGATTCCTTGTTTGGTGATGGTCTATGTTCTGCATGTGTAACTGAGCTGAGGTATTCTGTTTATGTAATTCCTATTTGACATTGCCACTTGTTCTCTTTCCCCAGTATTCTCTGAAATGTACTGGTTTAATATTTGCAGTGTTTCCTTTTGATAGGTAGGGACTGGTGCTTTGTGAGTCCTGGTAATGCTGTCAGGATACAGCGGGTTTGCTATGGGTTCTAAATGGGCAGCGTTTGTAGTAGTTCCTAATGTGCCTGGCGGTTGGCACTGGATTATAGTAATGTAGAAATCTTTTAGTCTTTCTTTATCCATACACTCATTAAGAGACATGTTTACTAAAAGTTAGTGTATGGTAACATTATGCAAATATTTATGCAAATAAGGCCACTTATGCAAATGAGGCCCCGCACCGAGTCTCCGCACATGGCCCCGCACCCCCCTTGGGCCGCCCCTGCTTGGATGCATACCATCCTGCCCAGGTTATTTGCTACTCTTCAGTTTATCTAATAGTTGTAATACATCTTCCCGATGTATCGATATTTCATTCAATATTTCCGCACCTTTAAATACCACTTCAGTCATGGGTAACATCCCTACATCTTCCTCAGTAAAGACCGAAGCAAAGAATTCATTCAGTCTCTCCACTATCGCCTTGTCGCCTCTTACTGCCCCTTTAACCCCTCTATCATCTAATGGACCAACTGACTCTCTCACAGGTTTTTTGCTACGAATATACTTGAAAAAGTCTTTATTTTGCATTTTTGCTTCCGCAGCAAGCTTCTTCTCAAACTCTCCCTTTGCCTGCCTTATCAATGACTTGCATTTGACTTGCCAGTGCTTGTGCTGTTTCCAGGTTTCGTCGTTTGGCTCTTTTTTCCATTTCCTGAAAGATGCTTTTTTTGGCAACAACAGCCTCTCTAACCTCACCTTTAAATCACGCTGGCAGTTTTTTGGACTTCCACTTTTCTTAAAGCATGGAATACAGCTGGTCTGGGCTTCGAAGATATTATTTTTCAACAACACCCAAGCTTGATGTAAGTCTTTAACCTTTGCAACTACTCCTTTTAGTTTTTTCTTAACTATTTTCCTCATTTTTTCATAGTCTCCCTTTTGAAAGTTAAAAGGTAGTACTGTGGATTTCCTTACTATCCCTCCTCCACTAATTAAATCAAATGCGATCATGCTATGATCACTATTGCCATGTGGCCCCAACACCCTTATCTCTTGCACTAGATCTGGTGTTCCCCTAAGGATATGGCTTCCCCTCTGGTCGGTTCATGAACCAGCTCCTCCAAGAAGCAGTTATTTATTTCATCTAGGAACTTTATCTCCCTAGCATGTCCTGCCGTGACACTGACCCAGTCGATACCGGGGTAATTGAAATCACCCATTATTATTACTGCACTGTAACATTTGTTAGCTTCCTTGATTTCTTTGAGCATTTCATCATCCATTTTGCCATCGCCTTCCCCTTTTTACATGGAATTTCAATCCATAGAGATTCTACAGCAAATTTTGTTTCCTGCAAAACTTTAATCCTTTCTGACTCAATGCCCTCTCTAACATAGAGCGCAACCCTTCCACCAATTTGATCAGCTCTATCATTACGATATAGTTTGTACCCAGGTATTTTATTTATTTTATTTATTTATTACAAGTTCTTATATACCACACTATTCGGCATCAGCGCGGTTTACATTATAACATAAAGACCATAACAACAAGCTGTTTGGTTTACATCGAACAGGAGTACCAACTTGGAGAACCGGGTTAAACTATATACATGAGATATTTACATAGAACAGAATAGAGTCATAGTAATATAAAGAACGGAAGGGTGGTTTCATGAGTGAGTCACTTCTTCTGGTTCAATTGCTGGTAGGGTAGTATTGAAGGAAGAGGTGGTATTTGAGTGCCTTCCTGAACTGGGGTAGAACAGTAATGGCCCTTATGTCGGAGGGTAGAGCGTTCCAGCATTTGGGGGCATATAAACTGAACGCTCTGTTTGAGGTTGTCATGTTGCACTTTGTTGATGCCTTCGAGATTGTTAGTAGGTTTACGGCTGTTGCTCTTCTGGATCTGTTGGGGGGTACAGTGTGAATCAGATCTGTGAGTGAGGAGGATGAGATACCCTTGATTGCCTTGAATGATAGGACTAGGGTTTTAAAGATGATCCTCCCATGGATGGGGAGCCAGTGAAGCTGTTTAAGAATGGGAGTTACGTGGTCGCTTCTGGATGCTCCGTAGAGGACTCTTGCTGCGGCATTCATGGCCATCTGTAAAGGGCTAAGAGTGGATTGAGGGAGACCTTGTAAGATGGCATTTGCAAAGTCGAAGTGTGGCAGGATTAGCGCTTGGTATATGGTCCGGAAGTCGTCCGGGTCCAACAGGGAGCGTATATGCCTGAGAGAGCGGATTTTGAAGTATACAGCTTTGATTATGTTATTTATGTGATGTTTCATATCCAGACGTTGGTCCAATGTAACTCCAAGGTATCTTATTGTTTCTTTAGTTTGTAGGTCAGCTTCCTTGACACTGACGTGGGCTGGAGGAGTGAAGTTGGGGTCTCTGGCGATGAAAAGCACCTCTGTTTTTTTATGCTGAATGCGTAGGTTTTGTGATTGGAGCCACTCAGAGACCGTATTGAGGCAGTCTACTAGTGGTGCCAGGTCTAATTGAGTTGTAGAGAAAGGCATATATAAGAGAATGTCATCTGCGTATATCAAGCAGTTGACTTTGAATGATCTTATGATGTCGCAGATGGGCTGCATGTATATATTAAATAGTAGGGAAGACAATGAGGAACCTTGAGGCACACCTTGCTTTTGATGGAAGCGTTTTGACTCTTCTGAACCAGACTTCACATATTGCCATCTTCCATCCAGATAAGAGTTACACCATTCTAATGCACTGTTGCAGATACCTTTCTCTTTCAGTCGTCCGAGGAGAATTTCATGGCTTACAGAGTCGAACGCCGCAGCGATGTCTAAGAAGACGAGTACAAATCCTTGTCGGATGTTGTTAATGCCTGTGATAATGTCGTTGAATAGGTTAGTGAGTAGGGTCTCGACCCCATGATATTCTCTGAACCCATGTTGGCAGTGATCTAGGGGAGCTGTGGTGTCTATATGCTCTTGGATTTGCCGTATCACAATGTCCCACTGTTTGTCCTCCTTCTACCATGTCTCTGATATTCCAATTATATCTAACCTCTCATTTAGTGCTATATATTCTAACTCTCCCATCTTATTTTTAGACTTTTAGCATTTACATACAAGCATTTTAGAGACTGTATTTTATTCATATTAATTTGGCTATTGGCAGACATGGGTAATTTGGGATCTTTAAGCTCTGTCTGCTCCATTCCCGAGGGCATTTGGGCTACTTTACTCTTTTTTGGAACCTCTTTGCTTTTGGTAGTATCCTTCAAGGATACATTCTTCCGAACCATCCGCTCTTGGGCGACTGTCGGCTTTCCTGTATTATCTAGTTTAAAAGCTGCTCTATCTCCTTTTTAAAGGTTAATGCCAGCAGCCTGGTTCCATCCTGGTTAAGGTGAAGCCCATCCCTTCGGAAGGACCCCTCCTTTCCCCAGAATGTTCCCCAGTTCCTAACAAATCCAAACCCCTCATCTCTGCACCATTGTCTCATCCACACATTGAGACTCTGGAGCTCTGCCTGCCTTTTGGGTCCTGCACGTGGAATGGGAAGCATTTCAGAGAACGCTACCCTGGAAGTTCTGGATTTGAACTTCCTACCTAAAAGCCTAAATTTAGCCTCCAAAACCTCCCTTCCACATTTTCCTATGTCATTGGTGCCGACATGTACCAAGACATCAGACTCCTCCCCAGCACTATCTAAGACCTTATCTAGGTAGCGCGTGAGGTCCGCTGCCTTCGCACCAGGCAGGCATATCACCAGGCGATCCTCACGTCCACCAGCCACCCAGCTATCTACATGCCTAATGATCGAATCACCAACTATAACGGCTGTCCTAACCCTTCTCTCATGGGCACATGGCCCTGGAGAAACTTCCTCAGTGCGAGAGGGTTTTACATCACCTGGAGGGCAGGTCCTAGTTACAGGATCACTTCCTGCCACACCAGGGTGATGCTCTCCTGTCACTTGACCTCTCTCTTCCATGGCATCAGGGATGCTGCCAGACTGGAGGTGGGACCGGATGGGATACATCCCAGGATACTGAAAGAGCTCAGAGAATTTCTATCAGGGCCATTAAAGGATGTATTCAACAGGAAACAGGAAAGGTTCCTCAGGACTGGAAAATGGCTGATGTCGTACCTCTACACAAAAGTGGTTACAGGGAAGAAGTGTCAAACTACAGACCCGTGAGCCTTACCTCAGTGGCAGGAAAAGTAATGGAGGCGCTCTTGAAAGAGCGAATAGTGAACTTTCTCAAAACCAACAGGTTGCAAGATCCAAGGCAACATGGCTTTACTGAAGGACGGTCTTACCAAACTAATCTGATTGAGTTCTTTGACTGGGTGACCAAGGAACTAGATCAGGGGCATGTGATGGATGTCATTTACCTGGATTTCAGCAAAGCCTTTGGTACTGTTCCTCACAGGAGGCTTGTCAATAAACTCAGTAGCTTGGGGATGGGTACCAAGATAGTAAACTGGATTAGAACTTGGTTGACAGACAGACGACAGAGGGTGATGGTACATGGAGCTCACTCGGATGAGGGGAAGGTGATTAGCGGGGTACCCCAGGGTTCAGTCCTGGGCCCGGCACTGTTCAATGTATTTGTGAGTGATATTGCTGAAGGACTGAATGGAAAAGTCTGTCTTTTTGCAGATGACACAAAAATTTGCAACAAAGTGGACTCCACGGAGGGAGTGGATAACATGAGGAAAGATCTACAAAAGTTGGAAGAATAGTCTAATGCTTGGCAATTACGATTTAATGCGAAAAAGTGCAGTGTCATGCACGAAGGTAGCAGAAATCCAAGGGAAATGTACGCGATAGGGGGCGAGAGGTTGGTGTGCATGGTTCAGGAAAAAGACCTTGGTGTGATTATCTCTGATGATCTCAAGGTGGCAAAACAGTGCGACAAGGCAGTGGCAAAAGCCAGGAGGATGTTGGGCTGCATACAAAGAGGGATTACCTGAAGAAAGGAAGAGGTACTTATGCCACTTTACAGGTCACTGGTGAGGCCTCACCTGGAATACTGTGTTCAGTTTTGGAGACCATATCTTGCAAAAGATGTAAAAAGACTGGAAAGTGTTCAGAGGAAGGCGACCAAAATGATTTGGAGCTTCCATAAGAAACCTTATGAGAAGATACTTGAAGACCTAAATATGTACACTTTGGAGGAGAGGAGGGATAGGGGAGATATGATTCAGACCTTTAAATACTTAAAGAGGAACGATGAACAAACAAACCTCTTCCAAAGATGGGGAAGCTGCAAAACTAGAGGGCATAACATGAAGCTGCAAGGTGGAAAATTGAAAGGCAATGTCAGGAAATATTTTTTCACTGAAAGGGTGGTGGGTGCTTGGAATGCTTTCCCGATGGAAGTGGTGGGGGCAAACACGGTGACGGAATTCAAAACAGCATGGGACAAGCACAGCGTATCCCTTTACAGCAGCAACAGGATAAAAACAAAATAAACTGAACCATCTTACTTCTCAACAAATAGGGGTGTCCTACATGGAGTGGTGGGTCCACCCCTAAACAAAGACATGGGGAGGGGTGACCTGCACAGAGCGTCAGGTGCATCTTCTCTTGCCGTATTGCTGGGCAGACTGGATGGACCATGCTGGTCTTTATCTGCCGTCATTTACTATGTTACTATGACTTCAGGACTATATCCCTGTAGGTCTCGTCTATGTACCTTTCTGTCTTTCTTATGTTTTCCAAGTCTGCTACTCTAGCCTCTAGAGAATGGACTCATTCCTGAGAACAAAGAGCTCCTTGCACCTAGTGACACGTAAGACCTCTCACCAACTGGGAGAAAATCATACATGTGACACTCAATGCAAAAGACTGGAAAGCCCCCATCTCCCTGTTGGACTGCTGTCTGCATCTTAGTTATAAGCTTGTGTTTAGATCTTTAAGTTCTTTACTTACTAAGGGTTGCTATGGATATTTATACTAATAAAACTGTACCTAATACTTTTAATATATCTTGATCACCTGAAGCTTAATTAATCTCAGGTCCTTAGTGTATGACTGATTGGGTAACGAGCTTCACCTGAGAGCACCTCCTTTCCTTTAAGATGTGTAAGTACCTATAAAGCTACGATTATCCCAGGGGTGGGTGGGTGTTGGGGTGGGGGGAGGGAAATATCACTTATTAAAAGAGGGCTGCTACACAGTACCCTGTCCTGTGCTGCTAAGGTAAGCTGTGACCAACTTCCTGGGTGATTAACAGATAGGGTTCTGTATTAACTGCTAGGGTATGCTGATCACACCCCCGACTGTTAACGCAATAGGGTTACACCTAATGCAACATGGATTTGAAGCTATTGGCGTGTTAGATTCAACACCTTAGCACTCTTTAGTAAAAGACTCCCAATGTGTGCCTAAAAAATGAATATGTGAAACCAACAAATAAAAATGCACAAAACTCAGTAAAAATATGCTTCAAACAAGCATAAACTGAACTTTTTTTTGGCAGTGCAAGCATTAGTGCACACTGTACCCCAAAGCAATAGTATTGATGCTACATGCCCTTTCAAATCATACTGCTAGTTCCATTAAACCCACTTCAAGATACTTTAACATCTTTCCTCCCTCTTATTACCCACGTGCCATCCTACTTTCCATCACTAATTCAAGCTCTGTTGGTTCATAGGTCCTACCTATCTAATTAGATCCTTATAACCATCCATATTGCTCTGAACCCCACTTAGGAAGCATCTTTGAAGGATTCCATATAAGAAGGTTAGCCTTTTAACGGTGGCATGTTTGGCACAGCTTTTACCAAAGACATGCCTAGATTCTAAAGATGCATCAGTTACCACCCTAAGGAGACTCCAACAAAACGTGGAGAGTACAGGGCCTGAAAATGTCATGGGAAGCTACTTTTTTTTAGTATCAGCATGTCATGAGAGGAGACCTTGTACACTGTTTGTTCCCCTGTGCTGCAGCTCTGCCTTCAGACCACCAACATACATTTCAAAGAGGAAGTTGGAGCTGGCCTTCGGTGATGTTATCATGCTACTGTTGGGGGGGCCCTTATAGTGTGGATTCTTGGAGACATTGACTCTGCTGGTCCTTGACATACTCAGAAACCAGTTCCCATAAAATGACATTTCTGACTTGGGAAATGTCCCATTATTTGAATTCCTTCTACACAGCTTTGATATTTCCTTTCCCATCATTGGTAAATGAAGTTGGAAAGTTGACATCACCCTTTTATGAACAGCCCTGATCCGATGTTGCAGCACAGTTTTAAGGGACATTCTCCTGTCTGAGCCAGTACTGACTCAGTGTCCCAGTATAAAGTTAGGGGCCACTCTCTCCCTTTCAGCCAGTATTCACCCAGTGTCTCAGTATGGGGTAAAGGGACACTTTTATTTATGAGCCAGTACTGAGCCAGTGTCCCATTATGGTGTAAGTAGCACTCTTTCCTTGACCCAGTACTGACCCAAAGTTCCAGCATGGTCCTAGGGACACTCTTTCCTCAGAAGTCAGAGCTGGCTCAATGTTTCAGCATGGTGTTAGTGGTATTCTCCTCTCTGAGCTAGTACTGACCCACTGTCACTTTCCCTTCTGAGCCAGTACTGACCTCTTACTCCAGCATCCTGTTTGGGGACACTTCCCTATGTGCCATTACCAATCCAGTGTCCCAGTAAGGTGATAGGGGAATGTTTCTCTGTGAGCCAGCATGGGTTTCTGGGCAACAGCTTGATGTGTGAACCCCATTTAGAGAAATCTCTTCTTCTCTTCCCCTCTACCCACTGGGGCATAATACTTGGTGAGAGCTGGAATTCTGGAGGCTATGTCTCTGAAAGAATATAGAACGTCTAAATAAATTTACCTTAGAGGAGAGGAGAGATGGGGAGATATTAATTGAAATCTGATAGAGACAGTTGAATAACTGAAAGGTATTAATAGTGCCAAGAAGGGAATCTTTCATTAGAAAGGATGTTTTAGAACTAGGAGGTCATGATACGAAATTTCAAAGAATATAGACTCAACAAAAATGTCAGGAACTATTTATTCAGAGAAAGGATGGTGGACCCCTGGAGCATCATCCTGGAACATGTGATGGAAGCTAAAATGGAAGCAGATTTCAAAAAGTTATGGAACAAATCCAGAGGACTGATGCATCTTCTGTGGTGTCCATGCAGAAAGAACCATGACCTCACCTCAATTCTCCTCTTTCACTGTGCCTCTCCCCTCTTATAGAAGGGAGCAAAGGGGTATGAGGGATGTTCCCAGAGACTAATTTTGGAGTAATACAGAAATCTAGATTCAAGTAGGGATGTTATGGGACATTATTCCTTTCATGAATGGAAAATATGGATGGGCATGGAAACAATTTTCAGTTCATTTTTAAATTTTCTAGATCATTTATAGATATTTTTTCAACTCATTTCATTCTTTTTCAAATTTAAAAATGTTTAATCTATCGAAAAAGACTTTTAAACGTAGAAATCAACCTTATGCATGTTAACTCACAGGTTAACATGCATGAAGTTGATTCTCAAAGCACTTTCAATAAAGGTTCTGATGAATATTTGCTCTTCCAATGGCTCTGCTGTATTCACGAGTCACGTCTCCGTGTGCCAGAATTACTAGACAAGAAGAAATACTCTAGATGGTCTGCTTTGTATTTGGTTTTCTCTTTCTTTACAAACAAAATTATATGTTTCTTAGTTCCTCCTTTAAAAGTGCCTTGCCTCACATCCGATGTGATTAATACCAGGGGACCAGCAGCCAGCCGCCTCCTCCTCCTCTCCCCCTTCTCCCACCGCCTCTGGCTCTGAAAAGAAAGGAAATGCAAGAAATCTCAGCATTCCATCCCGTCACCCTGCTTTTTTTTTATGATGCTTTGCAAATGAGCTTTGTTTTTTTTTCTTAAATCTGTTTGTTGACACCCCCCACCCCCCACACACACACATAGCCAAACTGCAATGGAGTACAAAACAGAACTGGTTTCCAAAAAGAGTTTGACAGAAATGGGACATTAAGGTGAAGAAGTACTTCCAGAACTCCAGCTATCTAACGTAAAAAATGTTTAACATGAGGAATTTGTCATATTGCTACGCTACATTACACAGCAGCGGTCAACGACTGAGAATGTGCTAGTGATTCTAAAGCTGGAAATAGAAACCGCAAACAGTCTAAGAATAAAGAGAGAAAAGATGAGCTGGGAGGGGATATAAAATAGGAGAAAAATTCCCAGGTAGTTGTGAATGCAGATTCATGGTGCTGGTCCCAGCCCTGGTTCTGATTGAGCTGGAAACCAAAAGAGCAGGAGGAAATGTCTGTGTCCAACCCCCCCCCCAACAAAAAAACAAAAAGAAAAGGGACGTATTCAGCAGACCCTCTTCCTCCCCCCAGGGGCATCTCTCCATTCGGATTTGTTGGGTACTTCCAAGTGACCCCAGACTGGCTACTGTCAGAAACAGGATGCTGGACTCAGTGGATCCTTGGCCTGATCTGGCATGACATGGGTGTAGTTTGGGGAGAGCAAGGGAGGACAATGACCTTCAAATACTGCAGGCCTACGTTGGAGAGGGGAAGATCACATGGTGCCTAGCCCATCCATATTTTAAAACCACCTCCTGATGCTGCTATTGTTGCTGCTATGGCTCCTTCTCCTTGGTGGGGCAGTGACAGCATAAGCACATTCTTGTGCTGTTGAAAATTCTGTCATGTCCCGTCTCCTCTGATGTGCTATTCCTATTGACATAGAGGCAGAGCACAGGGATGTGAAGGCTCTGTGGCGTGTGTTACTGTTTCTTCTTTTGTTGCCGCTGCTCTGTCAATGCAAGGAGTTGTGGCAAGAAGAGAGTTTTGAGAAGACGAGATGCTGGATCTGGTGGGAGGGGAGTGATGCTAGACCTGGTAGGGAAAATCAGGGTAGGGAGAGGGAGAGATGACGGTCCTGGTGGAAGGGAAAGAGGGAGGAAAGTAGGAGATGCTAGACATGGGGTGAAGTGAGACAAAGGGGGAGATGCTGGATCTGGGGAGGGGAGGGTGGAAGAGACGCTGGGCCTGAGTGGAAGAGGAGGAGATGCTAGACTTGGATGGGAAAGTGAAGTGAAGAAAGTATGCCAGGAGGGAGGGAGAGTGCTGGGCGAGGGAGAAAAATGGAGTGAGAGTGAGAGTATGTCAGGGGGAGGGGAAGAGAGACAGCACTTTAGGAGAGATAGGGAGGAGATAGAGAATGTGCAAAAAGGGGGGAAAAGGGGGTGAAATGGAGAGAGAAAGAGAATGTGCCAGGAGGGGGAAGGGAGGGAATTGAAGAGAGTGCCAGAAGGGGAGAAGGGAAGAGAAGGATGGAGAAACAAGGCGGGGGGGGGGGGAGGGGTATGGAGGAGAGGGAAGGGGAAGCAGAGTGTATTATGAGGAAAGAGGGAAGATAGAGAGAGTGGGGAGGGGAGGGGAGGGAGAGGGGAAAGGTGAGAGAAAGAGGGAAGGGTTTGGGGAGGAGGAAAATTCAGTAAAGGAGGACAGAAGTTGGAGGGAAGAGAGATGGGAAAATACAAGAGGAAACAATGGTGGAAGAAGGAGGAAGGACAGAGATGAAAAGAAAAGAAGGACCTGAAAGAAGGGTGGGAAGGAGAGATGAATGAGAAGGGCCAGAAATGAGAGAAAGGGTGGCATGGACGAGAGGGAGGCAAGGAAAGAGGCATTAAGGAGGAAAAGAGAAGAAGAGGTGAGAATCAGAAAATTAAAGAGAAGTGGGGAAGGGTGACTGAGTAGGAAGGAAGAATGTGTGTGTGAGAGAGCACGAGAGGAGGGAAAGGAGAATAGAAGAACTTAGGTAGGATAAAGAAAAAAATACAAGGAAAGGGGAAGACAGAGAAAATGGAAACTATAACATAAGCAAAAGAAATATAACAACAGGATGGAAAATCTAGAGGAAATACTCAGAGAATAAAATGGGTAACAGATGAAGGAAACTTTGAAATCAGAGGGGAGAGGAAATGTGGAAAAGGGGAAAATGAATTAATAAGGAAAGGCTATAGAAATTAAAATAAATCTAAATAACAGAATAGCAAACAAATGAAATATAACGATTGAGATAGTGGCAGCAGAGCTGGAAGGAGGGGAGGAGGTGTGAGTGTGTGCGCGAGTGAGTATGTATGGAAGAGAGAGTGGATGTTAGCATGGGGGGGGAGAGGAAAAAAGATAATTGATGCCCAAAATGAGGCTCCTTACCTCTTGTCCCTCAAACAAAGCATGCAAACAATGCCTATGTGTATATTCTTAAAATAAAAAAAATTAGCCAGACACCAACATACAGTGAAGCTACAGTGTAACCCATATAAGACTAATAAGAGAAAATATATTTTCACTCAACGCATAATCAAACTCTGGAATTCGTTACTGGGGGATGTAGTAAAAGGTGTTAGTGTAGCTTTTAAAAAAGGTTTGGACAAGTTCCTGGAGTAAAGATCCATAAAACATTATTTAAGGAGACCCGGGAAATCCACTGCTTGCCCCAATACAAGCATTGTGGAACCTGTGTCTTTTGGGGAAACTGCTAGGTACGTATGACCTAGATTGGCCACTATTGGAAACAGGATACTGGGCTTGATTGACCTTGGTCTGACCCACTATGGCATTTCTTATGTTCTTATGTAAGCTGCCACTATACTTCGAACTCAAATATTAACCTCAGAGAGCAATATACCCTCGTGCACAAGATTAGATATAGTGCCTACAACATTCCCCTGAAGTTTGCTTTATTGGAAGTGCCACCAAGTCTTCCAGAACTGTATAGAATTCAGCTGTCCATCTGGACCTGGTGTTTAACTAACTTAAGTTTCTTTATGACCTGCCTCAGTTCCACAATTCCAGTTGTTCTTGTCCCCTTCTTTGGCACCTTTAAGATCTGAAAAAGCTCTTTTAAAGTTTCCTTGGTGGCTAGGTTCCTTAGGAGCCTGTATACTAAGCATTTTCCCCATAGGCACAAAATGGGGAATAAATTGTAAATAGTCAATTGCACAAGGATTCAAATTGTATGTAACTTGCTTGCTGTACCATGTTCTATGTAACTTCTGATGTTCGATGTAAACCGCCTTGATACCACTGAAAGGTGGTATATAAGAAATATTAAATAACATAAATAATTAAATAAAGAAATAAAATGGGAATAAAACCTTTAATAGACAGATTCCTTAGGGGCATGTTTACTAAAATCCGCAAAATAGCGCGCCGCAAAATAGCGCACGGCAACGTGGCACTGAAACGCGCAGAAACGCGTTTAAACGCCCCGCACACGTGCGTGTCACCCCCGCACAGGTACGCGGCTCACTAACGGGCCCCGTACAAGTGCGGGCCCGCAAATGTCCGATAGAGGCGTGGAACGGCGAAAGGAGGGCGGAGGAAGGCTCCGGAGGGGCGGAGGGACGGGGTCAATGGGTGGAGAGTGGGAGGGGAGAGGCTCCCCGCACAGTATCGGGCCCGAATGTGCATGTAAAAACTACCGCGAGTGAAACACTCGCGGTAGAAAGCATTTAAAGGGAAGAGAAACCATTTCCGTCAGCAATGTACAGGAAAACCGGGGAAACCAGCAAAACGTGAGCAGTGTGATATATGTGCACAGCACAAAAGTGAAAATAAAAATAGAAAATGACCACAACAGAACTATTAAAAATAGTAATTCAGCTGGGGAACAGTTATAGTGATGGGCAAATACAGAAATCACACCCAGCAAAGCTCCAGAAAAAAGAAATGAATTTTGGAAGGGTCTACTGAGAGGAGACTCTTCCAAAAAACATTTCCACGTGTTGGAGCTTTCCTGGGAGTGTTTGCTATGGTTGCCCATTAATATCACTGTTGCCCAGCGTGGTAATATTTTGTCCCACATTTCCCGTGGTCATTTCCGGGGTTTATGTGCACGTTTGTCACCAGACAGGGTGCATATGCCCACAGTAGAATTGCGTAGAGCAGGGTTTGTGACTCCATCCTGCCAGGCTTACTGCCTCCAGGGGCTGCACTGTCTCTGTGGCCAAAGTGTGGTACAGCGGACAGAGTCATTACCTCTAGGACCAGAGGGCAGAGGTTCAAAACCCAGCTGGGGCACCTGCCAGCCCAGTCCCTATATTTTACCCACCACTAAATAAAGATAGCGCAGACACCCCTGTATGCATGGGGAAAACACCCATATTTTACCCAACACCGCACACACACCACAACAATGGGCATTACCTACAGCCAAGTCCCCCAAATGCAGTCCCATACTGCCACATTGCAATCAGGTCAACTGCTTTTTCTGAGAGAAGTCCATGCCAGCATGTTGGCGGACAAGTACATGTGGTGCAGGGGGCAGTGGCTGCTAACCACAGAAGACAGAGGCCTAGCCATGTGCAGGCTGGCACAGTCCACTGCAACAGACAGGTCCTGCCGGATCCACAGTCATGGACAGTCCAGGGAATCCAACCAATCTGTGGCTACACAGTGGTGCAGTGCACACAGACAGTGCATACAAGAACAGAAGGTCACAGGTTCAAAGCCCAGCTGGGGCTACTGCCAATCCTGCCCACATATTTTTCCCACAACTAAACAGTGATAGTAAGGACACACCTTTCATGGCGGGGACATATGCAATGGTAAGACATCTATCTTTTACCCCACTGAGCACAGACACCATGAACAGGGGCAGTACCTAGAGCAGAAGCACCCAAATGCAGTCCTGGTGGGCCACACACCAGTCAGGTTCCATGCTGACACTCATACAAATGCCTGTGCTGTATATCTATGCACCACCTCCATGGCATGTAGATGTAGCCCATGCATATTCATGAGGGATAGCAGGAAAACCTGAACAGTGTGATGCAAACCTGGACTGGAGTTGGGAATCTGTGCCGTAAAGCAGCAGCCATCAAGGGCAGACACACCCACACCCACAGGCCCCATTGGCCAATGTCTCCTGGAAAGGCAGAACATTGGACCGTGCATGCAGCACCCAAAACGAGCACTGGCATAACTTACCAATGTCACCCTACACCTGAGGTATACGGTACACAGCTCGGAGACGTTTGCTAGGAGCACAGGCAGGCAGTTATCCATACGTTACGTACATACTGCTAGTTGACCCCATCCAAACAATCTGTTAGGTGTTTGCGGGGCATGCTCCAGGCCTGGCCTCTGACGGTGCTTACCACCCTGGGGAGTGACCACCAGCTGTAATGCATACCATATCCATGCCTTGCCGTGCTCAGGACCGGTTTGGTGGGCAAGGCTACTTACCCCCTCAATCGTAGCACCATGATGGCAGAGGTGTGGAAGTGTGTGTCTGTCTATACAGTGGGTGTTGGCTGCAAGCCCCTTCAACAGCCCGCACTGCCAGCACTGTTGCCAGTATTGGCCAGTCAATGTGCATAATGAGGTGCAAGGTACCATGGGTATAGCCAGGGCAGGGTGGCGTGGCCAGGATGCATCTGCACTGGGCATAGGGCCCTGGCAGGGACATTGGCTGGGATATTGTAGTGTCCGGCCACCACCTACACAGACAGGGTGGCCAAAGCATGTCCTTCTGGGGGATCACGCTCACCCTGACTGTGCAGTGACCACAGCATGGCTAGGCCCCCCCATAGTGCTGTATAGTAGTTCTCTCATGTGATAGATATGGGTTTCTCTTTGGGGTCCAGTCACTGATCTATCTGCTTGCTGTGTATGCAGACAGCCCAGTTCTGGGTGCATGCATCTCCATTGGGAACATGCACTATGGACTAACCAGTAGACTGTTTGTAGCTGGTAAATGTCTTGCTATAATGGCTTGCAGGGTGCAGTGGCTGTTGGCTTGCTGCAGGGGAATATCTGGTGGTGGAGTGCAGCTTACCATACCCTGGGCTTATGTCTGTCTGCTATTGTGTTATGGCTGTGTATGGAGCTGCCTGCCTGGGGGGGGTGGTGGTGGTGTTCCTCAGCAGGACTGGGGTTGATGTTGCCCTCTACTGCCACCTTTGCAGGGAGGTAGAGTGTGGATCCCTTGATGGGGACCATGTTTGCCACGGGGGGGGGGGGGGGGGTGCACCTGATGGCGGCAGACAGGGATATCCATCGTGTTTGTGCAGAAACTAGCTATCTTACACATTAACACTGCTTTGGAACGCCCGCTTGGCCTCCGTCAGCCATGGCGGGTGTTGTTGACCTGGTCCTGGCCACCTCATTGCACACTCAGGGTGAGCACAGTACCCGCACGATGTAACGGTGTGTGGCTACTCTGTGCCAGTAAAACACCCGGTCAGTGCCCCCTACTAGGCCAAGGTGCTGTGTGGGTGCACCCGGTCACTTCCCCCAACAGGGCCGAGGTGCTGTGGGGGTGCATTCCCCATCTTGTGTCCATCTGCGGACAGCTAATTTGCATGTGCAGTGCATCATGGGTACGGGTGGCCTAACCCTATCCTGTTGACACCAGCAGACTGTCTGTGAGGTGACATGTAGGCTATCTGCAGCCAGCCAGGGGCCTGCTTACAGCTATGGAGCTGTAGCGCAATGGTTACATCACTGCCTGTGCAGCCAGAGGTCATGGGTTCAAACCCACAGTGGGGCCCTTTGGTAGGGCTGTCCACAGCTTTATTTTTATTTACTGTACATATGTCTATGCCGGCAAGACCACCCTCAGCTTACTATACCCATTAGGTGCCTCTGAGGGTGCTTCATAGGGCGCCCTGTAGGCCACCTTATGGTTGCCATCCCTATAGGGTGCACTATACATTATCCTGTGTCGCAACATACATGCTGCCCTATAGGGGTCATTCAAGGGTGCCTTGGCGAACAGTGCACTGTAACATGTGCCTTATGGGCCGCCGTATGTTAACATGCTGGGAGAGTGCGTTTGCTAGTAGTGATAACAAAATAAAATTATACAGCCTCCTACAGCACTCCACAACATAATACATACTGCCTCAGCAGGCATTTTTCACTGGGCATTGTGAGGAGTTGAACCCCTGATCCCTGCACCATTGGTCAGTGTTTTAACCATTGTGCTGTGGCTCTGTTCCTATGCTTGTGCATCAGCGCGCCGCCTTGTGCCTATCAGCGCGCCGCCTTCTGCCGCCCAAGGGGACCAGTGCGCCGCCTTCTGCTGCCCAAAAATAACTGTGCGCCGCCTTATGCCGCCCAAAAAGCACTGTGCGCCGCCTTCTGCCACCCAAAAATAACTGTGCGCCGCCTTATGCCGTTCCAAATTAATTTGCCTCCTAAAACAATGTTAATCATTACAGTTACTGCCTCAGCTGACCTTTGTCGTTGCGCACACTGGGGGATTGAACCCATGGCCCCTGCACCATTGGTCAGTGTCTTCACTGTTGTACCACGGCTCTGTTGTTTTGTATACTCAGCAGCGCGCCACTTTGCCTTTCCACGCGCTAATGTCGACCCCCGCACATTAGCGCGACGCACACACGTCCGGTTGCTTACTACCGTTTTTTTTCTATTTTCTGCCTGAACCGCCCACTCCTTATATGGCACAGGCACACTAGCACGGCCCCGCACGTTAGGAATGTTTAGTAAACAGACCCCTTAGTGTACAGATCTCTATAATAGGTCATAAATTCTTGTGCTATTTCATCAATATTTTGATGGATCTTCTCCAGTGAATTTTTTTAAGGAAAAAAAGGTGCCAGTATTCATATACAGGGCTCTTTCATTAATATATGAGGACCATGGATCTATTTAAGCCCTTAATGAAAAGGGTGCTGGTACTCAGTAGCACTGGTGGGTCACAAGAGGGAAGTAGAGAAGAGGTGGGGATGAGATAGGGAGGACAAAGGGGTTAGGGGGTAAGGGAGCATGGAGGGGAAGGGAGGAGGGACTGGGCAGCAAAGTGAGGGGAATGGTGTAAACAGCCGTGTATCAGAAGAAACGGGAATGAGTGGGGTGGGGGTGGGGGTGGGAAAAAGTGAGGAAGAGATGAGGTAGTGAAAATGGAGGCACAGAGCAGGGAGTAGGGACATAGACGGCATTTGGAAGGGGCAGTAGGAGGGAATCTGCAGAAAGAAGGCTCTATGTGGTCCAGAATTGAAAGACAGGTATGTGAAGAAGGATATGCAGGGTCAAGCTGGCAGCCACAATGTATTGATGCCCAGGACCCCCTAGGCCAATGATACCCCTTGCAACCCTGCCCTGGACACCTCATCTGCCTCCCTTCAGGAACTGGTGGCCATCATGGTTTTGTGGTTGATGAGTTGCAGCTTCTGAGAGAGGCAGTGCTGGAGTCTGCAGGGGGACTCTATGCAGGGCTAAGGCCATAGTACTGGGCATGTGGGGGAACAGTTGGGGAAGAAGGATGTTGCCAGGATTAATGGGGGAAAGGGGAGGGTTGGGGCAGGGCCATGTGCATCTGGGTCTGGGTTGTTTCAAAGTATGTGTTTAATAGTGTTTCTTTCAAATAAAAGCCTGTTTTTGTACCTTGCAGTCGTCATTGCCTCCTGCAACATAGGTGGGTGTCTGGCACATTGGGGAGGGGGATTGTAGGTTGCACTGTACAGATGGGGGCTTGTGCTTGGTGCTGATCCGGGTTTGGGGCCTGGGTGTGCGCACATGGTATGTTGAGGGCACAGGCCAAAGTGGTGACCAGCAGAAATAAAAGGAGCGAGGTGTACCAACAGTTGTAGATTTGAAAATCTTGACGCATTTCAGTTAGCTCCTTCCGCAGCGGATATAAGCCTCAGATAAAAACATACAGAACATACAAAACATTAAAAGCAACAGTACATTAACAATAAATGAATTAAAACCGCAAATGGTATATATATATATATAAAAACATATGTAGAAACAATGTATTAAAACATAAAAACTAATAATAAATAATAAATAATTAAAATAATAATAATTAGTATTAAAACATATTCTTGGGAATAATGGCAAATATTTTACTAATGGCTGTGTGAAAAGACTATTCCATATATGACAGGAATATGTGTGTTTTAACCAGCTATGCTATTAATAACATTAAAAAAGTAGGCACTAGATGACAAAAGAGTAATGTGAACCTCTCTCACTTGTGGATGGAACATATTCTGCTGAACAAGTTGCATTAGAAAAGCAAAGGGATGAGAGGGAGAAACCCACTGGGAGTAAAAACTTGCTTGTGTCACTAGTCAAACATGAAATAAACCGCATGTAGTGGTCCTGAAAAATGAAACAGAATGTGGCATTCTTAACAGGGGCTCTGCATTTCAAGCAAAGTAAGAGTGTGTGGCTTTTAATTACTAGCTCTCTATCTGAGAGCTCTTAAAAGGGTTTTGGTACATTTTTAAAACAAATTACATTCTTTTTGGTGCTTTAGTTCAAAAGGGGAAATATTTTCTTTAGTGGTGTAAGTTTAAAATCCTTCCAGTGTAAATAGCTTATGTATATAGTTAACCCTGTTATCCAAGTTTGTACTCCTGTTCGATGTAAAACCTGACAGCTTGTGTTATGGTCGTTAAGTTATGATGTAAACCGCGCTGATGCTAAATAGCGCGGTATATAAGAAATTGTAATAAATAAATAAATAATAAATAAATAAAACTCTGCTTTTAGTATCTTTCTTAGCTCTTTGAAGCTACTGACACCTCATTAGGTGTTAGTTCCCTTCCTACCCCCCAACTCACACCCACCCCATGTGAGCAGCCTTGTTTTATAGAGCAATTCCCCAATTAGCTACATACAGGGACTTGGAACAGCACATTTAGAACACCCTTAAAAGAGGTTAGCTGCTTTTTCTCTGAAAGGATAGCTGGGAAACCAGCTGGTACTTTGGTCGGTCTCTCTCTCTTTTGCTTCAACAGGTACCTAAGCTCCACCAACTGAGCAATGGCTGGGAAAAATTGTATTGCCAAAGTTATTGTCCCCCATTACAGCTTCTGCCTCTGTCCAGACAGAGATCCCAATGCCAATTGAAGGACCAGCTCCATGTGCAGGATGCTTGCATGCTGAAGCTTTCAGGAAACAAGTGGAGGAGCTCAGAAAAGAGGTGGTGAAGCTAAGGAACATTCAAGACAGTGAGAAGTACATTGATGAGATGCTTCTTGAAAAATCCAAGCTCTCCAGCAGAGGAGAAGATGTGAGCCTACAGAATGATGAAGGTTGGATACGAGTAACCAGGGCCTGCAGGATCACCAATCCAACTCTTCCAGCCCTTGAATTGAAGAACCATTATGCAGCCTTGGAAGTGGAGGAGGTGAAAACATCCCTGGAAAGGGAAGAACAAGAGCTTGAGAAACCCAAAGTTGCAGAATTAGTGACCACAAGGAAGTGAAGGGTAGTGGTCGTTGGTGACTCTCTTCTGAGGGGTACTGAGGCGTCCATCTGCCAACCAGACTTGATTTCCAGAGAGGTATGCTGTCTGCCAGGTGCCAAAATCTGAGTTGTTATGGAGAGTTTTCCGAGACTAATCAAGCCCACTAACTATTACCTGATGTTGCTCATTCATGTCAGCACAAATGATACTGCCAGATATCCCTTTAAGCGTATCAAAAGTGACTTTATGGTTCTCTTCAATCCTCCCCGTTGAGGGTAAAGGCCAAGGCAGAGAGGCTCGCATCCTGGAGATAAATGCATGGCTGCATGGATGGTGTCATCAAGAATGTTTTGGTTTTCTGGACCAAGGGATGCTGTTCCAAGGGTTGCAGAGCAGAGATGATGTCCATCTGTACAAGAAGGGTCGACGTGTCTTCAGTAGCAGACTAGCTAACCTTACTGAAGTGGGCTTTAAACTAGATTCATTAAGGATGAGTGAAAAAAGCCCCCAGATAATTGAAACATTAAATACCTTTATGGAAATGAGTAAAAGGCGCAACATATGGAAATTAGCAGGTATAAATGCCCGTAGCATGGGAAATAAGATCCCAGATATTGAGGCTTTAATGGGAGAGGCTGACTTGGAGGAGTAGCACTATATGTAAAAAATAATGTTAAAGCTTTGGAATTACAGAGCTTAAAAGGGAGAGAGGAGGCACTGTGGGTTAAACTAGAAAGAAGGAAAGAGAAATCTATTTGCATTGGCATGATATACAGACCTCCCTCACAGGAGGAAGAGAAAGAAGGAGAGTTAATTGAAGATATACGCAGCATTGCCAGGAATGTGGCAGTGCTACTGATAGGGGATTTCAATATGCCAGATGTTGATTGGCACATCCCTGCTGCAGTGTCATCTAGAAGTAAGGAGATCCTGGATTCTCTACAGGGAGAACTATTTAGGCAACTAGTAACAGAAACCACACATGAAGGGGCCATACTGAACTTGGTGCTTACCAATGGTGAAAGTGTTTCTGATGTTATAGTGGGAGATCATTTTTCATCCAGTGATCAACAGATGGTGTGGTTCAATATTAGGACTAGGGCTGATAAAATCCATTCAAAAGTGAGGGTCTTAGACTTTAGGAAAACTAACTTTGCCAAGATGGGCCAATATCTCAGGGAGTCATTTGCGGGATGGGAACAGCTGGGGGATGTAGAAAAACAGTGGGCAAAACTGAAAGGGGGTATTTTAAGAGCAACCAACCTTTTTGTTAAAATGGCAAATAAAGGTAAAAGGAAAAGGAGATCGCTAATGGTTTTTGAAAGAAGTAACAGAAAAGGTGAAGAAAAAGAGGGAGGCCTTCATGAAATACAAGAGATCACAGAGAGAAGAAGACAGGCATCTATATTTGGAAAAACTTAGAGAAGCTAGCAAAGTAATCAGGAAAGCAAATATTAAAAAAGAGGAGGAAATAGCCAATGTAATAAAATGGGGGGATATGACATTTTTCAGATATGTTAGAGAGAAGAGGTAGGGCAAAAATGGTATTGTCAGACACAAGGGTGAAAGGGAGGAATATGTAGAAGCTGATGAGGATAAAGCAGAATTGCTTAACAAATATTTCTGTTCTCTGTTCACAAATGAAGAACCAGGAGAAGGACCTCAGAAAACACCCACAAACAGGAACAGAAGCGAGGAGCATGTTGAACAATTTTTAGAGGACTTTGTTTGTGAGGAACTAGCTAAATTAAAGTAGACAAAGCGATGCAACCAGATGAGATACACCAGAGAATACTGAGGGAACATGGGGATGTTCTAGCAACTCCACTGACTGACCTTTTCAATGCCTCATTGGAGTTGTGAGTGGTGCGAGAGGACTGGAGGGTGGCACATGTAGTCCCTTTAAACAAAAGTGGAAGTAAAGATGTGGTTGAAAACTACAGGCCGGTTAGTTTAATCTCGGTGGTGAGTAAATTTTTGGAAACGCTGCTGAAAGAGAAAATAGTGAGGTTTCTGGAATCCAATGGATTACTGGATCCAAGGCAGCATGGATTCACTAGAGGCAGGTCTTATCAGACAAATTTGATTGATTTCTTTGACTGGGTGACCAGGGAGTTGGACCGAGGGAGAACCCTAGATGTGGTGTATTTAGATTTCAGTAAAGCCTTTGACACCATTCTGCACAGGTGACTTATAAACAAACTGAGCATCCTAGGGATGGACCCTAAAGTTACTGCTTGGGTTTGAAATTGGTTGAGTGGGAGGCGACAAAGGGTACAAGTAATTGGAGTTCACTCTGAGAAGGAGGTTACCAACGGTGAGCCCCAGGGATCAGTCCTTGGTCTGATTGTTTCTATGTTTCTATGTTGATTCTTTTTAACATCTTTGTTAGTGT
This sequence comes from Ichthyophis bannanicus, assembly GCA_033557465.1. Classification (NCBI taxonomy): domain Eukaryota; kingdom Metazoa; phylum Chordata; class Amphibia; order Gymnophiona; family Ichthyophiidae; genus Ichthyophis; species Ichthyophis bannanicus. The sequence continues at coordinate 67,876,218 of CM066039.1, read as the reverse complement.
TATTGCAGAAGGGCTGTTGGGTAAGGTTTGCCTCTTTGCAGATGATACCAAAATCTGCATGGTAGGTGTAGATAACGTGAGAAGGGATCTAGCTAAGTTTTTAGAATTTGGCAGCTGAGATTTAATGTTAAAAAATGCAAGGTCATGCATTTGGGCTGCAGCAATCCAAGGGAGCAATATAGTATAGGGGGTGAAGAACTTCTGTCCACAAAAGAAGAGCGGGCCTGGGCGTGATTGTGTCTGATAATTTTAAAGAAGCTAAACTGGTAGAAAAGGTGACGGCAAAACCTAGAATGATGCTTGGGTACATAGGGAGAGGAATGGCCAGCAGAAGAAAGGAGGTGATAGTGCCTCTGTATAAGTCTTTGGTGCAACCTCATTTGGAGTATTGTGTGCAATTCTGAAGACCGCACCTTCAAAAGGATATAAACATGTTGAAGTCGGTGCAGAGGGTGGCTACCAAAATGGTTAGTGGTCTTCATTATAAAGCATATGAGGACAGACTTAAGATTCTTAATATGTATACCTTAGAGGAAAGGCGGGATAGAGGTGATATGATTGAGGATAGAAGAGGGGAAAGTGGACATGAAACAGCTTTCAATTGAAAGAGGCTCTCCTTCTGTGCATTTATGCCATGGAGGTATTTAAACATCACAATCATATCACCTCTATCCTGCCTTCCCTCAAAGGTGTACATATTAAGATCTTTAAGTCTGTCCTCATATGCTTTATAATGAAGACCACTAACCATTTTAGTAGCCACCCTCTGTACCGACTCCAGCCTGTTTATATCCTTTTGAAGGTGCGGTCTCCAGAATTGCACACAATACTCCAAATGAGGTCGCACCAAAGACTTATACAGAGGCACTATCACTTCCTTTCTTCTGCTGGCCATTCCTCTCCCTATGCACCCAAGCATCCTTCTAGCTTTTGCCGTCGCCTTTTCTACCTGTTTAGCTACTTTAAGATCATCAGACACAACCACGCCTAGGTCCCACTCTTCTTTAGTGGACAAAAGTACTTCACCCCCTATACTACATTGCTCCCTTGGATTGCTGCAGCCCAAATGCATGACCTTACATTTTTTAACATTAAATCTCAGCTGCCAAATTCTAGACCATTCTTCAAGCTTAGCTAGGTTCTGGTTGTTTGTGAGATAACAGTGACAAGTCAAAATGGAACGGCTCTTCCAGGTTTTAGTAGAAGGGCCGCAACAACAATAGTACAGTAGCAACAACTACAATGCCAGCAACAGTTTCAACGCGCCCTGCTGGATGGGCAGCTCCACCTTCCAGCGCAAGTGTTACCTAAAATGACAGCAGAAGATGAACCTGATTACTTTTTGGTAAATTTTGAATGAACTGCTTGCATGGCCAGGTAGCAAGAGGCAACCTGGACTACTTATTTGGGGAATCTGCTGGCAGGTAGCAGTCAGGCTGCATTCCAAAATGCTAACCCTGATGGGCGAGCTACATGTGCAGCTGTCAGGGCCGCCATATTGGAACAGGCTGGCTGAATACCAGAGGCTTACCACCAGCACTTCAGAAAGGGGGAACTACAGATAAAAGGGAGCCCTCAGAAATTTCTCTGTTGATTGAAGGAGCTTGCATGGAAATGACTGCAACCGAAGGGAAAGACCAGGCCTGAGATAGCAAGAATGGGCTGTTGGAGGAGTTTTAAAAGGGCTTGATCACTCCAGTGAATCAGTTGGTATGTCAGCACCCCAAGCTTACACTTGAGAGTGCACTGGAGATAGTTGAGGGGTACCATGAAACCCAGCGGACAGTGAGCAGGGGAAGAATTTTTTTATTTATTTATTTTATTTCATTCTTTTTTATACCGCGCTCTTTAGAATCAGTGTGATTTACATGTATATTAAAAGGTACTTTTTATTCCCTTGTCCCCAAAGGGCTCACAATCTAAGTGTACCTGGCAATGGAGGGTTAAGTGGCTTGCCCAAGGCCACAAGGAGCGGCCATGGGACTAGAAACCCCAGTGAAGTCACCCATTAGCCCAGGACAATGGAAGGGGAAGTCCGAATGGATGTTGGCTCCCATGTTCCAACACCCAAAGTCACCTCCTAGGCCAGGGCAGGGCCCCAGCCATGACCTCTTCACCTCTTTTAGGTGTGGAGCCCGGGGACACTTTGCTTGGGAGTGTCCCCTCAGTGTGGAAGAACCCATGGAGGTCAGTCTAACCACCCCTCACACTTGCGCTTTTGTGGACAGTCCCCACCCAGGGGTACCGAACTTTGTGATTCCTGTGGAGCTTGAGAGGACCCATCTCCAGGCCTTGATAGACTCTGGGAGTGTGTGGACGCTCATTCGTTGGGAAAGTAACCCTACTTCAAATTGACTATGCAAAGGTGGTAACACTGGCCTGTGTGCATGGAGACCAGATGCAGTATCCAATGACACAGGTTTTACTTAAGTCTTCAGCCGGGAAAGTCACGTTCAAGGTCATAGTTCTGCCCTGGCTCCCATGCTACCCTGGCTCCCATATCCAGTGGGGATAGGCTAAAACTACCCAAACTTCAAAGCAATATGTACCCAACTAATTGACAGCTCTGCTGTCAGACCATGAAGATTTCCCAGAGATCTTCCCTCTATATGTCAAGACTCCCAAGCCTGCTATGTCCTGGAGTCAGCATTGCCAGGAAAAGCTAGGCTACTAATAGAATCTGGGGGTGACTATGGAGGAGGGATCTGGGGAGGGGGAGCCTAGGGAAGAAAACCCTGGGGATAGCGCAGGGCTCAGTGGTAGTGACCCAAATACTATTGTCCCCTTCTCAGAGAGGGAACTGGGAGAAATCCCAGGGAGCTTCAGGAGGGCCCAACAAGAGGATGAGTCCCTTAAACATGCCTGAGAGTGGGTTTTGGATGGGGTTCCAGTAGCTAACGGAGAGTCCCCTGAAAAAACCTTTCCCTATTTTGTGCTAAAGGGAGATTTATTGTACAGAGTGGCTGAGAGAGCCCTAGAGGGGAAAGAGGTGGAACAACTGATAGTTCCTCAGCCCTTTTGTCAGCAGGTGTTATCGTTAGATCATAGCCATTTATTAGGAGGACACCTGGGAGTGGAGAAAACACTAGAGCATGTTTTAGCCCACTTTTTCTGGCCTGTGGTCCATAAACAGGTGCAGTTATAATGCCAGTCATGCTCCACCTACCAACTTCATAACCCTGCTAGAGTCTGACTTGCCCCTCTAGTGCCTCTGCCCATCATTGAAACCCCATTCAAAAGAGTGGCCATGGACCTGGTAGCAGGGGCGGCCCAAGGGGGGTGCGGGGCCATGTGCGGAGACTCGGTGCGGGGCCTCATTTGCATAAGGGGCCTCATTTGCATAAATATTTGCATAATGTTACCATACACAAACTTTTAGTAAACATGCCTCTTAATGAGTGTATGAATAAAGAAAGACTAAAAGACTTCTACATTACTATAATCCAGTGCCAACCGCCAGACACATTAGGAACTACTACAAACACTGCCCATTTAGAACCCATAGCAAACCCGCCGTATCCTAACAGCACTACCAGGACTCATAAAGCACCATACCCTAACTATCAAAAGGAAACGCTGCAAATATTAAACCAATACATTTTGAGAACAACAATACATGACCTACTGGGGAAAGAGAACAAGTGGCAATGTCAAATAGGAATTACATAAACAGAATACCTCAGCTCAGTTACACATGCAGAACATATACCATCACCAAACAAGGAATCACAATTTAGAAACAGGAAGACAATAATTAAACTGGGAATCCCAAAAGCCAAACTTGGAATGCACAACACTGTAGAAATAAAACTATACATTAATTTGCTCTTGTACTAAACAAAGCGCAGACGTTAATGATGCACATTTCCCAGAGCTGACATATTCCAATTAATAAATTCAAAATAAAGAGATATTTTTCTACCTTTTGTGCATTTTTTTTCAGCTGCAATTACTCCAGCCACTTTCTTCTGGTTTCTTTCTTCGTGTCTTCCGCTAACTCTTCATAGTCTGCTGTCCATTTGTCTTTTCTTCTCTCTTCTAGTTTTTTTTTCCATTCTCTCTCTACATCTGCTTTAACATACTAATCTTTCTCCTTTTGCTCTTTCCTCATTCCTATTTCATCCACTCAAATTTTACCCCTCCATCCTCAATCCCCACTTACTCTCCCAATATCCGGACAATTTTAGATTTGTCATCCCTCCCACACAAAATATTTTTCACTCTCCATTTCACTCTCCCAGCTCCATCCCATTCTAATCCTCCCCCAACATCAGCTCCATTCTAGTTCCAGTCCCACCCAGCATCCGCTCCCTTCTAGTCCCCGCATCAGCCCATTTCCAGTCCTAGCCCCCCATAAGCCCATTTCCAGTCCTAGCTCCCCCATCTATTTGCAGTCCCATCCAAGTCCCTCCATCAGCTCATTTCCAATCCCAGTCCCCCATGAGCCCATTTCTAGTCCTTTCCTAGCCCCACCATCAGCCCATGTCAAATCCTAGCTCCCCTCCACTCAGCCCATTTACAATCCAAGCCCATGAGCCTACTTCCAGTTCTAGCCCCTTCATGAGTCCATTTCAATCCAAACCCCCACCACAGCCCATTTCCAATCTTAGCACCCCCCCAACAGCCAATTTCCAGTCCTATTCTAGCCCCTCCATCAGCCCATTTCCTGTCCTAGCCCCCCCACTCACCCATTTCCAGTCCTAGCTCCCTCCCCCTCACAACCCATTTCCATTCCAAGCCCCCGTCCCCATCAGCTATTTGCAGTTCAAGCCCTCCTTCCACTCAGCCAATTTCCAGTCTTAGCCTCCTCATAGCCCATTACTAGTCCTAACCCCCCCATCAGCCCATTACGTCCTAACCCCCCATCACCCTATTTCCAGTCGTAGCCCCCCATCAGCCTATTTCCAGTCTTAGCCCCCCCATAGCCCATTACCAGTCCTAACCCCCCCATCAGCCCATTTCCATTATTAGCCCCCCCATAGCCCATTACCAGTCCTAACCCCCCCACCACCACCACCACCACCACCACCACCACCAGCCCAATTCCAGCCTTAGCCCCCCCCATAGCCCATTACCAGTCCTAACCCCCCCATCAGCCCACTTCCAGTCTTAGCCCCCCCATAGCCCATTACCAGTCCTAACCCCGCCCCCATCAGCCCACTTCCAGTCTTAGCCTCCCCCCATGGCCCATTACCAGTCCTAACCCCCCCCCCATCAGCCCACTTCCAGTCTTAGCCTCCCCCCCGGACCATTACCTGTCCTACCTGTCCTACCCCCCCCATCTGACCACTTAGCCCCCCATAGCCCATTACCAGTCCTTACCCCCCCCATGGCCCATTACCAGTCCTTACCCCCCTTGGCCCATTACCAGTCCTTACCCCCCCCCTGGCCCATTACCAGTCCTTACCCCCCCCCCGGCCCATTACCAGTCCTTACCCCCCCCCTGGCCCATTACCAGTCCTAACCACCCCCCTCCCTCATCAGCCCACTTCCAGTTTGGCCTCCCCCCCTCCCATAGCCCATTACCAATCCTAAACCCCCTTCTCCCCTATCATCCCAAATTAATACAACAAAAAAAACCCCAAACCGGCTGCTTCTGCTGCGGCAGCATCAAGAGCTCTGCCGCGGCAACATCAAGAGCTCTGCCGCGGGGCCCCCCCCCTGCCCGGCAGAGCCTCCCTGCATCTCTGCTTTCTTCAAGTCACAAAACGCGGGCTTCTTTCAGAGCCGCGAGAGTTTCTTTTCTCGCGGCTCTGTTAATCCCGCCGGGGCTGATGGGATTTCCCATCACCCTCGGCGGGATTAACAGAGCCGCGAGAAAGGAAACTCTCGCGGCTCTGAAAGAAGCCCGCGTTTTGTGACTTGAAGAAAGCAGAGATGCAGGGAGGCTCTGCCGGGCAGGGAGGCTCTGCCGGGCAGGGGGGGGGGGGGCCCGCGGCAGAGCTCTTGATGCTGCCGCGGCAGAAGCAGCCGGGTTTTTTTTGTTTTTTTTTAACTTGCGATGCTGAAGAATGTTTTTTGCGCGGGGCCCCCTGAAACGCGGGGCCCTGTGCAAAAAACATTCTTGCTCAATGGACGGGCCGGCCCTGCCTGGTAGGTCCCTTGGAGTGAACCATGCAAGACAACAAGTATATTTTAGTCATGCTACACTTTGCTACCTACTACCCAGAGGTCATTGCTCTAAGGAATATGATAGCGGATGTCCTCTGGGAAGTGTTCTTATGAGTGGCAATACACAATGAGATCCTCACAGGGGCGGCCTAAGGGGAGTGCGGGGCCACGTGCGGAGACTTGGTGCGGGGCTTCATTTGCATACATATTTGCATAATGTTACCATACACTAACGTTTAGTTAACATACCTCTTAATGAGTGTATGGATAAAGACAGACTAAAAGATTTCTACATTACTATAATCCAGTGCCAACCGCCAGGCACATTAGGAACTACTACAAACACTGCCCATTTAGAACCCATAGCAAACCCGCCGTATCGTAAAAGCACTACCAGGACTCACAAAGCACCATACTCTACCTATCAAAAGGCAACACTGAAAATATTAAACCAATACATTTCAGAGAATAACAATACATGACCTACTGGGGAAAGAGAACATGTGGCAATGTCAAATAGGAATTACATAAACAGAATAAGAACATAAGAATATAAACACATAAGATATGCCATACTTAGTCAGACCAAGGTCCATCAAGCCCAGTATTCTGTTTCCAACAGTGGCCAATCTAGGTCATATGTACCTAGCAGTTTCCCCAAGGGACACAGGTTCCACAATGCTTGTATTGGTTCAAGCATTGATATCCTGGGTCCCTTCTTAATAATGGTTTATGGACCTTTCCTCCAGGAACTTGTCCAAACCTTTTTTAAACCCAGCTACACTAACAGCTTTTACTACATCCTCCGGTAACAAATCCCAGAGTTTGATTACACGTTGAGTGAAAAAATATTTTCTTTTATTAGTCTTAAATAGTTTACCCTGTAGCTTCATTGCATGTCCCCTAGTCTTTCTATATTCTGATAAGGTAAACAATCGATCGACGTTTACCCTTTCCACTCCGTTCATTAATTTATAGACTTCTATCATATCACCCCTCAGCCGTCTCTTTTCCAGGTTAAAGGGCCCTAACCTTTTTAGCCTTTCTTCATAGGAGTATCCTTCCATCCCCTTTACCATTTTGGTGGCTCTTCTCTGAACCTTTTCTAAAATCACTATATCCTTTTTAAGATACGGCGACCAGCATTGCACACAATATTCAAGGTACGGTCTCACCATAGAACGATAAAGAGGCATTATAATATCTTTTGTTTTATTTTCCATTCCTTTCCTTATCATACCTAGCATTCTATTTGCTCTCTTGGCAACCGCTGCACACTGGGACGAGGGTTTTAAAATGGTATCCACAATGACGCCTAAATCTTTTTCCTGGGTGGTGGTTCCTACTGTGGAACCTTGTATCGTGTAACCATAGTTTGGGTTGTTCTTCCCTAGGTGCATAACCTTGCACTTGTCCAGATTAAATTTCATCTGCCATTTTGATGCCCAGTCTTCCAATTTATCAAGATCCTCTTGCAATTTTCCACAATCCTCTTGGGTTTTAACAACTTTAAATAGTTTTGTGTCATCTGCAAATTTGATAACCTCACTCGTTATTCCACTTTCCAGGTCATTTATGAATATGTCAAAAAGCAGCGGACCCAGCACAGATCCCTGGGGTACACCACTATTCACCTTTCTCCATTGGGAAAATTGGCCATTTAGCCCTACCCTCTGCTTTCTATCTTTTAACCAGTTCCTGATCCACAATAGTACACTGCCTCCTATCCCATGACTCTTTAGTTTTGCCAAAAGTCTCTCATGAGGGACCTTGTCAAAGGCTTTCTGAAAGTCCAGATACACAATATCAACCGACTCACCTTTGTCCACCTGATTATTCACTCCTTCAAAAAAACATAACAGATTAGTAAGACAAGATCTTCCTTGTCTAAAGCCATGTTGGCTGTCTCCCATTAGGTCATGACTATCTACATGCTGAGTAATTTTATTCTTTATAATGGTTTCTACCATTTTTCCCGGTACTGATGTCAGGCTCACCGGTCTGTAGTTTCCCGGATCACCCCTGGAACCCTTTTTAAAAATTGGTGTTACATTGGCGATCCTCCAATCTTCAGGTATTAGAGTTGATTTTAATGATAGTTCACAGATTACTAATAGCAGGTCTGCAATCTCGTATTTCAGTTCTTTCAACACCCTTGGATGTATACCATCCGGCCCAGGTGATTTGCTACTCTCCAGTTTATCTAATAGTTGTAATACATCTTCCCGATGTATCGATATTTCCTTCAATTCTTCCGCACCTTTAAATACCACTTCAGTCATGGGTAACATCCCTACGTCTTCCTCAGTAAAGGCTGAAGCAAAGAATTCATTCAGTCTCTCCGCTATCGCCTTGTCGCCTCTTAGTGCTCCTTTAACCCCTTTATCATCTAATGGACCAACTGACTCTCTCACAGGTTTTTTGCTACGAATGTACTTGAAAAGGTCTTTACTTCGCGTTTTTGCTTCCGCAGCAAGCTTCTTCTCAAATTCTCCCTTTGCCTGCCTTATCAATGCCTTGCATTTGACTTGCCAGTGCTTGTGCTGTTTCCAGGTTTCGTCGTTTGGCTCTTTTTTTCCATTTCCTGAAAGATGCTTTTTTGGCAACAACAGCCTCTCTGACCTCACCTTTAAACCATGCTGGCAGTTTTTTGGACTTCCTTCCACTTTTCTTAAAGCGTGGAATACAGCTGGTCTGGGCTTCCAAGATAGTATTTTTCAACAACAGCCAAGCCTGATGTACGTCTTTAACCTTTCCAACTGCTCCTTTTAGTTTTTTCTTAACTGTTTTCCTCATTTTATCATAGTCTCCCTTTCGAAAGTTAAAAGGTAGTACTGTGGATTTCCTTACTATCCCTCCTCCACTAATTAAATCAAAGGCGATCATGCTATGATCACTATTGCCAAGTGGCCCCAACAACCTTATCTCTTGCACTAGATCTGGTGTTCCACTAAGGATTAGGTCTAATATGGCTTCCCCTCTCGTCGGTTCATGAACCAGCTGCTCCAAGAAGTAGTCATTTATTTCATCTAGGAACTTTATCTCCCTAGCATGTCCTGCCGTGACACTGACCCAGTCGATACCGGGGTAGTTGAAGTCACCCATTATTATTACTGTGCTGTAACTTTTGTTAGCTTCCTTGATTTCTTTGAGCATTTCATCATCCATTTGGTCATTCTGGCTAGGCGCTCGATAGTACACCCCTACTGCCATTGCCTTCCCCCTTTTACATGGAATTTCAATCCATATAGATTCTACAGCAGATTTTGTTTCCTGCAAAATTTTAATCCTTTCTGACTCAATGCCCTCTCTAACATAGAGAGCAACCCCTCCACCAATTTGATCAGCTCTATCATTACAATATAGTTTGTACCCAGGTATCACAGTGTCCCACTGGTTGTCCTCCTTCCACCATGTCTCAGATATTCCAATACAACATACAGCAGTAACCTTTAAAAGGCCGCGCCATCCGGCGTATGGTCCTCTTGCTCTCACCACGATCATCAGCTCTCCTCAGTCCGGGGATCGAGCCTCCGGCAGCGAGAGGAACAGCGGCAACATCCCGCCCAATTGGGGCGCACAGCAGTAACCTTTAAAAGGCCGCGCCATCCGGCACGTGGTCCTCTTGCTCTCACCCCCATCATCAGCTCTCCCCAGTCCGGGGTTCGAGCCTCCGGCAGCAAGAGGAGCAGTGGCAACATCCTGCCCAATCGGGGCGCACAGCAGTAACCTTTAAAAGGCCATGCCATCCGGCGCGCCCGCGCCTGGCGGCCTCGCCAGAGGGCCCTTTGGCGTGGCCCTTAGGCGTGGACCAGGAGTAAGGCCACTCAAACCTGAAACAACATAGTTTTTGGGTCATCTCAGGAACAGCACTGCTCATTGTTACATAAGATCTACATAATCAAACAGCTGAGCTCCCTGGAGATCGAGCTCACTCCAACCTTCACCCAGATGATCTGCTGACCACCGCAAGTATTCTATAGCTAAATGAACTGTCTGATTTAATACTGTTAGCATATTGTCTGTTCTGATTGTATTGGATACTGTTAGCATACCTAGTCAAGCCATTGTCTGTAACCATTCCTCAAGCTAGCTTGTACCTTACCTTTGCGGCTGCCGTTAACTAGCTACCGCCCTACTACCCCTTCTTGAATCCTAATACTAATTTACACAGCCGTTTTTTTTTTGTTTTTTTTTTGTAGTGAGTAGTCTGTAATTTGTTATAGCACTGCCTGACTGATATACCCCATGGTTGTCACTTTCTCCAACTGCAAACTATAATTGTAGTACTGCTACTATTGTGTATTAGCCTGTGATGTTATTATCATTGCCTGTCTAAAAAAACCTCACAGATAACCGCATTTCCAAATTAATACTCCCCACTAGTAGTGCTACTTCCTGCTAACGGCGGGCTCTCACATGTACCTTTCTCTGCCACCGAGAGAAAGTAACAAAGTGACAAATACCACTCCACTAAGGAAACAAACTGCACAACTAGTTATATAATTTGTTTGCTTTGCTGTACATCGCTTTCTCTGCTGACTATTCCAGGGCACTCAATTATCTCCTCTTCAGCTGACCACGCTGCCTATAGCCATGTTCCCTATCCTGCTCATCACATCGATCCCAGTCCTAACACTGGTCCTAGACCCTTGCATTAAGCAGATCCCTATCCTTTATAGCATGGGAAAGTGTACAATGGAACATCCCTGCCTCTCCACCATGAGAACCAGAATACCCTATTCACACCTCCTACATATCCCGCTGCTGCCCTCTGACAAAGACCATACTGTGAAGCACAAGACCAATCGTCTACTCAAGTGTGCCTTAATAAATGCCAGATCTATATGTTCCAAATGGCCTGCAGCTATTGATCTGATAATAGCACATAACCTGGACATACTGCTGATAACCGAGACATGGCTAACCGACAACGACAACGTCCTCATCAACCAGATGATTCCACCAGAATTTTCCATCTATGCCTGCCACAGATCTAACCAGAGAGGTGGTGGCACACTCATTCTCGCCAAATCTGACCTCCAATTCAAACTGAGCAATTCCATCAGCACTCCACACCTTGATGCTCTTTCCATATCTAATAGGAGCTGTACGATCAATCTACTCTATCGAGCACCGTCACCCTCCCCAGAGGACCTTCCATCAATAATCAACATTGCATGTAACTCTCCCAACCCACAATCCCCTAGCTGGCTAATGGGGGACTTTAACCTACCATCGCTACAAACCTCACACTCCTCAGCATTCCTTGAAGCCATGTGCCAACTAGGATATGAACAACTTATTGACGCTCCCACCCATATCAAAGGAGGCACATTGGATTTAATCTTCGCTCCTCAAGCAGTACTCAACACATCTCAGAAGCCCCCGATCTCCATAACCCCTATACCCTGGTCTGATCACAATTTACTCCTCGTCTACATCCCCACTGAACACCACTCCAACGACAGCAACAAATCAGGTCGCCCCCCAAGTGCCCTTGAAACTCGCTTCCGCCCTTTCAATAAGATTGAAGTCTTGGAGAAAATCCTACCTGCCCTCCACAAGGACTTACCTTCTCAAGATGACTTAATAACCAACTGGGACAACACATTGAAAGCCGCTGCCTGCATCCCTGTTAATGACAGGATCAAAACCAAGGGCAAACATAAACCATGGTTCTCCTTTGAACTACAAGAATCTCTCCTCCACCTACGCAGACTTGAGAGACGCTGGCGTTCCTCCCGATCTTCTGATGCACTCTGCTCATACAATTCATACTTACAAACTCACCGGAAGATGACAATGGAGAAAAGAAAGAAATACCACTCGGATACACTAATGCGGTCCTTAAACAAGCCACATGACCTCTTCAATATTGTTAAATCCTTAACAGGTGATCCAATCACAACCCAACCACCTATGCCACACCCTCAAGATTATGCTGAATACCTACAATCAAAAATGATACAGACCAGTTCGATCCTCACAGCATCAACACCTTCCACCCCACAGACTGTGACTCAACTAGCCACACTTGACAATTTCTCTCAGGTATCCAACAAAGAGATTGAAGAAATAATAGCAGCTATTAACTTAACTACTGCACCTAACGACCCCTGCCCAGCCAGGTGGATCAAAGAACTACGACATGAACTTAGCCCAACTATAAGCAAGATTGTCAACCATTCCTTCTCAACTGGATCCTTCCCCCAGAGCCTCAAGCATTCATCCATCCACCCCCTCCTGAAGAACAGCAAGCTAGACCCAACAAAAGTCGAATCTTTTAGACCTATCTCTAGCATCCCTCTTCTAGCAAAAATCATGGAAAAAGTAGTCCAGCGACAAATACAACAACATGTTGACTCAGAAGCTCCCCTGGACCCCTCACAACATGGTTTTAGAGAAGAACATGGTGTTGACACCCTCCTCACAACCCTCTTCAATAACCTAATCATAAGCATCGACAATATCCATCAAGGGTTCATTCTCATCTTTCTCGACATAGCTGCCGTATTTGATTCAGTAAACCACAATACTCTCCTACAGCGCCTCAAAGAGAAGGGTATTCAAGGTCTAGCCCTGAATTGGTGCAAATCTTACTTATCTGATAGACAGCAGCAAGTCAGAACAGGAGATGCAACATCTGATTCATTCCCACTTAAACAAGGTGTCCCTCAGGGTTCCTCCTTGTCCGCACTAATGTTCAATATCTATATGCAGCCAATCTGTGATGTGATACGTATCTTCAACATTCAATGTCTAGCATATGCGGATGACATCCTGATGTATGCTCCATTCAACGTAAAACAACCAGATTTTACATCAATAGTTCATTGCTTCGAAGCTGTATCAAACTGGCTCCTCAAACAGAATCTACGTATAAATCACAACAAAACAGACGTCCTATTCGTAACACGGAATCCAACATTCATACCCCCTGCCTCATTACAAGTAAACAACATTGAGCTGAAGGCACAACCCACAATCCGATACTTAGGGATTATATTAGATCAGCGGCTTGATATGTCAGCACACATCAAGAAAGCAACAAACTCAATTTACCAAAAGATTCGATCCCTACGTAATCTCCGACCTCTTCTTGACTACTCTGATTTCCGCACTATCTTCCAAGCCCTGGTACTACCACACCTGGATTTTGCCAATATCATACTACACGGTCTCCCACAATCTACTCTAAATCCCCTCCATCTGGCCATGAATGCAGCCGCGAGAATTCTCGTAGGTGCTCCACGCTCAGAGCACATAACTCCAATACTGAAGAGTTTACACTGGCTACCCCTCCAGGCCAGAACCCTATATAAAACCCTGGTCATGACTTTTAAAGCTGCAAAGAGCCCATCCCTATCACCTATCAGCAATATGATACATGTCACTCCAACAAACAGATCCAGGAGATCTGCTGCATTGAACTCCATTGACCATCTGAAACTCCTTACGAAATGCTCTAAATCAACAGCCTCTAGAGCAGGGGTTCTCAACCCTGTCCTCGGGACCCACCTAGCCAGTCGGGTTTTCAGGATAACCACAATGAATATGCATGGGAGAGATTTGCATATAATGGAGGCAGTGTACGCAAATCTCTCTCATACATATTCATTGTGGTTATCCTGAAAACCTGACTGGCTCGGTGGGTCCTGAGGACAGGGTTGAGAACCCCTGCTCTAGAGCCTTCTCACTGTTTGCGCCCAGAGCCTGGAATGCCCTTCCACCCGAAGTTAGAGCCATCACTAGTCTCACGACATTCAGAAAGGTCTTAAAACATCACTTGTTCCTAATATACTACCCTGAAGTAACTCCGATTGAACATAGCCCGCATGTTGATCTTGCCCTCTTGATCCCGGTGGAAAATGGCTAATCATGATGGTTCATACTTGCATACTTTACCCATTCCGTATTTATACTGTACTATAATTATATCTATTTACCACTACCATATAGTTAACCAAAAATGCCATGTACATAGTTAACCCTACTTTCCACCACGTTTTTTGTATATAGTTAACCCTGTTTACCGCCAAGTTTTTGTACCCTGTTCATTGTAAAAAAACAATGCTGACTGTATCATTGTGTTTAAATTTGTTCATTTGTAAACCACACTGATTAAAAGCGCGGTATATAAGAAATAAAAATAAATAAATAAATAAAACCTCAGCTCAGTTACACATGCAGAACATAGACCATCACCAAACAAGGAATCACAATTTAGAAACAGGAAGACAATAATTAAACTGGGAACCCCAAAAGCCAAACTTGGAATGTACAACAACACTGTAGAAATAAAACTATAAATTAATTTCCTCTTGTACTAAACAAAGCACAGACGTTAATGATGCACATTTCCCAGAGCTGACATATTCCAGTTAATAAATTCAAAATAAAAAGATATTTTTCTACCTTTTGTGCATTTCTTTTTCAGTTGCAATTGCTCCAGCCACTTTCTTCTGGTTTCTTTGCGTCTTCTGCAAACTCTCAATCATCTGCTATCCATTTGTACTTTTTTCTCTCTTCTAGTTTTTTTTCCATTCTCTCTCTACATTTGCTTTAACATACTAATCTTTCTCCTTTTGCTCTTTCCTCATTTCTATTTCATTCACTCAAATTTTACCCCTCCATCCTCAATCCCCACTTACTCTCCCAATGCCCGGCCATTTGTAGATTTGTCTTCCCTCCCACGCAAAATATTTTTCCCCTTTCCATTTCACTCTCCCAGCTCCATCACATTCTAATCCTCCCCAAACATCAGCTCCCTTCTAGTTCCAGCCCCACCCAGCATCCGCTCCCTGCTAGTCCCCGCATCAGCCCATTTCCAGTCGTAGCCCCTCATCAGCCTATTTCCAATCCTATCCTAGCCCCTCCATCAGCCCATTTCCTGTCCTAGCTCCCCCCCACTCAGCCCATTTCCAGTCCTAGCTCCCTCCCCATCAGCTATTTGCAGTTCAAGCCCCCCTTCCACTCAGCCCATTTCCAGTCCTAGCAAACCCCCCAGCCCATTACCAGTCCTAGCCCGCCCATAGCCCATTACCAGTCCTAAGCCCCCCATCAGCCCACTTCCAGTCCTAGCCCCCCATAGCCCATTACTAATCCTAACCCCCATCAGCCCACTTCCAGTCTTAGCCCCCCCCATAGCCCATTAGCAGTCCTAACCCCCCCATCAGCCCACCTCCAGTCCTAACCCCCCCATCAGCCCATTTCCAGTCCTAGCCCCCCATAGCCCATTACTAGTCCTAACCCCCCCATCAGCCCACTTCCAGTCTTAGTCCCCCCCATAGCCCATTAGCAGTCCTAACCCCCCCCCCATAACCCATTACTAGTCCTAACCCCCCTCTCCCCCATCAGCCCAGGTAGATTAAAAAACAAACTGGCTGCTGCTGCTGCTGCCGCTGCCGCTGTGGCAGCAGCAGAATCAAGTGTCCCATGGGGCCCCCCTGCCCGGTAGAGCTCTCCCTCCCTGCAGCATCAGCTCCCAAAGCGCGGGCTTTTCAGAGACGCGAAGAGAGAGTTTCTCTCTCGCTGCTCTGTTAAGCCTGCTGGGGCTGATGGGACTTTCTGTTTCTCATCAGCTGCGGTGGGCTTAAGAGAGCTGCGAGAAAGGGAAACTCTCCCTTCGCGGCTCTGGAAAGCCTGCGCTGAGGGAGCTGATGCTGCAGGGAAGGCTCTGCCAGGCAGGGGGGGCCCTGCGGGACACTTGATTCTGCCACTGTCATGGCGGCATCGGCAGCGGCAGCAGCAGCCATTCTTTTTTATCTACTTGGGCTGATGAGAATGTTTTTTGCGCGGGGCCCTGTGCAAAAAACATTCTTGCTCAATGGACGGGCCGGCCGTGGATCCTCACAAATTAAGGAACACCCTTTGTATCCAAGGTGATGAAGCAAGTGTGTGCCTTGGTGAAGGTTAAGATGTTGTGAATATCAGTATATCGCCCAAAGACGGATGGCCTTTTTGAGAGATTCAATAAAACTCTGAAACAGATGTTTAAAAAGTTTGTGCAGGAGGACAGGAAAAATTTGGACATTATCCTAACCTATTTGATGTTTGCCGTCGGTGAGGTATCTCAGAGTTCCACAAGGTTTTCGCCTTTCGAATTGCTCTTTGGAAAAGGCATATTAGATATGGTAAGGGAAACCTGGCAAGAAGAATCTTGAGGAAAGTCAGAGAGGTGCCCAAACTCAGTCTAGAAAAGGTCCAAGCCAGACAAGCCAGGGGCAACAATCAGACAGTCGTCCACTGCACCTTCCAATCGGGAGACATAGTTTTAGTCTTGCTGCCCTCATCTGAGAGCACTCTGTAAATGGCCTTCATCTGAGAGCACTCTATAAATGTCAGGGGCCCTATGAGGTCGAAAAGAAAGTAGGGCCTGTTAACTACTAGATTGTCCAGCCAGATAAACGAAAGAAAGCTAAAATTTACCATATTAACCTATTGAAAAAGTGGACTCCAGTGACAGCTATGTTGGTACATGGAGATGATTTTGGGCCAGAAATTTAAGCCTCATTGGATCTAGCTCAAGTCATGATTGGAGACCAGCTCTCTGCTACCCAGATAAGAGATCTAGAAGATTTTATCCACTGGAACCTAAAGGTGTTCTCCATCTGCCTGGGATGAACCCACCTCATTTGTCATGACATTATTACTGATCCTGGGGTAGTTATCCAGCAGCAACCCTATCAAATTCCAGAGGCCCAGTGACAGGCCATTGCCAAGGAGCTGGAAGAGATGCTTAAATTGGGAGTAATCGAAGAGTCCATCAGGGACTGGTTATCACCATTCATCCTGATTCCTAAACCTGACGAAGCATCAGATTCTGCATTGACTTTCAGAAGGTCAATGCAGAATCTAAACTGGAAGTGTATCCCATTCCCAGAGCGGATGAGCTAATCAAACAATTTGGTGGAGCATGCTTTATATCATCCTTGGACATGACCCATGGATACTGGCAGGTACCCTTGACTCCTGTTACCAGGGAGAAAACTGCTTTTTTGACCCCTCAAGGTCTGTTCCCATTTACAGTGCTGCCCTTTGGATTACACGGAGCTCCTGCCACATTCCGCCTAGTCGACCATCTACTGAGACCACACAAGGAGTATACGACTGCATACCTTGACAACATTGTCATCTACAGCAGGACTGGACCACCCATCTAATCCAAGTACAAGCCATATTGACCAGTCTGCAAAAGGCTAGGCTGATGGCCAATCCCAAGAAATGTTTTATGAGAAGTTGTGACATTCAAATCTGGGGTATTTAATCGGGAATGGGCAGATATGACCTCAACTACGGAAGGTAGATGCCATTGCCCAGGTCCCCACCCTGAAATCAAAGAAAGAGGTATATGCCTTCCTTGGATTGATTGGCTGTTACCGCTGGTTCATCCCTAATTTTGCAGAGGTGGCAGAGCCTTTAACCAATCTCCTCTGGAAGAGAGCTCCCAAATGGATCCAGTAGTCACCAAACCTGGTCCTGGCCTTCCACTGTCTCAAAAAGGCTGTGTACTCTGAACCCATCATGAATAGCCCTGATTTCTCTCTACCATTTACTGTGCAAACTGATGCTTTTAAAGTGGACCTAGGAACCATTTTGGCCCATGAAGTCAGGGGTGAAGAACATCCAATAGCCTTCATCAGCAGGAAACAGCTTCCTCTGGAGAAGCTTAATGCAGTGGTCGAGAAGGAGACCCTCACTTTCAAGTGCCATTTGAAACCTTCAAATACTACCTGCTTGACCATCCTTTTATGCTACAAACAGACCACCAACCCCTCAAGTGGCTGGCTTAGCAGAAAGAGTCCAACCACCGTGTTATGCAGTGGTTCTTGAGTTTCCAACCCTACCACTTCCTGGTCCGCCATAGTACTGGTCAGATTCACCTGAATGCGGACTTCCTTTCCTGGGTCGAGGTCCCAGGTGAGGCAAGTGCTCAACAGAGCATGGTCGAGCTGAGGGGGAGGGTGTGTGTTGAGGTCTATAAAGTGTTGCTCATCTCTCTCCAGAGGGATTATCAGCAGACCCCTTTAAGACAGCCTGCTGCCCAGAGTTCAGGGCTGGGAGAGTGTCACAGGAAGAGGTTAAAAATCCAGCAGACTGCAGGAGGGAGAGAGACCCATGGAGTCAAGAGTCCTTTCAAGATAAGCCATACAAAGATAGTAACTTTAACTGGGCAAGAAAGGAACTTTAACTGGGCTGGAGGAAGGGCTGGGAGACTAGCTTTGTGAAGGTCTAACAAACTGGGTCTGAATACCAACATGTTTTGTTCTCCCTGAACTGCTGTCTGTTTGGTGTTAACAGAAAACCCCTTCTCACGGCACACAACACTACCACAGGGAGCTTGGACAAACTAGCCTTAGACTGAGGCTGTATCTATGCCCGCTGTTGGAGCCATAGCCATCTACGAGCTACTGTAGCAGCTGCAATTTTCCTTGTGGTAAGGTGAAACTGATCTTACATAGTCTCTACTAGGAAGACTACCATGGACTCAAGATGGATAGAGGAAGAATCCTTTGGCATTAGCTGCATTGAGCACAAGATTGTGCATGCTGTTAAGCTCCCACAGACTGAAGCCTGCAAGCTGAGAGAAGAGGTCAAGAAACCAGTCTTCAAAAGTGCTTCAAACTACTTATGTTGTTGATCATGGAAAGATATCCCTCCTTCCACTGAATGGTATTCCACTTCATAACAGCCATCACCAATGCCTCCATTTGGTCAATTCAGTTTGGGGCCAGGTCTAGAGTTTGCCCAAATGCTTGACTCACCTCAGGGTAGCATCAGGAGAGTCCTACTCAGCGTGAACCATCCTTGCAATCCTGGTGAAAAAGGAAAGGCTTTGGAAGACCTACAAAGGCCCTCTAGGATAGGGTCTGCTTCAGACTTGTCCTTCAGAAGATGTTATCTGGGATATCAAGGTGGGCAGCTCCTCCCAGTGAAAAAGACGGATAATCAAGACATCATCTTCCTCATTGAAGGAAGACAACTCCCCTTCTTCCCTACTCTTAACACTTCCAGAACTTCCCACCACATAATCTTTATCTCGGTTGTCCTCCGGTACCTTCTGGAGCTCCTGATCCAAATGACCTAAGGCCTCCACAGAGTCCAAACATGAAAGATTCAGACCCCCATCCATTGCCTCCTGGAAATGAGAATGCTTCTGAGGAGGCACCACCTCCTTTGAGGAGACCTGGGAGGCAGAAGGGCTGGCCATTTGCGGAAGTAGAGGACAAGAAGAGCCCGTGAAGGCCCCTGAAGGACCTCAGGGAATCCCTGTCAAAAAGACCATGTTTGATGTGAAAAATGGAAAAAGTCACCAGAAATAGGCCCTACAGCACCGGAAATAGTATTTCCAGTGTTAGTCAACCCAGTTCTAGGAGTAAGGGCAACAGGAAGGAAAATTGGAGGAGGGCTGAAAAAAGACGGTCATTCCGACCCTTGAAGGAGGCATGGCAAAGGAGGAGAACAAAACCCCATCACCCCCGATGCTGAGGGAAAGCAGGAAATCTACTCTGCATGCTGCCCATCGCTTCACCAGGGTCAGCAGCACAGCCATGAAGATATCATCCATTAGTGTCAGTGCTTGCCAAACACTAAGCAGTGCTAGGCACAGTTAACATCTGATGCCATGTGCATGCCATACCGAGAAGGCTTCTGATCCATGGACCCCCCTCCCCTTTGATCCAAAACAGCTGCAACTGGCTGTGAGAAGACAGTTCCTTCTCCCGCAGCAACTCAAACAGGCCTGGAACATGGCCTGAGGGCCTTCAGTCCCCCTCCCTCGCAAGGAATAAAGACATCTGTGCAGTGCTGAGATATAAGACGCATGGCCTCGTCATGACAAATCATTCCTCGATCATAGCCTAAGTGCTTGAGCCCTCTCCCCAAGAGAACTAAGCCAGGAACCAATGAGGCAACTCAGGAGAGTCTCACTACTTACAGTCTGCTTTTGAATTGACAGCAAGGCTGATAGCAGATGTTATTGCTCTGAGATCTTCGCTGTGAAGGTAGCAGAAACCAGGGGGAGAATACATTTTGAAAGATAAATGAAAAACAAATAAAAGAAAGTAAAAAAAAAGATAGATAAAAGAAATATGCCGAGAGAGGAATCTCAAGCCACAAAGATCAGGCTAAGCTGGGCTTAACTGACTAGGAAACACTTGCAAAGAGGCCTCTTCCCCCACTTTAGATGGGAAACTTCAAAGGGGTACTCAAGAATACACCCTGGAGACCTCCACTAGCTTGGCTCAACTGGAAGAAGCATAGGAGCCAAAAATTCCAGAAGCTACATCAGTCCAGCAACCACCATCTACTGAAGACAGAGAAATACTGGAGGCTGCCCCTAGTTGCACCAGCCTTAATGCTAGTGATGATGTCACCGGCGTCTTCTAGTCTTTCTCTGTCTTCATCTGCTGGTAGGTGGGGCATAACCCCTTATCTGGACTAGTCTACCACGATGATCTCAAATGAGTCTTTCATTCTCATCTCACAGATCTTTTGGTATGAGTTCTGCACTATTTTGGAAAGTCTCTAGCCTCTCTGTCCTTTTGATAGTCACTTTCAGCTTTTATTAAGGGAAACCTTCTTGAGAGCTAGAACATGAGGATTTTGTTGTTTTTATGTTTTTATTATAAATGCAAGAAACAATGTTGGTCTCAACAAGCGTCTTGCAGTTCTCAAGCAACAAGAATGTAGTGGCAGAAATTTGATACAAGAGTCTGTCTTTGTGAGAAAGAGGTTAACCAACACTTCTCTTTTAGCAAAATAGTTTGGGATTAATTTTAATGGGTTTTTGTTTATTTGCAACGTTGAACTCTAGGAAATATTGACCATTTTGTTTTTGTTTATGACCTCTAATGCTTTTGGACTTTGTTTTGCTTCTAAATTTGGGGCATTTATATCTTTTACATTTTTTCAAAATGTCTACAGGTTAGTTAGTGAAGGAGGGTGGAGCTCTTGGGAAGAAGGGGTGTTTGCCTTCCCTAGATCAGCACAGGACATTTAAGAGCCAAGGACTCCAAAAGGACTGTAAGGGGTAAGGGAGGAAGGTGGAAATGATTCATTAAGGGATAACTTCTGCTCGTTGAGTTTCAGCAAACTGTAAAATGGCGAGCTGCCATGGAAGTGGCTCTCTGATTTATGAGGGCAGATGCCACAACCTGCTTCTTGAAAGGTCAGTGTTCGGAGCCTAGTTTGCAGCATAAGTGCTTGGTGAGTTTTATTTTTGTAAACATAAAATTAGTGTAAAGATTGGAGGAATTTATTCTGTGTGAAATGCTTTCCGTTTTCAGGCTTTAGAGTGCTGCTGCTGTAGTCATGCACTCTCCTAAGGATCTCCCCTTTCTGCAAAAGAACAGGGGCCATGTTGTCAGAATCTCACATAGGTACACACATATCCTCCACCACACCCATATACTCTCTCAATACACACCCCATCACAAACACCCACCCACCACTTATTTGCAACACATAAATATTGCAAATACACTCCCTCTGCCTTCTATTCTCTACCATAGACGCCCATATTCCCCAGCACCCACCACCCACCACAAACATATTTTCATTCACACCCACTCATAAAAATACCATCCACATTCTCATCATCACATATTAAAAGCATGCCATAAACGTGCCTGCCACTTATTTCCAAATCACCAGAAACATACACAACCATATACCCTCAGCACTGAATTTCGACATAAGGTAAAACAGATAGCATATGTACATGCTTAGGACACCAAATTCTAACAGTGTCCAAAATCTAGGGCCTGGGATCAGCAACTCTCCTGTCTCTGGGGGAGCCCCCTCTCCATTGCTCTGCCAATGGATGCTGTAATCTTAAATCCAGTCTTGCATATATCCTATGTAGATACACAACCCACAAGCACACATACAAAACTACATGCAGAAACCTCAGACAAAATTGTCTTTATTATCAGTTTCTACCTTGACTTTTCAGAAATATGAAGAATATGTGTATGATGGTTATGGTGGTGGAGGGGAGGTCTCTGTGGCTGGCAGCAGAGCTTCATGGGGGTGGAGGGTGGAGGAAACAGATCCCAGAGGCGAATTCCAAGCTGGGATGGAAGTTAGATCAAGAGATTTAAAAAAAATACCAAGATTAGGAATGTAACATAAGCACTTCCAGTTCCAGGCAGAATTCTGTGGGTTTGCTCTTCTTGATTTGCAGCAAGGTGGGGAGGCGGCCTGTCTGCTGGAGCACCAGTTGGGTCTGCTTTTCTCATTGAAGCCAGTCTCCAGGGCTCACTGCATCCATACGCAGCCAGTTCTGGGGAATGTTTCTGATGCACATCTAGCTCAGGAGTGATTGGAGACCTTATTTAATAGGAATCTGCCATAAAATGGTGTGTTAAAAATATATAAAAATATACAATTTTATATATACATATATTTATATCTGTAAAAATTCAGGGATTGAACATTTTCAAGCAACAACTGCAATAGGCTTGGGCCTGATAGGTGGAGCCACCATTTTGGACTAGGATGAGTCACTGCTCCCACAAAAGAGAGGTTCTGGGGTGGGATAGAGAGAGCACGAAAACAACATCAAATATAAACAAATAATAAAGAAAACATATTTAAAAAGTATAAACACAAAACAAGAAAAGAAATAAGACAAAATAGAAAAAGTTTAAAAGAGCAAGAAAATCTGAAAAATATATAAGACAAAATGAATTAGTTGGAAAGTGCCCTCTTACAGTGTAGCATATTTCTTATATTGGCAGACTCAGCCTTCTCCTCATCAGGGACTTGGTGGAGAGGGGTGTGGTGAAGTGTGCCATACTAGGGTGGCTTGATGTGTGGATGGGAAGGCGTATATAGCATGTGTCATGATAATTGTAAGATTTGGTCAGGTTACTTTCCTGTAGGTCCTGGGTTCATTTCACTTCACAGAGGCAGTAGGGTTTGAAATAAAACAACCAAACAGGTGTGGCTTGGAGAAAGGTTTTTTATGTAGAAATAGGCTTATTACATAGGTATTGAACAGAGGTATATAGTGATTGTTACAGAGCTGTTTCAGTGTGCATCAATGAATCTGTGTGTGCATGTGCATGTGTGAAGTGTGAGAGAGAGATAGGCCAGAACATGTGTTTAGAGCCTCATGGCAAGGGAGAGAGAGAGAGAGAGAGCGGGGGAGGGGTGAAGGGAATTGATTATCAGAGCCTCCTGTCCTTCATGTCCGATGAATGGTGGAAGAGAGAGAGAGAGAGGAAGTGTTTCTGTCCTTTATAGTGAATTGAATCCTCTCCAGCACTTCCCCTTGAGGTCTGCTAGCCACTCCCTTTAAGGTCTGCCATTCTTGATTTAGCAAGGAGGGGCTTCAGACAGGCCTTGGAGACTGAAATCACCAGGGGGTCAGAGTTAATCTCATCTTGTAAACTGTCCTATTACCTTTGGAGACTGAAGTCACCAGAGTCCAAAGCTGCATGAAATGTATGCTGACATCTCCCACACCTTTTTTATTTTTATTTATTATTTGTGCCTGGAAATGGTGGAAGCAAGCCTGTGGTACCTGTCCCAGCTGCCATTACATGATAGTAGGAAGCTTGTCTAATACCTCCTGTATTAAATACCTTGCTATGTCCAGCAAGTCCCCTGTCCTGCACAGTACTGTCTCTAGTACTGTCTCTAGTGTTCTAGAGATAAACAAGTCTCCTTATGAGTCCAAACGTCGTGTCTTAGGTAGAGCAGCCACTACTGGGGGGGGGGGGAACCCAATATGCTACCTCCGTGCCCGTCTTAGAGAGAGTGAACAGTGCATAAGGTCTGCAGGAAGTTTTGAGGAGGCTAAAGCAAAAAGGTACCAGGATGCTATGAGTGAGGATAGGCCTTGGAGACTGAAATCACCATGGGGTCAGTGTTAATCTCATCTTGTAAACTGTCCTATTACCTTTGGAGACTGAAGTCACCAGAGTCCAAAGCTGCATGAAATGTATGCTGACAATAATATCTACAAATGGGTTATTTTCCACATACCATTGCAGGAATGAACTCACCCCTATGTTGGGGCATGTTAGAGGATGTATATATGGATTTGTGTTTGTATTTAGGGGCATGTGTAAATGTGTGTTTATATGAGGATGGGGGTGTATGTGCATGTACATATGTCACTAGGGGAGGATGTACCCAATGGCGTGTGTGCCATTAGGAAAAATAGGTGGTCGCCTAGAGTGCCAATGGTCCAGGGGTGATCCATTGCTGTCGCTAATGACCCTCTCCAGGATCTGCAATGTCAGCAACGGCCCCTTGGTGCTTACCTTAAAACTTTGGTGCCAAACAACCCTGCAGCACAAACGTTTTAAGGTAAGTGCTGTGGGGCTGTTTACAGCCATTGCTGCTGCTGCTACAGGTCCCGGAGAGGGGTGGCAGCAGTGGCAATGGGTGCCAGAGAGGGGGAGGTGGGGCACAAGGGATGTGGTTCACCTAAGGCACCTCATCTCCTTGCGCTGGCCTTGGTGAGCCTGTGAGTATGGCTAAGGATCTGGGTACACAGGGGATGGATGAAGGGTTTGCTCATGGGGTAGCAGTATGTGTGTGTGTGTGTGTGTGTGGGTATGGAGGGAAGATATGGGGTGGTAAGAACACACTTTCCTCATTTTCTTCTCCACCTCTCCTCTCCTCCCTCTTTGTCCTCCCCTCCTCTAACTTTCTTCTCTTCTACCCCTCCTTCCCCAGCCACAACCCACAAGATTACCTGCTCTGAGGCAGCCACTAGCCTTTGAGTGACAGGGCCCTGGCTCCCTACCACACGTGGCGTCAGTCTGTACTGCTGTTGCCACTGCTCTGATTGCTGCTTCTTCTGCTGGTGTGGATATAGTACCCCCATCGGCACTGGCTTCCTTCACTATCATGACCTTGATAAACTGGGAGACTGGGCATCCAAATGACAGATGGCATTTAATAGGGACAAGTGCAAAATTATGTACTTAGGGAAGAACAACCCAAAGTGCAGTTACATGATGCAAGGTTCTACATTGGGAACCACCACCCAGGGGATTTAGGCATCATCGTAGATAATACATTGAAACTCTCTGCCCAGGGTGCAGCAGCAGCAGCCAAGAAAGCCAATAGAATGCTGGGACTCATAAAGAAAGGAATGGAGGATAAAACCAAAGATACTATAATGCCTCTGTATTGCTCCATGATGCACCTGCACCTTGTATATTGTGTGCAATTCTGCTTACCATATTTTAAAAAGGATATAGCAGATTTAGAAAAGGTACAGAGAAGAGCGACAAAAATAGTAAAGGGGATGGAAGGATATCCCTATGAGCAGGACAGCAGATCTCTGTGGGTGGCAGGCCATGTGCTTATGGCCTGCCACTTCTGTACCCCCAAAGTTATATCGGAGGGGCAGGCCATATCTGCTGAAGTACATGGCCTGCCGCCGAATCGAGCTGCATTCCCCCCTCGACCCCACTGCCAGAATCAGCAGTAGTGCAGCTCAGCATGGGGGGGGGGGGGGCTCAGCGGCACAAGGAGTAGCATGGCTCAGAGGGGCGGCATAGCTCGGGGGGTGCAGCACAGCCAGGGCTTTTGCCTACGGCGGCAGAAACCCTTGGGCCGGCCCTGCCTATGAGGAAAGGCTTAAAAGGTTAGAGCTCCTCAACTTGGAAAAGAGACAGCTGAGAGGAGATTTGATAGAGGTCTATAAAATAATGAATGGAGTAGAACGGGTAAATGCAGATTAGTTGTTTACTCCTTCACAAAGTGGAAAGACCTGGGGACACACAATGAATCTACAATGTAGCACATTTAAGACTAATCGGAGAAAATATTTTTTTACTCAGTGCATGATCAAACTCTGGAATTTGTCACCAAAGGACGTAGTAAAAGCTGTTAGTGTAGCTGGATTTAAATGAGGTTTGGACAAGTTCCTGGAGGAAAAGTCGATAAACCACTATTAAAAAGAACCAGAGTAATCCACTGCTTACCCATTGGACAAGCAGCATGGAATCTGGACATCTTTTGGGAACTTGACAGGTACTTGTGACCTGGATTGGCCACTTTTGGAAAAAGAATACTGGCTTGATGGATCCTTGGTCTGATCCAGCATGGCATATCTTATGCTCTCTGCTCTTTCTTAAACATTTCAAATTTTAATTTTAGAAGCAACACTTGCACTTCTGCAACTAGTCCTTCATGTGTACAGATGGATGAAAAACACAGATGCATGCCCCTTGACAATAAGCGTGTTTGCTTGTGTGAAACTGCCTAAAAGCAGCTCAATGAAAAATCCAAAACAAAACCAACAATGGAAGAAAGAGCCAAGAAAGAGGTAACAGGAAAAATTATATTTTTGCCTTGGCTCCTATATTTTTTGACTTATTCCCAAGTTTTATAAATATTTTTCCACCCCTGTTCTTCTTGTTGCCTATTATAGTAACACTGTGAATGACGGCAGATCAAGACCTGGAAGGCTCAGTAAAGATTCATCCAATTTTGGTAGATGCAGATAAAATCCCTTATGCAGCCCAACACCAACTCTTCCTCCTCTTACAAGCCTTTTCCTTACCCTTTTAACTCTTTTTTCACCACTGTCTTCCATACCTGTCTCAAATATTCCCAAAATTTGCTAAAGGTTATGGTCTCTAATTGGTCATTTCAAATCTCACCATCTTCTACTCTGCTCCTTATAAAGCCAGTACTAAGATGATCCTCAAGCCACATTCTCTGCCTTATTGTTTTGGACCCCATATTCAGAAAGGTAGTGAAGGTGTCTGAATGCGCTGAAAAACACACACTTAAAGAAAGGCAGGAATTGTCAGTAATGTGGATTAAAGGCGGGCAATCTGCAAAAATGAGAGTGCATGAATGTGCGGCCAGCGGCGCACAAGCCTATATATGCAGCTTGAAGCCGATGCCCATATTGGAGAAACCTGGGCATTGCATGCTGAGGACAAAAATGGCTGTATATGACACCATGACCGACTGCCCATGTATCGTGCAAATGCCTGCTTCTGCGACGACCTACACCAGGTCTCGTGGGTCCTTTGACACTTATGCAGGAATCAGTATGTAAGTCTATGTAGCATAGAACATGTCTGGCTATACCCATGTAATAGCACACTCTCCCCCTGCAAACACGGATACCAAGAGACCTGCATCACAATGCCCAGGTGAGCACTGCTGGCTTCCCCATTGGCACACTCCAGGAGTACGCCCCCCTCGAGGAGCAATTACTGACAAAATGGCAAGCAGGAGACATCAGGAGAACTTTAGCATGAAGGAGGCAGAGGCCCTAGCATGCATGGTGCTGAGGTGGGAGGGGGTATGGTACCCCAGGGGCCACCACAGGGCCAATCTTCAGCTGGCCACATACATCTGAATGGCCATTCAGTTGCGGCTGCACAGGTGAGTAAACCATGAGTGCCAGGTGATGGGTGATGGAGGGAAATAAAAGCTGGCAGGCTAAGAGGTGATGGCCCTCAAACCCACAACCGAGGGTTGGCCCTCAAAAGTGATCCATCAGTCAATGAGGAACAGTCACTGGGAGGAGACTGCATTCAGCCCTGCAATGTCACACAACCCTGCCTATCAGAGACACACCCAGGTTTCCCATGATGACCAGTCACTTGCTACATAGACACAATAGCTCAGCCTGGAGGAGCACTACAATCAAACCAAGAGGGTACAGGTTCAAGTCTGGTAAAGTGATATAGTACCAGTATAGTGAGCAAGATGTCCACCCTATCAGCTTTTATATTTTTCTCTGCTATACAGTGGCCCAAAAATACATATGTTGGCAGGAGTAGTGTGTGTTCCTGCCACCTCTATGGCCCTGTGCAAGTAAATTGAATTGGAAATCATAACGTTTTGTGTGTGTGTATGTCATGAGCTGGGCCAGCCAAGTGACAAAGGCAGCTCCACAGAGACAGCAGCCACTGCCTGAGAGGGCAAGAGGGGAATGCTGAAGAGGAGGTTTGCAGGAGAAGGCCAAGAATGGTGTGAGGGCAATGGGAGGGTAGTAGCAGTGTGCAGGCAGGGTAAAGGAGGAGAAAGGGGGCACAGTGAGGCTGGGGGCCAGTCAATCTACTACCTATGTGTATGTACCCCAACACCAAAGTTCAAATGATATGCTTGTAGAAGATACTGCAGAGGCAGTGGTGGAGTGATGGGAGATGGCAGTCTAGAAGGTACAGATGGGGGCAGATGAGGTGCAGGCTGTTAGATACATTGTGTATAATGGGGAGGAGGGTGACCACAGGCCCCAGTGTGTTAAGCCTAAGGAATACCTCATGATGCCATATATCTCTCCCACAGGGATTTTGGTGTGAGGCAGACCCTGGAGGCCATGAAATGCAGGTTCTGGGCCATGAGGTGAATGAATCCAGAATTCATCCAGCGCCTCTGAGAAGAGATAACAGCTGCAGCAGGTGAGTCAGAAGTCATCCATGGCACAGAAACTAACATGAGTGAATGACATACAGCTAGCTATGTCAGCTAGGCCAGTAGTGATATGGGCCTTGAATACTGGATAACATACTGTGTCTCAGAGGTCATACAGACAGTTGGCATTGCAAGTATGGAATAGAAAACCATGGAGGCAGATCAGAGAACCCAGGGTCTAGGAATGGAGAGGGGAAGCATTAGTCCCACAGCCATAGACAATGTGGTAGAATTTGAGAAGAAGCTTGATGAGGAAGCAAAAATGCGTAATAAAGATGTAGGGATGTTACCCATGACTGAGTGGTATTTAAAGGTGCAGAAGAATTGAAGGAAATATCGATACATCGGGAAGATGTATTATAATTATTTGATAAACTGAAGAGTAGCAAATCACCTGGACTGGATGATATACATCCTAGGGTGTTGAAAGAACTGAAATATGAGATTGCAGACCTGCTATTAATAATCTCTGAACTATCATTAAAATCATCTGTAATACCTGAAGATTGGAGGAAGGCGAACGTAACACCAATTTTTAGCTCCAGCCCCCTGCTCCTCGTCGCGAGGCCAATAGGACCACTGCAGGAACCAGCTTTAAAAGGAAGAGCGCCATCAGGTGTGCCCTTACATGACAGGCCCACACCTGAGGGCCTTGCCAGAGGGCCCTTTGGTGTGGACCTCCACCTCTGATAACAGAAGCTGGAAGTCTAGCATAATAGAAAGTTTAAGTTGCCTTGGCTATTTTGTACCTTATATAAAACCTCAAACCTGCAACCAAGGGTAAGATCTTTGAGTTATATAACTTCCTGTAAGCAGTGCCTTGATATTGCTGTTATTGCTCTGTATAACCTAGCTTACCAATAGTGTCACAATGTGCAACCCGCTAGATTCATATAGAGCAGGTCAGATACATTGTAGTTCCTTGTAGTCAGTGCTAATGATTCTTAAAACTATAGTTTCTCAATCTATGTTAACATTAGGAATTACATTGCTGTTACATTGAATTAGCATTAAGCATCTCACTTTGAGGTCTGTAAGATACCACATAAGTAAGCCATTAGTTTTACTCATACCACCACACCCGAGGTGGGCTTACAGGATAACACAGGGCAGCACCATCCTATAACACCATTCCCTAACACAATGCTGGACATACTTACCAGCATGTTATTCCTATCTTGCCTGACCCAATCCATCATATGGGCAGAAACATTTTCTCAACATCAAGGCCTAATCTTCATAATACAGGGATATGGCCGGAGAGGACATAAAGATGCATTCACCACTTCAAGGCCACCACACACAATGAGCTATAGTTGTCTCATTCACATTGTATGCCAGCCCCCAGAGAAGATCCATCGACGGAAGCCTCCATAGGCAAAAACGGTAACCTGCATGCTCATAAATGTTCATTCCATCTGAAACAAATGGCCAAAATGTATTGACTATGTTGAAAGTCAGAAATGCTCTTTGTCACAGAATCATTTATTTATTTATTTCTTATGTACCACCTTTCATGATAGCAAGGTGGTTTAAATTGAGCAGGGCATTAAAACATGGAGATAACAATTTTACAGGGAACATGGGCAATGGAGGTTTAAGTGACTTTCCCAAGACCACAAGGAGCACCTGTGGGACTAGAAACCCCAGTCCTTCCAACCCATGGTTGCTGTCCTCTAGTGGGACTTGAACCCCTGACCTTCTGGCCTGAGGTAACTTGCCCTAACCACAAGGCCACTTGTCCCTCCTTGTGATTCATAGACACTGACTCCATACTTATAGGTCAATTAACACTCCCGAATTAAGACCTCTTTAATTTCTCATGAACAAACAGAAGAGGTGGAAGCATCTTTATCATGGCCAGATGTGATCTACAATTCAA
This sequence comes from Ichthyophis bannanicus, assembly GCA_033557465.1. Lineage (NCBI taxonomy): Eukaryota > Metazoa > Chordata > Amphibia > Gymnophiona > Ichthyophiidae > Ichthyophis > Ichthyophis bannanicus. Next base: position 67,845,815 of record CM066039.1, on the reverse strand, counting down.
ATGCTGTATGTCCTAGAGCACAAAAAACCTGGATGCCATCATGATCTCAAATAAGCATCTAGCAGCATCTCTGTTCTACTGAGCCCCTACTACATGCGCTGATGACCTCTTCACAATCCTCGACCTAGAATGCAACCAATCTACTAAGAAAAAAACACTTTGGTTGCTAGGCGATTTCAACCTCCCTGCGCTCTCAATGAAGCATTCCACATCTTTTCTTGATGCAGTGACTGCATTAAGCTACGAACAATGAATACACATGCCCATCCACACAAGAGACACCTTGGACCTTATTTTTGCACCCTCATCAATGCTCAAATCTAACAACCACAACCAACCATGGGTTATTCCTGTTCCATGGTCAGACCACAATGCCGTTATTTTCCACATCCCCATGGGTGTGGCAGAGCATGGACCCTCTGTGAGTTCTCCACCACCACCAGCTCACCGCTTCCAACCTTTTAAGAAAGAAGCCTTCCATGAAGAAATGTTACCCAACCTTAATACCAACATCACTGAGCTGGATGAACTTGTAGACACATGGAATAACACCCTAAGCAAGACTGCACTCTTACCACAGTCCATGAAATCCACCAAGAAGAATCACACAGCCATATGGTTCACAGCCGACCTACATGAGTTCTTACTACAACTCAGGAAGCTTGAGCAGAAATGGCAGCACTCTAGACTCCCCCAAGATTGTGTCACATATAATAAGACCCTGCAAGATCATTGCAATGCAATTAACCAGAGATGAAAGGAATACCACACCAATATCCTAATGCACTCTCTTAACAAGCCCCGAGAGCTTTTTGGAATCATTCAGTCCCTCTTAAAGGACAAAACTAAGCAACATACTTCAGGCACCCCCCCGCCCGCAGGAATTCGCTCCCCACTTCCAGAACAAAACAAATGGGAATCTGTTTAGGAAATCCTCTCTCAGATAATCGTCCTATTGAAAATACTGCTATTCTCAATCTAAATTCCTTCTACTGAGCATATCAAAGACATCATAAGGGGGCTCAATACCACCACCTTTCCAGCTGATACAAGCCCCTCACACTGGAACAAGTCAGCCTGATCTGACCTAAGTGCATTCATTACGAGAATCGTACACCTTTCCTTTACCAAGGGTCTGGTATCCTCACACCTGAAAACCGCCACTGTCATACCGCTACTAAAAAATGACAAGCTGGACCCACTTGACATAAATTCCTATAGGCCCATATCTAACCTCCCTTTCTTGGCTAAGATAACCAAGAAGATAGTCGAGCAACAAATCCAAGATCACATGCAGCATGGTTTAAAGGTGAGGTCAGAGAGGCTGTTGTTGCCAAAAAAGCATCTTTCAGGAAATGGAAAAAAGAGCCAAATGACGAAAACTGGAAACAGCACAAGCACTGGCAAGTTAAATGCAAGGCACTGATAAGGCAAGCAAAGGGAGAATTTGAGAAGAAGCTTGCTGCGGAAGCAAAAACGCATAATAAAGACTTTTTCAAGTACATTCCTAGCAAAAAACCTGTGAGAGAGTCAGTTGGTCCATTAGATGATAGAGGGTTAAAGGGGCACTAAGAGGCAACATGGCAATAGTGGAGAGACTGAATTAATTCTTTGCTTTGGTCTTTACTGAGGAAGATGTAGGGGTATTACCCATGACTGAAGTGGTATTTAAAGGTGCGGAAGAATTTAAGGAAATATCGATACATCAGGAAGATGTATTACAACTATTTGATAAACTGAAGAGTAGCAAATCACCTGGACCAGATGATATACATCCAATGGTGTTGAAAGAACTGAAATATGAGATTGCAGACCTGATATTAGTAATCTGTGAACTATCATTAAACTCATCTGTAATACCTGAAGATTGGAAGATCGCCAATGTAACGCCAATTTTTAAAAAGGCTTCAGGGGTGATCTGCGAAACTACAGACCAGTGAGCCTGACGTCAGTACCGGGAAAAATGGTAGAAACCATCATAAAGAACAACATTTCTGAACATGTAGATAGCATGGCTTAATGGGAGACAGCCAACATGGTTTTAGACAAGGAAGATCTTGTTTTACTAATCTGTTATGTTTTTTTGAAGGTGTGAATAAACAGGTAGACAAAGCTAAGTCAGTTGATATAGTGTATTTGGACTTTCAGAAAGCCTTTGACTAGGTCCCTCATCAGAAACGTTTGGCAAAACTAAAGAGTCATGGGATAGGAGGCAGTGTACTATTGTGGATTAGGAACTGGTTAAAAGATAGAAAGCAGAGGGTAGGGCTAAATGGCCAATTTTCCCAATGGAGAAAGGTGAATAGTGGAGTACCCCAGGGAGCTGTGCTGGGTCCGCTGCTTTTTGACATATTCATAAATGACCTGGAAAAGGGAATAACGAGTGAGGTTATCAAATTTGCAGACGACACAAACTATTTAAAGTTGTTTTAAACCCATGAGGATTGTGGAAAATTGCAAGAGAATCTTGATAAATTGGAAGACTGGGCATCAAAATGGCAGATGAAATTTAATGT